>CP106734.1:147113133-147513133 GCA_025506655.1 Gossypium rotundifolium
AGCTAGTGTAGAAAAAGGGTGAATTATCCTTTAAGAGTATGGGTGTCATATTGCGTGGATTCAACAGTATACCCTTTTGAGTGACGCCTTGCTAGAATTTGCCATTTGGCAAGCTCTAAGGTTTGGCAGACTCCTTTGTGTGAAAATTTACCAACCCAAATACTTGGGGTGAACTCATTAGTTCGTGGATCAGTAGACTTGTTTTTTTTAGATTTAGCATAAACGATGGCTCAGTGAGTATCTTTAGAGTTTAGTTGAGACGTAGTTGGAATTGAACTAGAGTTTTGTAGATGATAACTTGATGTATTTAGGTAGCTGAATGACTTATTTAGTTGGATTGTTTCAGTGTACAAGCAAAATGTTTTACTACTCATTAAAATGATTAGTGGTAGTAGTTAAGTTTGGTAGATGTTTATGCAAGTCTATTCTTGGGTTTCATGGGCTCTAGTGGGATTTTCTAACCCTCCAACTAAGCTTTGTCCTTTCTGTCTGTGTTATATAAGGATGCCGGTAGTCGACATGTTTCACCTTTTGTAACACCTCTTACCCGTGTTCAAAGCTGGAACTGGATACGAGGCATTACCAGACTTAACTTGCTAAAACATACTACATCGGACCATAAAATTTTGTTTCAACTTGAAAATTTTCATTCATACTCATAATGTCCCTAATATGGGCCTACTAGACTCAAAACTTATATACAAAAATGGTTGGGGACTAAACTAGAAACTTTCGCACACAAAAAATTTTCTACATACAACAGGGCCACACGCCCATGTGGAAGAAAGGACACGCCCGTGGGATGTATCACACGCCCATGTCCCACACCCGTGGTCGAAAATGACTTGCATCATATAGCCTGTCACATGCCCATGTGTCTAGCCCATGGTCGACACTGACTTGCATCACACGGCCAGCCACATGCCCGTGTCCTTTGACCGTGTGGCAAATTAAATTCCAAGTTCAGGTGCAGACTTCGCACGGCCTGGGCACACGCCCATGCCCATGGTTGTGCCATCCATACGGCTGAGACACATGGCCATATGTCTACCCGTGTGTTTACTACTGAGCATACTGACTTGTAAAACTAACATGCAGGGGACACATGGCCTAACCACACACCCATGAGGCTATCCGTGTGTCACACATGGCCTAGACACACGCCCGCATGCCTACCCGTGTGGAAAAGAATAAGGCTATTTGTTAAGCTCTTTTTGTCACCCAAACTCCTACAACATAAATCACATTCAGCCATTAATCAAACAATCCAATCATGCACCATACACATTCATGAATAACCTCATATTTTCATATATTAATAATAATGAGCCATCAACTATGGCCATTTACAAAAAAATTCATTTTTAAAGAAGCCAACACACTTGGCCAAAACAACAAAACATTTCACTAATTCTAGCCCTTACACATGCCATACTCAAAATGCTAAGTCTAAATATACCGAGATGAGCTGATAGTGTGGGTGATCTTCGATTATCTTTGTATCCCGAACTGGCTTTTTGACACTATAAAACAAGGGAAAAGAAAGGGAGTAAGCTTTTAGCTTGGTAAGTTTACATGTAAATTATAAACACCATAACAAATGCCAATCAATCAACAACATCACAAAAAAGCAAGAACAAATCACATTTCCATAATAATGCTTACTCATCTCATCTCTTACCACATTCCATCCATACCACAAACAAAATGCTCACATTTACTTGCACACATGATCATTATTTTGTGAGTCTTAAAATTTATATAAAGAATGATCGAATTTAGAAACTAACTAAGACAACTATGGAGGTAAGTGCACCTATTGAACAATAGTATAGTTTAGGCAAGACCGGAATGTCGAATCCCAAAGAAACCAAAAGTACTAATACTAACTCTCTTTTTATTATCTAGCCTAAGAATTAAGGGAATTTGTTGTTTAATCTATATTAACTAACTACTAAACTAAAGACTTCTAAGACAAAAAAGAATGAAATTTGGAAAATAACTTGAGGAAAAACCAATTGATTAAGACGATACCCAATGAAGAATCCACCGAGACTTCACTTGTTATCTAACTCTGAACCAGACGATTTATTCACTTGACTTGATCCGTAAGATTCCCTAACATATATTAATCCCTCTCTCGAGGTGACTAACGTCTAACCCTAGGTTGATTAATTAAAATCTTTTTCTAATTAAAACCCCTAGAATCGCATTAATTCGATCTATGGACTCCCATATTAGGTTTCACCCTAATCTAGCAAAATCTTGTCACCCTATATTTAGGCGCGCGATCAACTCCACTTAATTATGCTAGATCTACTCTTAGGCAAGGACTTTTGCTCCTCCACCTAAGCACATCATACTTGAATTAATATCCCGAAAATATCAACACAAGAATTAAGAACACATAATTAAGAACAAGTCAAATATTTATCATATAGTTTAGCAAACGATAACAAGATTCATCTTAGGTTTCATCCCCCTCAGGTATCTGAGGGTTTAGTTCATAATAATAGTAAAGGAATACATCTCAAAAGAAAAGATAAAACAAAACATAAGAAATCCCTAAAACTCCCTGAAGGAATTGAAGGAGAGATCTATCGTCTTGAGTATAATCTCGCTTCTTGAGATGAATCAACTGGCTATCTTCGAGTAAATCTCCACAAATCTGCCCTCTTTGGCCTAGCTAGACGTCCCCTGACTAAAGCCATAGGTTCCCCCCTTTTAGGTTATACTTAGGTGTTTATATAGGCTTCGGAATATGTTTCTTCGCCCCTAAATATCCTAAACCGAGTGAAACTCCTCTTTGTCATGACAGGGACACACCCATGGCACATGCCCGTGTGAATCGATTTCAGGCCGTGGTCGAGTCTGCTGGAGGGACATGCCCGTCTGTTTCGGGGTCCAGCCGTGTTAGAGTAAATTAGGGAGGCACGACCGTGTGGTCTTGGGCCCAGGCCATGTTGATTTCCATTTTGACCCAATTTGGTCCGTTTTAGGCCAGTTTCTTGTTCTTTTCATCCTCTAGCGCTCTCCTGAGTATAAAACATGAAAACAAAGGATTAAGAGCACCAAATTACATAATTCAAGGATTAAATCATCCAAAAGTATGCTAAATGTGGGCCTAAAATATGTTATTTTTACGGTTTATCAAATACCCCCACACTTAAGATTTTGCTTGTCCTCAAGCAAAATTCTCAACTTACAATTAAAACGAACTTTCCACAATTCATAACTCTCATCAA
This sequence comes from Gossypium rotundifolium, assembly GCA_025506655.1. Taxonomy (NCBI): domain Eukaryota; kingdom Viridiplantae; phylum Streptophyta; class Magnoliopsida; order Malvales; family Malvaceae; genus Gossypium; species Gossypium rotundifolium. Next base: position 147,116,379 of record CP106734.1, read on the forward strand.
CAATGTCTCATCATAATTCATAGACAATTCATACATGGATAATTTAACTCAAAGACTCCCAAAGATTCAAACAATTCTAAGTCATATATTTGTAGCACGAAAACATAGGTGTCTCCCCTTATCTAAATAATTACCTTTAATTCAAAACTGACAAGGATTGACATCCTTGCTAAAGATTCACTCAAAGCACTCGAAGTGTTTAAGGTTCAAGAATAAGCACTCATAAGTCGAACCTAAAAAGTTAATCCCATAGGCCTGAAAATCAATTCTCCACCACTATAATATGAGATGATACACAAATCAAAAGGTCTTTAACAGGGTTGTAACGGGGCTTGGTTTAATGGTGTGGATAAAGGCTAAATTAGAAGGGTTAGAATCGAGATTGAATTGACAAATTACCTAACTAGAAAAATGAACTAATAACCTAAATAATTACATCACATGAAAATTTAAAATACGAATAATACGAGCTTCTTCTTCAAGATGTTGAATTTAAACGTATAAGCTCTTAGAACATAGAACTAATAATGAATATACTTCATGTTTTTTAAGAACAAGTCAAAGGATGAATTTACTAATAAAATAATTAGGCAATTGATCAAATCAAGTCTCAATATAAGGGTAGTCAAAAAAAGTGGTGATAACAAATACAAAGGGTTTTGGGGGAATATTAATGGGTAAGTAAATGAAAAGGATTGTTAGGATCAACGGGGTTCACTAGGGGTTAATTGTGGAGGTAGGCTTTTTATGGAGTAAGTGGGTTAAAAACTAGGTGCTTTTATCATCTCTGTATATCAAATCAAAGGCGTGGTCTTGACATGTATAATCGAGGCAAGTTCTAGAATAACAATTCAGTGTTGACGCACTCATAATCAATAAAGTGAGCATGAAAAAGAATATGTGCTCTATAACGCTCAAAATCTCACAAAAATTATGGGTTTTTGACATCAATCCCTGTAAATTTCAAACTTCAAGGTAATATTCAAATTCAGTTCAATAACCTAGAAAATTTTTATTCTTGAAAAATGGACTTATCATGCTTAATTCTATAGTATCTTAAAGTTTAAATCATCAATGCACAATTAACTATGACTTAATCTAAGACATATTAATAAAAAATCATAAATCAATAAAAATTTCATCCTAATTAGTAATATGAGAAAATTACTTAAGACAAGATATCATTCAGGGATTTGAGAATCATGCAAAAGTTAGTCATAAACTTTTACCTCCCCACACTTAAGATGGACACTACCCTCAATATAAAAAGACAAATAATATTCATATTCTAAGAAAATCAAAAGTGAGGGAGAGGAGTGAAACTTCCTAAATTGTTGGATGGATTCCTTGAGTTGAAAGTGTGAAAACTTGATTCAGAGGTGAAAGATAAGTTGGAGGGGGCAGCGATAGTGTTGGCTATGGTTGTGGTGTGGTGGTTACCAACAGTCTCTGTAATGGATGAAGAAATTGGGAAGCCTGCGAAGAATTAGCCAAGAGATCTGAAGAAACATGTAAAATAAACTAATTTTGTATTTAAAGACAAAAGAAAAAGAGAAAGAGACTAAGAAGGAAAATAAAATTAAAAGGAAAGATTAATGGACTGAGGAGTCCTTATTGATGGATGGTTCGCGAGGTGGGTGTGATTTCTAAGGTCGTTGTGCGTGATTCCCAAGCAGCCTTTAGAACCTAGAACAAAGAAACTAAAAGAAAATAAAATGAATTAAGCAGAAGAGAAGTATAGATAAGGAAAATAAAGGAAAAGATTAAAGTAAAACAAAAGTTAGATGGTCTCAAAGACCCTTGGTTTGTCGAGTGAATGAAGCGGCCGGCATGAACTTATGTAGTTGGTCTCCCGAAGGGAGGCTGTGATGGGATCCTTCCGCTTCTTTGGCAGAGATGTGGAGGAGTTCAAGGGTTTCAAAAATGGTCATGTAAGGGAAATATAGGAGGGGGAAAAGGTTCTGAAAATGTATGGAAGAAGGAGAATAGGGAGTAGTTGAGAAGATGGAAGGAGGTGGTGGTTTAAATAGATTTTCAAGTCTGGCATTTTCCCACTCCCGTGTACCGTGGACGTGTTGAGTCACGCGCTTTCTCGCACGCCTGTGTTGGGGGTCGTATCATTTCTCCCACGCCCGTGTTCAAACTGCCACGTCCGTGCTTGGTAAGTCAGTGTCAACCACGGTCGCCTTGCACGCCCATGTTTAGTTTGCCACTACCGTGTCTGAACTCACAATGTCGCCCTATGCCGAATCACACGGTCGTGGCGTGGTAGTTTGGTCTGTGACTTGAAAATTGATTCATTCTAACTCGTACCATCTCTGCTATGTCAGTACAGAGATTCGATGCATCCACATGGCCACGGCCACGACCATGTGCAAGGATGTGTGGCATGAAAATCTGCCAAAGAAGAGGAAAAGAAATGAAAAGAAAGGAAAAATTGTAACAATAAATAGGGTTAGTATTCGGGTTGCCTCCCGAGAAGCGCTTGTTTAAAGTTTTAAGCTTGACTTTCCTCTCATTTGCATATTCAAGGAGGTTTGAGGAGTTGAAAATCCTTCCTCATGTTAGCAGTTCCATTATCATGATAGAGTTTAAGACGAGTAGCTTTTATTTTCAAAGTGCCAAACATGGGATTACTTACCTTGACTATTCCGTATGGGAAGACATTAATTACCTTAAAAGGGATTTTGTAACACCCCAAACCCAGTCCATGCGTTATTACCGAATCTGATGTGTCACATGAGGAAAACGTATAAAATCCTTGTAATTCGTTCTAAAATAGATATTGATTTGTTATAAACAAGAAAACAAATCTGATTTGAAATATTTGATAAAATATAGAGTAAACAAGTTTGGATGTATATATTTGATAAAATACAACTATTTTTGAAAGGTTGATTGATGAATCAAAATCAAGGTAGTGAACTTTAAAACCGTGACTTTTAAAAATGTCATCGATAATTTGAAAGAAAGTTCAAGTTAAAATCATTTGTAAAAGTTTATTATAAAATCTATTTATTAATCAACTTTGGAAAAACTGTTGGTTATGCTTTTAGAAAAATCCCTATTTTAAAATAATTCAAGCAACATAATAAATGCGTCCAAACATAAAGCAAATTGAAGTTTACCCCAGAGGCCTTATTACAAGTTTAAAACCTGAAATAGTAAAGGTAATGAAATAATATGGAAAAGTAGTTTACTAATGTTTGCAAACATCATTTATGAAGTATGGCGTCCACCGAGTCATCCATGGCCCAAAGTCCTCATCATTGAGCGTTACCTACAGGGATTAAGAAAAGAAAGGGGGTGAGTTACAATAACTCAGTGTATAATCCCCTTACCATTTTTCACTGGGCTTGAACCCATTTAGCAAAAATTTGGGCCTGAGCCGATATAACAATAACTTGGGCTGAAGCCCATTTATAATAACTTGGGCCAAAGCCCATAAATCATAATCTTGGGCTAAAGCCCATTTACAAAACAGAATATATCAAATGAATCAAATGAATGTAATGCAATCCCAAACCAACCTAATAATCCATCCGCTACACACCACCCTAACCATCCATCACACCTGTGGGGATCAAGTCAACCCACCCCGCCAAACACACCAATCGCAGACATTATGCTATTTATAACAAATTTTGATTTGGCCAGAATCATATTAACAAACATTTTTGTGGCAGTGCCACCGGAACTTCTCTTCATCATATTTTCCCATCCCATGCAAAATCATGTAAAGGCATCATAAATAGCAAATCATGATATTTACAAATATAAACAACAATAATTAATTCAAAGATTCATTTCACAAATTCGGCCCATTATAACACGTTGCAAATTGGCCCATTAGGGCAATCTATCAAATCAGCCCATTAAGACATTTTCGTAATTCGGCCCATTAAGGGAAATTTTGTAATTCGCCCATAAGGGAATTTCGATAAATTTCACGAACCAAAAGTTATTTCTGTAATTTTACCCATTGAGGGAATTTTCGTGATTTCGCAACCCCGGACTTAACTACTAATTTGGGGCATAAAAAAAATTGAAACTGTCCATCTGCATCACATTGACTAAATTGACTATAACTTGAGTTATCCTTGAAACTTTACTCATATATAATCTTACTACAATTTTTTCAGAATTTTTACCTTAACCATTTAGTACAGTTCATTCCTTAAATTTTCCCTTATTTCACTGTCCAATGATTCTGACCTCTCTTACCCAAAATTCAAATATCTCACTGTACGGTTTTCATTTGTTGCTTCCACTTGTTTCTATTGAAAATAGTCTCACCAAGGAATCTGTACATATAAATTATAACCCACAATTAACTTTGTACAATTTTATAAGATTTTTCCAAGACAGATCAGGGAACCACGAAGTCAATCAGAACCAATCTTAATAAAATTAGAATATCACAGAAAATAAAATTTCTTTTCCTTCTCTATTTCTTTCATATCAAAATAGACACAATAAGCTTTTATTCGATATATAATTCACTTTCAAATTATTTTTCTCCTATTTTTCATGATTTTTCGAAGTCATATCACTGCTACTGACCAAAACTGTTTCATTGCAAAAATATGGTTACCACTATGAACCTACGCATGCTCGAGTGATCACAGATGCCGGTTTCCAGTTTTCTTTGGTATTTTGACCAAATCACAGAACATTTCATGCAAATTTTTAGAGAAGTGTGAGATTACACACCATTTCAAACATGTATTCGGAAAGTACGGGATTACACACCTTGATTAGGATTCCCTAAAGAACCACTTTTCGTTGCCCCCTAAAAATAAAATCGATCAAAAGTTAGCCTCGATTTCTTAAAGTTTCCAAAAGCCCAAAAGTACTCACTCACAAGAGTCACTTACCACAATCACGATCCTTCCCTACTAGATTCTAAAATCCGGCCTTGCACCTTGGCTATAGCAACGAGTCCCAATCAACTTTCGAAACCAAGGTTAAGAGAAAGATAAGTAGTAGCAAAGGATGGCTTGATTCGGCCTTCATCAAAAGAGAATAAGAGGAGTTTAAAATAACAAGTGGCTAGGTTCGGCTTAGCCAAGGGATGAGAGTTTCAGCTTAGCCAAGTCAAGAGAAGAAAGAACAAACAACATGAATAAGAAGAAAGAACCTTTACCTTAATAATAGGGATGAACCGAAATGAAGAACACGGTTTGGCACTAGTAGCAAGACAACAAAGAAGGATTGGTAGTTTCGATTTTCAAGAGAAGATGAGTGAAAAATAATTGGTCACAAAGGCTAGGTGTTTTCGGCTAGACAAGGAAGAAAAGAGAAAATGTCCACTATTGTCTTGAAGTTGCGGCAATGGGAGGAGAAGTTGGAAGAATAAACACAAAGGATGCCAAAAGGAATTAGACCTAACAAGCACCAAAACTATCAAAATGCTCCCATCAAAATTCGGGTAGCCTCTCCCTTTTTCCAAACCATTATCATCTTTACCAAAAGATGATCATAGACCAAATAAAACCTTTCCAAAACATCCCCCACGAAAAATGCCAACATGTTTCATATTCCTTCCCTTTTCTTTTACTCCTTTCCATCCATTTCTCCTTATCATATTTCCTTAGCCACATTGCCAAAATTAAAAAGTCCACCTTACCAAAAATACACCCATGGCCAACGCTTAGGGAAAGAATACAAAAAAATTAGTCAAAAATTTGCACTTGATGGGATTTGAACCTCTTCTCTCCATGTCCTCCACTTGATGCCATAACCTCCTTGCCATATGCTCATTTATGGTAGCACATTACTGACCTATTTCCATAAGCCTTGATGCCACTTACTATCTCTCCTTAATAGGCTTAAACACAAAATTTTACTAAGGCCCAACTTAAACTCGAAACTTCCTAGAAACCCTGTAACTTTCCAAAATCACCCTCCCAATAAGTTCAACTTGAAATAAAGCCATTCTCTTGCTCTCCAAAAATTTTAAATGCTTCCGTGCTTAAGGCCCAATGGGCCCAATCCTACTAGGCCCAATTTCGGGATGTTACAGATTTCCTTGCTTGTGTTAGGATCAGGTGGAGATATTCGTGGGTCTGCTTTGTCTAATAGTACCTGATCTCCAATTTTGAACTTATCTGCCTCATGAAGTGGCTTTAGTTCTACTTCGGGTATCCCTAGTTCTTCTTTAAGATGCTTTTCCTCTTCTAGTTCATCGATCTGAATCCCTTATTCCTTGTGAGTTATTTCATTGTTGGCATAGGGTTTAGGATCAGACTCAGTTTCGTTCTTTTGTGGCGATTCCTAAAAAAAAGGGTTAACATAATCATTATCAATAGAATTTACTTTCTCACCTTGGTTATTCGATGTTTTGGTTGAATCGAGGGCTTGAAGAGTAACTGTCTCGTCACCTACAAAGAGTATAAGTTTACCTGCGTCGACATTGATTTTAGTCCTGACAGTTGCTAAGAATAATCTTCCTAAAATTAGGGGTATCGTGTTGTCCTCATCCATGTCTAAAACGACAAAGTCTTCTGGGAATACAAATTTATCAATCTTCACAAGTACATCTTCAATTATACCCCTAAGAACTCTGATAGTTTTATCAACTAATTGAATGCTCATCCTAGTTTATTTGGACTTCCCTAGACCTAGTTGTTTAAACAATTTATAAGGCATGACATTTATGCTTGCCCCTAAATCACCTAACACATTATCAATAGATAAACTACCAATTAAGCATGGAATTGTAAAACTCCCTGGATCTTTTAATTTTTGTGGTAGTTTATTTTCTAATATTGCTGAGCATACTGCGTTCAGTTCCACATGTGATTCCTCATCTATCCTCCGCTTATTTGTCAATAGCTTCTGTAAAAATTTTCTCGAATCTAGCATCTGCGAAAGAGCTTCAAGGACGATAAGTTAATATGTAATTTCTTTAAAAGTTTAAGAAACTTACCGAACTGTTCCTCTGTGTCATCTTTTGTTATTGCTTCGGGATATGGTATGCGCAGTTTGTATTCTTTGATTACCGGTTTTGGTTTTACCTCAACCTTACCTTCTTCTACTGCATTCTTTTCTCTTAAACTGGGCTTGTCTAACCCTTCACTGTCTTGGGCTATTATGGCCTGAATTTGCTCCCTTGGGTTAGTCTCGGTGTTGCTCGGTAGTCTTCCCTATGGTCTCTCAGAGATCTACTCAGCAAGTTGCCCTATTTGATCCTTGAGCTCCTATGACAATACTTCAAATTTTGTTTCTACCTTTTGGAAATGTGTTTCTGAATATGCTATGAATTTTGTCAGCATCTCTTCAAGGTTTGGCTTCTTTTCCTGTGGGTAGGGCTGTTGTTGAAAGTTTTGAGATGGTTGTTGCCTTTGATTTCCTTGGCCACCCCATGAGAAATTGGGGTGATTTTTCAACCTGGATTATAAGTATTACTATAAGGGTTATTGTTAGATCAGAAATTATTACCCATATAGTTCATTTGTTCGCTCTCCATGCCCTGTCCGTAGGGTGGGTACTCAGGATTCACCACTCCTTCACTTGCGTCGCACTGTATACTTGGATGTGCCTGCGAAGAACCATATAAACCATCAAATTTTTTATGTAGAAATTCTACCTGATTTGATAACATGGTTACTGCATCGAGGTTGAAAACTCTAGCTGCTTTGGCTGGCCTTGTCCTTATAACTTGCCACTGATAGTTACTCAGTGACATCTCCTCGATAAACTCGTAGGCTACTTCAAGAGTTTTGTTATTCAGAGTTCCGTCGGCGGCTGAATCGATTAGTTGCCTTGTTGAGGGGTTCACACCGTTGTAGAAAGTCTGCACCTGTAGCCACAAAGGTAATCCATGGTGTGGACACCTTCTCAACAAATCCTTGTATCTCTCCCATGCGTTGTAAAGTGTCTCTAAATCCATCTACACAAAAGAAGAGATATCATTCCTTAACTTGGCCATTTTGGCCGACGAAAAATATTTTAATAAAAATTTCTTGGTCATTTGATCCCATGTAGTGATTGATCCTCGTGAAGAGAATGTAACCACTTTTTGGCTTTATTTCTCAGAGAAAAGGGAAATAACCGAAGAGGGATGGCATCATCAAAAACACCGTTTATTTTGAAGGTATCATAGAATTCTAGAAAATTCACTAAGTGTGTGTTAGGATCCTCATCCTGCAAACCATCAAATTGAAGGAACTGTTGTATCATATGTATAGTGTTAGGTTTCAGTTCAAAATTATTTGCAGCAATAGTGGGCCTAACAATACTTGACTCTATTCCTGTTAAACTAGGTTTAGCATAATCATACATAGTACGTGGAGCATGATGTTCTACCGCCTCTGGAGGTAGCAGATTATTCTTGGCCATCCTTTCAGTAGGATTAGTTTCGCCTTCTTGCTCTTCTTCTATGTAGTTTAAACTTCGCCTTATCTCTCTGCGATTTCTACGAATGGTACCTTCGATGTCACTATCATAAAGTAGAGGTCCTGTTGGGTTCCTTCTAGTCATAAACTAGAGGTACCTGAAAGGAGCGAAAGAAGAAAATTTAGAAAAGCAAAAATAAAATTTAATTGCAAAAAATTAAAAAAAGGCTAAAGTAATAAAAATTAAGCTTTCTTAATATTTTAGTTTCCTGGCAACGACTCCAAAAACTTGATCGTTGTTTTGTCGAGTCTTAAAATTTATATAAAGAATGATCGAACTTGAAAACTAACTAAGACAACGATGGAGGCAAGCGCACCTATCGAACAGTAGTATAGTTTAGGCAAGACCGAATGTCGAATACCAAATGAACCAAAAGTACTAATACTAACTCTCTTTTTATTATCTAAACTAAGGACTAAGGGAATTTGTTGTTTAATCTAAATTAACTAACTACTAAACTAAAGACTTCTAATACAAAGAAGAATGAAATTTGGAAAATATCTTGAGGAAAAACCAATTGATTAAGACGAAATCCAAGGAAGAATACACCTAGACTTCACTTGTTATCTAACTCTGAACCAGACGATTTATTCACTTGACTTGATCTGTAAGATTCCCTAACATATATTAATCCCTCTCTCGAGGCGACTAACGTCTAACCTTAGGTTAATTAATTGAAATCTCTTTCTAATTAAAACCCCTAGAATCGCATTAACTCAATCTATGGACTCCCATATCAGGTTTCACCCTAATCTGGCAAAATCTTGTCACCCTATCTCTAGGCGCGTGATCAACTCCGCTTAATTATGCTAGATCTACTCTTAGGCAGGGACTTTTGCTCCTCCACCTAAGCACATCATACTTGAATTAATATCCCTAAAATATCAACACAAGAATTAAGAACACATAATTAAGAATGAGTCAAATATTTATCATATGGTTCAGCAAACGATAACAAGATTCATCTTAGGTTTCATCCCCCTCAAGTTTCTAAGGTTTAGTTCATAATAATAATAAAGGAATACATCTCAAAAGAAAAGATAAAACAAAACATAAGAAATCCCTAAAACCCCCGAATGAATTGAAGGAGAGATCCGCTGTCTTGAGTATAATCTCGGCTTCTTGAGATGAATCAACTAGCTATCTTCATGTAAATCTCCACAAGTCTACCCTCTTTGGCCTAGCTAGTCACCCCCTAACTAAAGCACTGGGTTCCCCCCTTTTAGGTTATACTTAGGGTGTTTATATAGGCTTTGGTATATGTTTCTTCACCCCTAAATATCCTAATCCGAGTGAAACTTCTCTTTGTCACGATAGGGACACGCCCATGGCACACGCCCGTGTGAATGGATTTCAGGCCGTGGTCAAGTCTGTTGGAGAGACACGCCTGTGTGTTTCGGGGTCCAGGCCGTGTTAGTGTAAATTAGGGAGGCACGACCATGTGGTCTTGGGCCCAGGCTGTGTCAATTTTCATTTTGACCCAATTTGGTCCGTTTTAGGCCCGTTTCTCGTTCTTTTCATCCTCCGGTGCTCTCCTGAGTATACAATATGAAATCAAAGGATTAAGAGCACCAAATTACATAATTCAAGGCTTAAATCATCGAAAAGTATGTTAAATGTGGGCCTAAAATATGTTACTTTTACGATTTATCAACACATCCCCTACGCTCATCACCACAAACCATATGATATATTTACTTAGACAATTTCTCGATGAACCCCTCGGAATGATACTAAATACCCGGTGGTTTCACACACCCCACCAATAGTTAATAATAGGGTGGTATCGAACATAAGCCACCAACAAGAATAATTACGGTGGTTTCGCACATAACCCACAAAATAACAATATAAGCGATGGTATTGCACATAGCCCATCGTGAATAAATAGTAAGATGGTATCGCACATAGCCCACCAAGAAAGATAATTACGGCGCTATCACACATAGCCTACCAATTAATTATCACGGATATTTTCCCGCATTTACACATCTATTCCGAGGTTCATACGAGAATCATTCACTATCTATCAATTTCAATCAATCTGAATCATAATTGACCTCATCATACAATGCACCAATAAGTAACAACATATGTATTAAAGATGTATCGTTTGCACATAAACTTACCTCGATGCAAAATGTACTAGTCAACGGTTTAGTCTGTAACCTTGCCTTTTCCTCGGTCAAGGTGGTTTCCACGCTCTTCTTGATCTATAATAATAAAATTCACTCATTCAATCACTCTATAATTCATGATACATCAAAATTTCTATTTAGACAAAAATGACCATTTTGCCCTCACACTTTGGCAAAATTACTATTTTACCCCTAGACTCTTGAATCATTTTTCATCTCATTTTCTCATTAAAAAGGCTAGTTAAGCATTTATTTCTCTTAAAACAACTCACAAAACTAATTATTTCATGCATTTATTACACAATCATAACCTTTATAAATAAGTCCTATTTAGGTGTTTTCATGGTAACACCTTTCACAAAAGTTATTCCTCGACCTACTAACATTCATTTTCTTCCATAAAAACTCGAAAAAAAATGAAAACTCTCATGGAAAGTCCCTAAACTTTCAACCAATTTGCAAAATAGTCCCCTCATTAGCTAGCTTAAGCTTTAGGGGTTTTAAAAGTACAAAAATTATCAAGAAAAGCCATTAAGATCACTTACTAGCAAGGAAAATAGGTTGCTGAAATTTCAAGCTCCCAAAGCTCTTTTTGAGTGTGAAATTTTGGTGGAAGAAGAAGAGAAATAAAAAGATGATAGCCTTTTTCTTCAGTTTATTTATTTCTTTCAATTTAATCCACCTAACCCACCTACTTGACCAATTTTGACCTCATTTTGTCCCCTATGACTGGCCACCCATTCTCTAAGGGTCTAATTACTCTTTAAGGACCTCCAATTTTATATTCCATAGCTATTAGACACCTCTATCTTGTAAAATAGAACTTTTGCACTTTATGTGATTTAGTCCTTTTTCACAATTGAGCATACAATTGCTAAAATTAAAGCACCAAAATTTCCATGCATCCTTATAATCATGCTAAAACAAATATTAAAATATTTTTCTTCAACCTCAGATTAGCGGTCCCGAAACCACTGTTTTGACTAGCCCCAAAATTGGGCTGTCACACCTTTGGTTTCTTCTACGTTCTTTTCTAAGTCTTTAGAAATTTTTAGGTATCTTCGTTAGAGAAGATGACGGAGGTTTCTAGTAGCTAGTCAAAACACTCTTGTTAAGTACCAACTTACTGGTAATTTTTTGAAAACCTTTAGGTTAATTACGAGGGGATTTATGTTTTTGCATTAGTGCATGCATGATTAAAGTAGATAAATAGTCTAATTGTTATAACTGGTTCTTATTGAGCTCAAGAAGCTAGTGAAGTTCCAAGCAATCGAGGCAAAGGACCAGTAGAGTAGATTATGTTCTAAAGTTTGCTGGTGAGTTTCTTCTTACTTCCTTTGAGTTATGAAACTTCTATGATATGTGAATTGTGTGTGGTAAGTTGTTCTTATTGCAAATGAGTCGATATGTTGTGTCTGGATGTGAGTGAGAGTATGGCCATTACAAAAAACCCTCTTTGTTGCATGAGCCTAGTACTAGAAATCTTATGATATGTCAAAATTATGGAAAGAAAATCTATATGTGATGCCTCCGGTGGAGTAACTATGATATGTGGGTTGTGTGCGATAAGTTGTTCTTACTGTAAATGAGTTGATGTGTTATGTCTGGACGTGTGTGTGAGTATGGACATTGGGAAAACACCCTTCTTGTTGCACGAGTCCAGTACCAAAAACTTTATGGTTATAAAAGTTCTAGGATATATGAGTTGTGTGTGGTGTAACACCTCTAACCCAAATCCGTCACTAGAATAGTGTTATGGAGTGTTACGAAGATCACAAATCAAACAGATAGAAATTTCAAACATTTCATAACATATCAATATTCATAATAAAACCAAACAAAATCATACAGACTGTCCCTTATACTAGCTCTCGAGGCCCTAACTCATTAGAAATAAGTTGGAACTAAATTGGAAACTTAGAGAATTTTTCAAAAAATAATAAAAATTTTCAAAGCAATAGGGGCCACGTGTAACGGCCTGACTTGCAACCCTTTGAAAGATATAAGGGACACATGACCGTGTCAACTGGTAGTTTGTCACACATGCTGAGACACACGCTCGTGTCTCTACCTATGTGGAAGAAAATAGGCTAATTTACAAGTAATTTTTCTCACCCAAATTGGCATAAACCTATATCCAACATTGTGCATATATACAAGCGATATTAAGGCATCCAAAACAAGTATAATCAAGACATAAACATATGGTATATTTAAATACAACCAATATGCCCTTAGGAACCTCAAATTACAATTCATTACATGCATAATTATGTACAAAATTTGACCAAGTAAGCCAATAACATTCCAAGCAATTTGCATCATTTCATATCACTTAGCTTACTTACCAAAACATACCAAAACTTCCCAATTGGTACAAGTTATAGCATTCTAAACTAGCATCAATATACATATATGCCTTCCACAACAAAACACCAATTCACATCAAACTATATGACATATCTAATATGCACATTCAACAACTATTCCACACCACATATAACCATATTAAGACAACTTATACACACCCAAAATATACCAAACACAAGCCATATAAGTGGCCATAATTACAACAAAACATATAGGCCAACATTAGCCAAAATAACCTATACATGCCATTATAACCAAACTTCAACCAACCAAAAGTACCGAGTGAGCTGATGGATAGTGTGATATAGCTTCGACAAGCTTCCAACTTGAACGAGCTTCCTATTCACTATAAAATATAGAAAATAACACAGAGTAAGCATTTAAACTTAGTAAGTTCATATAACATAGAATTTAACTTACCATTTAGTCAAAATTTAGGTAAGTAAAGTAGTATATCCCAACTCAATTTGGCCAAATGCCTAAGTACACGTATTCACCAATATGTTAGCCATGTAAAAAATAAAAAAAAAAAAAAAAAAGAAGAAGAACATGGATGGACACAACCACTAAGCAAGTTTCATATACATGTATCATCCATTTCATGTTTCAATATATAATGTAATATCATTTCCATGTATTTCATATATATATACTTGTAATAGTTCATATCGAACTTATATCATCTCGTAATAGAACATTGCCCGTTGAACCACTTAGAATATCGTTAGATACTCAGAATAGCTTACATATAATGTGTTAAACTGTAATCTGTCAATTCTTGTACATGTATGCTTATATAAGCTATGAATCGGTATGCTCTCACGAGCTATAAGTCAGTAAGCTCATACGAGCTATGGTGTGTCACAACACATGCAGGACCTCAACCAAATTGGTAACCTTAATGACATGTCATTTGTATTCTACAAATTCCTAAGGTTCAAACGGGGCTCGGTAATCGTCGTACATATCGAATATGCAATCAGTATTTATACATGGCAATTACACAAATCACATATATATAATTCAATTAAAACATATAAATACTCAATTTAATTATATGAACTTACCTCGACGAGTGTACTCAGATACGGAGGCGATTAATCTGAGATTTTCTCTTTGCCTCGATCTAACTCCGTACGAGATCTGACTGGATCTATAAGGATAAATTTAACTCAATTTAAAAAATTTTTCATTCAATTTATTCAAACACATGTTTTTGGAAAAAATTACAATTTTGCCCTTATACTTTTAATTTCTTTGCAATTTAGTTCCTAGTTCATAAAAATGGAAATTTACACAATTTCACCATAAACCAGCATGGCTAAATATCAAATAGGTCCTTAGCATGTACTATACTTCAATTATTTCACAATTTCACCATGTAATATTTCCTATTTTTCAATTTAGTCCCTATTTGATAATTTTACTAAAACTTCCTTTACAAAAGTTGTTTATCTAACAACAACAATTCATTTTCTATCATCAAACTTCAAAACTCAAGCATGTTCATAAATGGTAAAGCCTTAATAGTTTAACAGTTTCACAATTTATTCCCTGGGCTAGCTAGATAAAGGTACAATGATCCCAAAAACTTCTACAACGAAAATCCCAAGATACAGTAAATGCTTTGTACTTAGTCTCAAGCTCTAAAACTTTGATACAAAAATTGAGAGAAGATGGTTGGGACAATTTGCTGGAAGTTGTGAAAGCATTTTGTGAAATGCACAATATTGAGGTTTTCAATATGGATTCTCCATATGTGGTAAAACGTGGTCATCACCAACATGTTGATTTCATTATGGAGCACCATTATCGGGTTGAGACATTTAATGCTGCTATAGATTCTCAACTTCTTGAGTTAAATAGTAGATTTAATCAACAGACAATTGATCTTCTTATCCTTAGCTTCGCTTTGGATCCGAAAGATGCTTATAAATACTTCAATATGGATGATATTTGTTGTATTGTGGAAAAATTTTAACCTATTGATTTCACGGAGTAAGAGAAAGTAATCTTAAAGTATAAACTGTAGCATTATAAGTAAAATGTTCCAAATCATTCGAAATTGTAGAATTTGTCCACAATTTCTGATCTTTGTCAAGGATTAACAGAGACACAGATGTCAAAAGTATATTTTCTTGTTGATAGATTAGTTCTTGTTCTGTTGACTTTCCTGTTTCAACAGCAACTACAGTTTGAGCATTTTCGGTGATGAAAATTGTCAAAACAAGGCATCGCAACAAATTGGAGGATGAGTTTCTTACAGATAATCTTGTTGTTTATATTGAGAGAGAGATTACTGAAAATTTTAATTCAGACTCTATATTTAGTGATTTTATTCCTTGAAAGAATGTAGTGCACAATTTTAAGTAATGATATGCTATTTCATCTTAATTGTTGGAATATTACTTCTTTTGAATATATTTTTTATATGTTTAAATTGATTATCATGTTGAATACTGTTTCTTTTGAATTGATTATTTATATGTTTAAATTGACTGTTACATAAGACTTCTAATTTTAGCTTGGCTCCCAAAGATTAATATCCTAGCTTCGCCACTGTGTGTGAGTATGGCCATTATAAAAACACCCTCCTTGCTGCATGAGCCCAATACTAGAAAGTTTATGATATATGGAAATTGTGGAAAGGAAATCTATATGTGATGCCTTCGGTAAAGTAACTATGATATGTGGGTTGTGTGCGGTAAGTTGTTTTTACTGCAAATGAGTTGATGTGTTATGTTTGGATGTGTGCGGAAGTATGGCCATTGCAAAAACACCTTTCTTGTTGCACGAGTCAGATACCAAAAAAATTATGGTTATGAAACTTTAATGATATGTGAGTTGTGTGTGGTAAGTTGTTCTTACTGTAGATGAGTCAATGTGTTGTGTCTAGACGTGTGTGTGAGTATGGCCATTGTAAAAACATCCTCCTTGTTGCACGAGCCCAATAACTATATTACAAACCAGTTTGATAGATCATAGCCCGAACTTGCAGGAGAACTCGTGTTCGACTTAACAAGGATATGAAATGAAAATAAATATGACAGATATGTGATTCTGATTTTTAAGTTATGGGTCTGAGGCTAGTACAAGGGTGGGTTGTTGATAACCATGTAGAGTTGTAGAAGATGTGTATTAGTTAGCAGAATGTGTTCGCCTGAGTGTTGTATGTGTTATGTTAGATTGCCATAGTACTGCTATTAAGGAACTGTGGGTGATAATTAACATTTTTATGTCTGTATAACAGAGTCTCACAAAAAATACCTATTGTTCCTTTCTAATGAGTACTGATGTTTGTTGTTTATCAGAGTTCTTTTAAAATAAATTGTGCTATTTTGTAACTCGCTAAGCTAAAATGAACTTAGTTTGTTACTTTTCATCCTCAGGCATTTTGATAGTAAAAGAAGGTTTTGTCGAAGGGAACTATGCTAGAGTTGCGGTTGCGAGTGGGCCACTTGTTTATTTTTATATCATGCATGGAAATATGGCAGATGGCATATACATATATTTTGTAATTAACTTTTGCAATTAACTACATCGTTTGTATTGCTTTATCTTAAAAAAAGAATCGCCCGTTCTATTGATAGTGTACGTCGAACCCTCTTGATTTGCTGCTCATGAATTGTTATGATATAGATATATAAACCATAACTAGGCAGTAGTTGAATAATAGCTTTTTCTTTTATAACTCTTATTAGTTTCTTTAAAGATGCTTTACGAAGTGAAAAAAAGAGAAATGACTTCTACACCAAGGAAAATCTTCATAATTATTTTTCTAAATGTATAAAGTTAAGCTGAAGGATTTGAATCTGTTAGTAAGGCCCTAGTCCATCAGGCGATCTGTCTGGCTGAATGATACACGCCATGTCCTCCTGACGGGCTAAGGGGTGTTATAGAGTGTCTCAACTTTGTCTTCTGGATGTTGCATGATCATCTCTAGTAGAGTGCCTTGTGTTTGAGTTGGCAATTCGGCTAAGTGTTGAGGCTTATTTCAATGTCATGACTTTCTTCTTGAATGTTGCGACATCCATGGCAGTCCACTGACTCATTGACTAAAATTTCTTCCTGCACACTTAATCAACTCGTTAATTCTTTCTTAGGCCTAAATCGGCCTAAAAGGTGGTAAAACAACTTTAAAAGCTCAATTTATTCAATTTAACTTTAAAACTAAATAATTCTAAAAATGAGCTTAAAAGACAAAAAATCACTTGAATACAAGCTCAATACTGAAAAAAGCTTAATTTTCCACAATAAATTGTGGCAAATCACCTTTCTCGAGACATAAAGTTCTTGTCTCAAGACATAATGGTAAAATTTTACAAATGTTTGAATTTGATTCCTATGCTCATATTAAAAATCAGATTGACCCGAATGATTAAATTTTGATTGAAATGTATTTATGTGGTTTTGGAACAACCCTCACTTGGTCTGGTCACCGGATCCAAGCTAAGGATGCTACAATAGTTAACAAAACATATTACATACAAATCGAACTTTACAAATTCAATTAAAGAATAAAGCATTTCATAATCCAAATATAATATGATTTATAGATATACCCAAGTCTCAATCGAGCTTACGAAAGCTCTTAAATCAACTTGGGAAATAGTAAGGACATACTTGAAAACTTAACAAAATTGCATGGAAGATTCTACAAACAAAGGTCACACAGCCGTGTATGTCACTGAAGTTGTGTGGAAACTTAGTGACCATATTTATAGTACTTACACGGGCGTGTGGCCAGCTTGTGTAACATTTGGGAACCGTGTGATAAGCATGCTTCCTAATTTCTAAAGAACACACAACCCTATCACTAGCCCTTGTGTGACATACGACCGTGTATCAAATCGTGTGGTTCAAAAATGTCCCTTTTTGTGCATGCTACCAAAATCAATTCCTTAATTGAACCATACATGTATTTATATCAATCATTAAACCTATTCATAAGAATGTACAATACCTACTACAACATACAACAAATAAACATCCATAACATCTAATTAATATTCCTCAATGGAACTATCACATAACATGAACCAATTCAAATATTTAATCCCAGTTCATAATAATTTGGCTTATAACCATATAGGTTCACTATAAGCAAATAAAACTCCAAATTACAATCACCTATAAATGGTCATATTATCAAGATGAACCACATACAAGTTTGATTCCAATTAACACTAAAAACTTATACTAATTCCACATTTATATCACCTCAAATGTACACCTGGAAACCTTATACAATCCATTTGCATTGATAGTTAGGAAATTACAAGAACAAAAAGAAAAAAAATTCAGTTTACTTCTGTTGAGATTAAAATACACCAAGAGGGGGATTGAATTGGTGTACTAAAACATTTTCGGGAAAGGGAGAAAATAAAATGACACAAGTATTTATAGTGGTTCGGCCTCAATTGCCTACGTCTACTACCTTAGCTTTCATCAACTTAGGATTTCCCAAATCCACTAGAATTGAACCTTTAAGGACAAGGTTTAATCTTACAAATCCCTATCCTTTCAAAGGTATTGAACCACTTCCCCTTAATGTTTTCTACCCAAAACCTTAAGTTACACCTCACAAATGAAAGAAAAATAGTGATTAATAAGATAATACCTCTAAAAGGTAGATAATAAACAATTAAGCACTCTTACACAAAGGTTCAACACTTGAAAGAATGGTAGAAAACTTAACCCACAAGTGTGTACAAGAAATATTTAGTAAAAGATTGGAAAATTGAGTTCTTAGAAGTTAGGTACTTGTGTCTTGTCTTTCTTGACTTCAAATGGGAGCCTTTACCTTGTACTTAAGTCCTCTAAAAACCTTGTGAATGTTTGTAGCCGTTAGAAACAAAATGGAGTCGTTGCAGCCATATAAACAAACATTAAATGCAGTCTGCAGCTTTGTTGTATCGGTAGAATGAAACTTGTATCGGTAGAAGTCTTTCCAAAATATGACCGTTAGGCTCATTTTATTGGTATAAGTTCTCTTGTATCGGTAGAACTCTGAGGGTTTCATTTGGTATCAGTAAAACCTATCAAAGTATCGGTAGAAGTGCAGTGGATGCTGAGCTTTGGCTACTAACTTACTTGTTTCGGTAGAAGTCCTCAAGGTATCGGTAGTACTTTGGTTGTATTGGTAGAATGGACCAAGGTATCGATAGAAGTCCCAGGCCAAAACTACCTTGCTTACTGGAGTGCGTTCTACTGATAGAAGTCTAGGTTGTATTGGTATAACCCAGAGTTGTATCGGTAGAACTCCCAGTTCTACCGGTAGAATTTTGTATCTTTGTCAAGGTCTTTTTATCTTGAGTTCTAATGATACTTGTCCACCTAAGTATCGGTAGAAGTCCTTTAGACCTTAAAAACTCGTTAAATAATTAAATTAATTCAAGGATTTTTTTTAAAGTTTATTTTGTCCAACACTTTGAAAATAATTTTAAGGACACAAACAATTTTTGCAAATATAAGTAGGGGATTTTTAATATACTTTTTTTTATATCAAAATACTTGAAAAACTAGAGCTAACACCTTCTCTGGCGGGCTGGTCAATAAGCTCAATAGGAACCTCATCTATTTGAGGATGACCTTCATGGTTTTGCTCCACATCTATCAAGCTCCCCTTGTTATCTTCAGCTCCTGGCATAATGGGAGTGGAAAAGACAACTAATTGTTTCTACTCGCTCTAAAAAGCTTCCCACTCCTCGCCTTCAGGATGGTAGACACCAAAGTTGAGTGACATTGTAGAGGTATCCTTTAGAAAATCGAAGTCTACCTTTCTAAGCTCAAGAGGGCCAGAGGCCACTTGGGATGTAGAATTAAATTTGATCTCCATTTTGGTAGTGCCTCAATGAGATTCTTTTGAGTGTCCTCTTCATACTTCCTAACGGTTTCATCGTGGGATTGGCATAAAATTACCAACTTCACCTTGTGACTTTCCTATTGAACCTTGAACTACTCCTTTAAGACAAAATTTTCATTCTTCAAGTGCTTGATATCATCTTCCAATTGATTATTTTTTGTCTAAACATACTCATGCTTGCTCTTCAGAGTTGTGATCTAGGTAGACAACCTTGAAATTTCTGGCAAAGTTCAACCAAAGTTCCTTCACCAGATTTCAAAGATTTTAACACATGCTAGCCTCTCTGAGAGCCCCGCTCCAAAGACCATGTTCGAGACACGTGATCTCTAAGATTTGAATCATGATAGATAAAGGATCCTCTGAAGAATTAGATGCAAGGTAAAAGGAGAAAACTTCTTTTAATTGTTGAGGTATCAAGCTTAGTTATTGTTAAAAGATAGAACTAAGAGACGTGGAAGATGGCACTGATTCTGTTAGACTACGCCAAGGAAAGTTGCTACCTGATTCAGTGGTGCAACTTGTGCTTGATAAGGAAAGATAGTTGACTAGACTAAAGGGTTGTGCTTCGTGGGATTCTCTGATGGTTAGGGATCAGAAGCACGCTTGGGAGAGCCTGTCTGAGGGATAAAACCTTTAGGCACTAGAGGAATCTCAGGAAGGATAAAAACTTGGGATGAGTGGGTGACTGTAGCAATAGGCTCCTTGTTTGACTTATGCCTCACTAATGGAGGGCATTCATTGCTTTCAAATTCTTGAGTACCCTCATTTGATTTGGTCCTTTTTCCTTGTGATCTTTGCTGCTGATTTTACATGGTGGGGCAACAGTAGTATTCTCCTTGCATCGAGCTCTCTTAATAATTGAAGAAATGTCCATATCTTGAGGATGAGAATGTGATAGAGATCCTACATCATCAACAGGAGAATTAGCTTGATCTAAAGTTTTAATTTTCTAATTTCTTGGGTGAAGACTACAAAATGATATAAGTATGGTGGAGGCTCTTTAATGTGCCTCAATAAGATGTGAGATAGTTCACTGTCTGAGTTATATGGCCATGTCTTAAAGGCAAACAACACAGAAGGATTCATTGTTTGAGTGGTGGAAAGGTCAAATTGTATTCATTTGGACTTAGATTTTTCAAGTCATGTTGAAATACATTTCTAATTGAAACCAACTCTACTAAATCAAGTGTGTGACCCCTTTTCAACCTTTAATATTGCCTTTCAACAAGGTGAGCATCATTTCACTGGTATTTTGTGCAGACGCTTTCCTGAGGAAATGACCATTTGGTTGGAAAACCAAAACTAGAATTTAACTTACTACCACTGTAGCGCCTCAAAAATATCAAAACCCTAATTTTTGTGCATTGAAGTTAGTATGTATATGTAGCACTTAGAATATTAATATTAAGGTATTATTGGGATTATTTGAAGCCTTAGAGATAGGGAATACTATAGGGAAAAATTTATTTTTCTTGCTTTAGTGGACCCTAGTCTCAAGCATGAGGCCTCTTAAGTAGATTAAGAGAAAGTAGGACACAAATAGGCTTGTGGTCCAGTGGTAAGTGGCATCACTTGGGAGCTATAAGGTGGCGTGTGTGTAAGCTAAAGAGGTCCAAGGTTCGAGCATTGTGTACTTTTGGAGTGTTTTATTTTTCATAGGTGGACGGCAAGAGTTGTATTGGTTTTGAACTCTTATCGTTGAGAGTTTGAAGTAAGCAGGTGTGATGGATGTGGAGGAAATTTTAGATAAGATTAAGGTGTTATCAGGGAGAAAAATCAGGAGATGAGGAAAGGGAGAAGTTGGTGCCGAATTGGACTGTGGGGAAAGGAGTATTTGGCCTGTGGCTATAAAAGGAGGGGGCCGACTACTTGAAAGGTTCTTTGAGCTGTCTTTAGTTTTTCTTTTCCCCTTTAATTGGTTTTCCTATAGCCAAATTCTCCCTATTGCCAAATTCTCTCTTAGCCAAACTCTTTTATTTCTGAATTACAAACATCTTCTCTTACCGAAGTTCCTATTTGTGCCAAACCCTTGTTGTTTTCCTCCATCACAAACCAATTGTGATCCACTATCAGTCAAGGTTAAAAAGCCAAATTTAGGCCATAGGATCGAAAGTGGATTTGGTAAGTATTCGATTAACCTCTCTTGTTCATTTTGTTAAAAGTCGAAAGGCTACCTAACTGTCTTATCGTTAATTTTGTGATAACAAGGATACTGTTTAGAAGATCACAAGCATGGTGGGATCGTTAGCAAGGGTAAGTGTACTCAATTCGGTTAAGGGTAAAATGATTGGCCGAATGTGTGGATGAATTGTATGGATTACGAGTCACCCGAATTTTGATGGTGTATGTGTGTGAGTGCAAATCTAGGGTACACTTGTGATTAGTAGCCAAGGAAGGGCTAGTAGAACCCAGTGGCACATGGTAAGGTTACGGTAAGGTTTCGGCTTTTGAGTAAATATTTTGATTAAGTATGAGTGGTTGATTGAAGGTTGGTTGGTTGGTTGTAGGTTCAAGGCTAAGGATAGAATAGCACGTCGCAGTAACCAGGTGTGTTCAAACACTACACACACGTGATGTTGGCAATGCCAAAATTCGAAAAGCTGAAAGTGGCTAAATGGGCCCGGTGGGCCCTGAGGCTAAGTTTGATGAACTGAATTGATTTGACTATATGAACTGAGTTAGGCATGCATGTTACATGATCTGGAATTGTTTTGAACCTAAAAGGCCATATGACTGAGATTTCGGCCTAGTGGGCCATAAGGATGTGATGTGGGCATAATGGGTTATATGAACGCGAAATGGGCTTGATGGGTTTTATGGGGACGTAGATAAGTATGCTAGGGTTTAATGGACTTTAGGCTTAGTTCTAAACAACTCTTAAACAGCATAAGACTTTTTAATACTTAAACATGTCCGTGGACAGGTCGCTGGGTTAGAGTCTGGCAATAGACATATGCATGTCTAGGATTGGATCTAGGGAGAGCATGCTACTTAAGCAGTTCTAGTGGCCCACCTCTTCTTCTCTGGAATCCTACCTAGTGTACAGTGTCTGTTCACTTTAGATGTAAGGGCTTGTTAATGGGCCAAAGTTCATAACTAAAACCTGAGAGGGACCTAAACACCCCTGATTTGTAAAATTACTAAAATACCCTGATTTGAAAATACCCAAAATACCCTTAGATTTGTAAAATCACTAAAATAGCCCGAATTGTGAATTTACCAAAATACCCTTGATTTGTAAAATTACCAAAACATCCTTGATTTACATAATTTCCAAAGTACCTTTATTTTGCAAAATTACCTAAATACCCTTGTAGATTAGATTTACGGAAATACCCTTAGGTTGTGAAATGACAAAAATACCCCTATGTGATGAGTATGAGTTTTATGGAGGTTACTCATGTGCATGTTGCATTCATGCGATATTCTGTTTAGGATGCATATGGGTGGGAATTATGGTACGGAGGAAGAATTTGAGGATCGTATAGTTGCTTGACGACCGTGGATCCACTGGTGGCTTTAAGCCCATTTTATGATTAGCAGCTTTACTACAACGTTGAGTAGTGCCGCTGTGAGTGCTACCTTTGGTGTGTAGAGGTTGGGTGGGTCGATTTAGAAATCCCTACAGGTGTGTAGGGTTGGAAGGGAAATGGTGTGTAGCGGATGGATTTTTGGGGAGGGTTTTGCATTACCTTATTTTGCATATGATATGATATGATATGATATGATATGATATGATATGATATGATATGATATGATATGATATGATATGGGGTCATTGTGGGCTAAGCCCAAGACCACCGATTTTGATAGAGCTTAGGTCCAATGGAATATTTGTATGTTGATTTGATCGCCAAGGGATGTACACACTGAGTTTCGAAACTCACACCCTTTTTATTTAATGTTTTAGGTGATCCTCAGTAAACGGCTCAACATGGGATAGGACTCGGAGATGGCCACACTACAAGATGTTTAAATTTTTATTTATTTATTTGAAAGACACGATTTTAATTGTTTTATTTACGTTGAATGTATTAAGGCCTTGTACTCCGATCTAACTATAAAATTCGGGTTTTGTTGTTCCAACTGTTTATTTAATCATTAAATCTAAGTAAATTTCA
Source organism: Gossypium rotundifolium (assembly GCA_025506655.1). Taxonomy (NCBI): domain Eukaryota; kingdom Viridiplantae; phylum Streptophyta; class Magnoliopsida; order Malvales; family Malvaceae; genus Gossypium; species Gossypium rotundifolium. Next base: position 147,140,273 of record CP106734.1, read on the forward strand.
TATGATTAAACTTGGTTTCCGAAATACTTTAAATAGTTAAAATGGGTTTTTATCATTTCTTAACAGGACTCAAGGATTTTGGGCCTTAAACTTCTAATTAGAAAAATCATTTTGCATTATGCCTTTGATGTGACACGCCAGATTCAGGCTTAACTTCTAGGTCGGGTTTGGGGTGTTACAACCACCCATATGAATTTATCTTTTCTTAGATAGAGGTTCAAGATTTTATTCTTAATGAGGGGTTCGTATCCTTGTCGCACACTAAAAAGTGCACTACCAATTGAGGCACAAGTTCTCTGAATCTTGAGTTGGTAAAATTTCTGGAAAACACCCAATAGTGGACGTTCATGGTGTATAAAAAAGTCGAATAAAAATGCCAATAATGTCCACCAGGATAGGGCTAATAATTTCCCTAGTGCAATGCCATAATTTTTGAGTGCGGCACAAAATAAAGGGTGGAGTGGCAGATGGAAACCTGCCTTCAACAGAATGAGTGGTAAGATGAAACCCATAAAATTATCACTAGGACAACAACGTTGGGGAAGTTTGAAGTCATAGGCAAAGTCTAGGTTTTGGAGGCCTCAAGCCCTTAAGTACTGATTCATTTTTTCTCTAGTGGTGTTACAATCACACATCTCAGTCTCCATGCGTGGTGAAGTTTCACGAGTGATGGTACGAATAGTTTGGTTACGACCCCTCACTCTAATACTAGCTCTTCTCATGACTGGAAATAAAAAGTTGAAAGAAGAGAGAGGAAATGGGTTACCTTGGAGAAATTGGGAATAAGAGATGAAGAATTCATAGAGGTTAGGGTTTCAATCGATTTTGTAAAATAATCGATGAAGTATTCAAATACTTTTTTTTTATAGAAACAAACTTGCGTGAGAAGTTTATTTCGAAGGAAACTATTCAGATTCTCCAATGTGAGGTTGACATCTATCATAAAGAGGTAGGTGTGATAGAAATTGTGGTGACGACTAAATGAAAAAACTTCCCAACTCTAAGTATGCACTTGGCACAAATGGTAAGGTATTAATAGATACTACTATTCTAAGAAACTAGAAAATTCAAGGATAATATTTTATTAAGAGGAAAAGAGTTGTAACACCTAGCTTTGGGTAGGTTTTGGATTTGGTGGGTACACTGAAGTAACCTGAGTGGCGCCCAGTTGTTGTTCTGGTGTATAGATCGGGCACATAGTATGTATTAGATTATTAAGGAGGGTTGTTCTTAAAATGTATTAAGTTATAAATAAGAAGAGATCCGGTAAGAGTGTTGAGAGCCTTATAAGTAAGGGATTTTTGCCAAAGCTGTTGTACGCCTAGTTCATCGAGTTATTTTGCTAGTTACGTTCTAACGAGTAGTGGGAAAGGAACAAAGGGACAAATCAGGAATAAAAAAATATTAGATTTCTATTTACAATCGTAAACCATTTGTAAAGGTAGCTTTGAAAGTATATGACACATGGTATGTTCCAATAAGAGCTTGGGTAAAAAAAAAAAGATAGACTTTTCTTTTTCCTTCTTCAAGAAGTATTTTTGGCTAGACCTAAAGGAACCCAAAGAATTTCTTTTTCTCTTTGGAGCTAAATTTCCTTCTTCAAAAAAAGGAAGTTGTAGATTTGGATCTTTACCAGTGAATACGCCACATCGAGGTAAGATTTAAGACTTTGCATATTGTGTTGTGAAGAGTAAATTTGTTGGACTTGGTAGATCAGAAAGATAAAGGATAAAAGGGCACCCTTAGGAATTTTTAGTGTTAAAAATGATGGGAAAAGGGGTATATGAATAAATCTTGATTAGTTGCTTTATTCTGTAGTAGTAGATGTTGCTGATTTCACGATCGGAGTTTGGGTTTGTAGTTGTGAAATGCAGTAGGAGAGAATCATGTGAGTCTCTATGTTGACTCTTTTTTGTATGATGATGGTACTTGTAAATGTGTAAGAGAGTGGCTAAAAGATGATGTTGTGATTCTTGAGGTTTCAATATGTTATGTATGTGACCTTGTGTATGGTTATTAAGGCCTGTCTATGACCATACTAATGTTTGTTGAGAATGATATACATACTTTGTATAGATCTATTGAGCATAAGTAAGTGATAGGAATCCTGGAGTTCAAGTATGATTACATCTAGATGTCTGGATTGTGTATATGCGTGTTAGTTTTATGCTATTCAAAACGTTCTAAAGAAAGTGGGGTTCAACATGATGAGTCTGTGTCTATCTCCCCAGAGCCATCTTAAGGGGTCGGTCGGGACTTTAGACATGATCTCTGAAAGGAAAAGTCCATGGCCATGACACCATATTTTGTAAGACAATGGCTGAGTTATGGAATCATATTGAAACTAACTAAAGGAATGTGATCACCTAAAGGGGTTCTTTGTGTGACTCAAGGCGATGAGGGGCAAGCCTCACGGAAAGTGAGTCTAGGCAAACCCTATCTTGAACATGCTAGAAAAAAGAAGCCTTTTTCGCAATCTATGAAATGGAAGCCTTTGTGGTGATCTATGAAAAGAAAGTCCTTGTGGAAATCTATGGAAAGAAAGCCTTCATGGAAATCTATGAAGGGAATGCCTTTGTGATACACTCTAAAGAATGACCCTTTTGGCAACCACTTGAAGGAAATGCCTCTGTGGTAGGCCCTGAGAGAAAGAAATGATATTTATGGTGAACTCGAAGGAACGACAGTTATAATGAACTCAAAAGGAAAAAATCCTTATGGTGGATCATGTTACACCTTCGATGAGATATTCTAATGGCCTCCCTTGTGGAGAGTTTCGTATGAAATGTTATGGCGTATCTTACATAGTCTTAACAAAATAATAGAGAAACTGGAATGCGCCATAGCATGTGGCGAATTCAAAGTATGGTCTAAGTAAAACGAAGGACGGACCTAAGTAAAGGCTACATTTAACCATTTGATGAAGGGCATTTATCAGTGAACTACAACAAGAAATGGTAGTCGAAGAAAGGTAAGGTAAGGAAAGTAATTCAAACATTATTTTGCGAAAAATTTTGAGTAAGGGAATCATGATTAAAATGAGTATGAAAGGAAGAAGTCCTGTAAGGATGAAGCCATTAATGAAACAATGTAAATGAAATTGACCACAATATAGTAGATGGAATGAAGGATTATGTTTTGTTAATGGTAAACTATTCTTGGTGAAAAAAAAACTAAAAATTTAAGAAAATAAGCTGATCGTGATGGACTATTCACCCATTTATGGAAAGCAACGAATAAGGTATAAATCATTATATCCCACTAATTTCTCATGAACTTACATGGATTGTGTTTTCTGTTTCAGGTCCAATGTGAGGCAGTGCCTGGGGGAAAACAATGCCAGGACTATGCCCAAAGAGCGACATATAAGATTATTATGTATACAGAGCAAACTTGATGGCATGATCAAGTTTGTTTGGCATATAGAAACCTTTGAATCGAGACAACTACACTAGACTAAGACATAATTTCAGTAATACTTGGAATAGAATTCCCTATGTACCATAACCAAAATTCTTCAATGTTTATACTTATATATTGTATTATGAAATCTACTTATTAATTAGTTCAAATCAATTGTGATTTGTGTAGGTAGATTTAAGCTTCTCTTGTATGAGAGTGGTAATGCTAAGGATTCAAATCTGTTTCATCAAATCGGGTTTAGGGTGTTACACTCCAACGGTAAAATGAAAATGAAGATGATCGATATGATTAGATCATAGAGAAGTTCAATCATTTGAAGTCGACTATCAAACCAATAAAATTGGAGCCATATTTGAAGAACCAATTGATGGAGGTGAATTTCATAAGTATAGGGTTCAAGAAACTTATGGAAATACCTACAATCCCAGTTGAAAGGATCATTCAAACCTCAAGTGGGAAGGCAATGAAGGAGGTGGAAATCAAGTGCAAAACTGACAAACCCTCCTTACCAACCTCCACACTTACAACAAAGATCTGTGTGTAATGACCATGCTGCATGTGGTGTAACACCTCAAACCCGGCCCAAAACACCACGGTCGAATTCGAAATGTTACTGGGAAAGGTATTAAGAAAATATAGTTTTTACAGGTGAAGAAAATGATTTTTAAGTTCTAGAATTAAAACTTCGTTTGGAAAGGGTTTCTCATTTAAACCTATCAATTTATTTAAAAATAAAACTTTCGAGTTGCACAAGTTCAAAATCTTCAATTGTTCGGAAATATTTGGAAAACGAATTGTTCAAGTAATCTATGTTTTGAAAACCTCATTTAAATTCAAGTGTTGCAGATATTCTAGAGTCTCTTTATAAATTAATCATTTGATAGCAAATCCAACTTAAACTTAAATAAAACCCGAAGTATTTAAAGCGGCTTTATTACTATAAAAATACCCCAAAAAGTAATTAAAAGTTTATAATGTACTTTAAGAAATAAAACGGCTTCTGCATGGCCACCCTGAATCCATGCCACCCCGGTCCAGTATCATGTATTACCTGCATTATTTGAAAAACAGGGTGAGTTGTTTTGACTCAGTGTGTAATTAATCCACACGTATTTCACAAATGGGCTTGGCCCACATCCACACATATATCCACATACCACGCATGATGATGCAAAATGCTAACCCAACCCCAACCTAGTATCCAACCGCTACACAGCCCCGTATATCTTGCCACCACACACCAAGGGATTACTAAATCGACCCTCCATCCGCTACACACCTCTTTGGCAATCGTGCTGCTCAAAGTCCACTTAGTGGGCTAGCCACTGATCCACGTGATTAAATCACGATATCCACAGTGTGACTCGAGGTCATCACCAATCCACGATGAGGAACAGAGCCAACATCAATCCACGATGAGGCACGGAGCCAACATCAACCCACGATGTAGCTCAAGGCTAACATCAATCCACGTACATAAATGTACACCCTTTCCTTCATTAGATATATCCCGATCCCCATGCACATATATTATATTATGATGAAATGACAATGTAATTATATGAACATATTAGGTGTGCAAATTTAACATGCTTACAAAGATCCACATATATCCATCCACGATTTTGATATGAGAAAGATACTAACCTGGTACCAGATTACCCAAATCAGGTAATAGCATCACCACAGCCACTATTTCGATTACCACTTATGTTAATTAATTAATTTAAACAAGTAAAATAAACTGTGTGTTAATTACACACTTGATAACTCATTAAATCACGCCCTCTATGTCGACGCTATCCCTAACTGACACTACCGCTATCTGCCTATGATCCTGTTCCGATGCTGGCCCACACCCCGGAGGCCAATCCCGGATCGCAGAAATCGACCGCTTCTTGTATTTAGGGGTAGGGACTACGTGTCCGACCCCTTTCTCCCTTTGGCTGGTACTCGCATCCATCAATAATATCCTAGTCATAAAACCCCGTTAAGATATTGAATCAGATCTAAACGAACCCCAAAAGAACACTTGATAAAAGAATACCCTTACCACGATCAACTATAACCCGAAGGCTATACGCTTGCACTTTGAGATTGTCAAAATCCCCTACAAAAGCCATGTTAGATTAGGCCTAAAATTAATATAATTTTTTTGGAACTTTAATTTTTTTAAAAATATTAAGCTTAAAAAACCAAAAAAAAAAAAAAAGGGAAAAAATTTGGTAAAACCTAAAATTTCTTTTATTCAAAATCAATTTTTCAAACCCAATAATTAAATTAAAATTTTCAATTATTTTTTAAAAAATAAATTATATAAAAACATTAAAACAAATTTTCTTTCCCGAATTAACCCGGGTTTGAATTTCCTTTTATTAAATTAAATAATTTAAAAAAAATTTTTTTAATTTATTCCCTTTTTTAAAAAACTTTTCCCAATTTTTAATTTTTAATTTAGTTCCGTTTAAAAAGAAAATTTTCCAATTTACCTAAACCAAATTTACAATACCTTTTTTAAATTCCAAATTTTTAAACCAAAATTTTCAAATTTTCTTTACAAATTTTTTTTTCCCCAAAATTCCCAAATTTTCACATAAATTAAAATCAAACATAAATTAAATTAAATTTTAAAAATTTATTTATGGGAAAAAATTAAAATGACCCAAAATTTAAAAGGGAAAAAACAAAATTTTCTTTTGGTTAATCAAATTTGAACAAAATAAAATTTTTCAATTTTAAATTTAAAAATTTTTAAACACATTTATTTTTTGGAAAAATTTTAAAAATTTTCCCAAAATTTAATTTCTTTAAATTTTCCGGGTTTTTAAAAATTTTTTTTCCAAAATTTTAAAAAAAAAAATTTTTTTAAAATTTAAATTTGTTTGGGAAAATCTTAAATTAAATTTAATTTAAGAAAATTTTTTATTTTAAAATTTTTTTCCCATTTGAAAATTTTAAATTAAAAATTTTTAAAAAAAAATTCAATTTAAATTTTCCTTTTCCGCAAATTAAAAGGGGAAAAAAAAGTTTTTTAGTTTTTTTTAAATTTTTTTTTGGAGGGAATTTTGGGAAAAATTTTAAAAACTCCAAAAAAAATTTTTTCCCAAAGATAAAAATTTTTTTTAAAAGTTTTTAATTTTTTAAATTTTATAAATTTTAAGGGAAATTTTTTTGAATTTGTTTTTGGAAATTTTTAAAATTTAAATTTATTTATTTAATTGGGGAATATTTAAAATTTTTTTTTTAAATTTGTTATTTTTTGGGAAAAATTATGGGTTTTGAAAAAATTTTTTGGGTTATTAGGGTTTTTTAATTTTTTTTTTAAAAATAGAAAAGGGGATTTCAATTCCTTAAAACCCTTTTTTTGGGGGATTTTTAAAAAATTTTAATTGTATTTTGGGTTGGTAATTGGGAAAAAATTTTGTTCAGAGTTTAAAAGGATAAAATTTTTTGAGGTTTTAATTTTCCCTTTAAATTGGTTTGGGAATGTTTATTGGATTGAAAAACGGACATAATTAAAAAATTTTTTAAAATTAGGGTTTGTTTGGATTTTTAAAAAAAAAATTTGAGGGTTTTTTTTTGTTAAAAAGTAAAAAAGGGGGGAAAATTTTTTAAAAATTAAAATTATTTTCTTTAAGTTTATTTTTGTTTTTAATTAAAAAGTTTTAAAAATTTAAAAAATTTTATTTGATTTTAAAATTTTGGGTTTTTTTTTTTGGGGTAAATTTTTTAAATAAATTGTTTATTTTTTAAATCTTTTGGGAAATTACTTTTTTGTTATTTTAAAATTTTGTTTTTTATTTAAAAAAGTTTTTGAAATTTGGGTTTTTATTTTTGTTTATTTATTTTAAAAATTTAAAATTTAAACTTTTTTAAAAAATAATCCACTTAAAAAAAGGGTTTTGGCCTATTAAAAATTTGGAAATTTGGGATTTTCTAGAAGTTTATTAAATTTAAAAATTAAAAAATATAGTTCCTTATAATTTATTGGGTTTTTAATTTGTTTATGAAAAGGGAAATGTTTTTTTGGGGGAATTTATTTTTTCAAAAAATTTTCTTTTTTAAAGGTATCCAAAAATTTTTTTAAAACCCCTTTTGGGGAAGGGGTTTAAAAGTTTTTTTCTTTAATACAAATTTTTGCTTTGGGGATTCCAAAAATTTTTTAAAACTTTCCCCTTTTTTGGAAACCCTTTCTCAACAAAATTTTTTCATAAATTTAATTTTCAGGAAAAAATTAAAAAAAAAAATTTTTAAAAATTTTAAAATTTTAAAAAAATGGAAAAACAAAAATTTTTAATTTTCCCAAAATTTAAAAAACTTTTTAAAAAATTTTTAAAACCTTTTGAGTTTTAAAATTTTGTTTAGTAAGGTTTAAAATTTTAAAATTTGTTTTGTTTTAAAAAAGGTAAATGTATTTTAAATTTGGGTGGTTTTTTTATTTAAAGGGGCCACTTTAAATTTCCTTTTAAGATTTAAATTTTTTTTAAAAACAAAAATTTTTTTAAATTTTTATTTTAATGGGTTTAAAAGCCCTTTTTAACTTTTTTTTAAAATCGATTTTATTATAAAAATTTCAAAGGAAATTTAAATTCCCAATTTTAAACTTTTTAATTTTTAATACACCCAAAAAATTTTAAAGGTTATAAAATTTTTAAATTTTTTACTTTTTAAAATTTAAAATTTAAAATCCCTTTTTGCTTTACAAAAAACCCCTTTTGCCCCTTTTATTAATAAAAAATTTAAAAATTTAAATTTTCCTAAAAATTTAAAAAAAAAAATAAATTAAAAAACCCAAAATGGGAAAATTAAAAAAAAACTTTTTTTAATTTTTTTTTTTTTTCCCAAAAAAAAAAAAATTTTTTCAAAACCAAAAAAATTTATTTTAATTTTTCCCAAAATTTTATAAAAAAAATTTTAAAAAAAATAAAAAAACCCCAATCCATTAAAATGTTGGGAAAAAAAAAAAGTTTTTTGGAAAATTTAAAAGGGGTTTTGGTTTGTTCTTTTTTTTCGAAAAATTTAAAAACCGTTTTTTGGTTCCCAATTGGGTCTTCCCAACCTTATTTCTCCTTGGTTTAAAAACAGGGAAAAAACCAAAATTTAAAATTTCTTTTCAAACCTTTTTTCCCAAAATTAAATAAATCCAACTTAAACTTAAATAAAACACAAGTATTTAAAGTGGCCTTATTATAATAAAAATACCCCAAAAAGTAATTAAAAGTTTATAATGTATTTTAAGAAATAAAACGGCTTCTGCATGGCCACCCTAAATCCACTCCAGCTCGGTCCAGTATCATGTATTACCTGCATTGTTTGAAAAACAAAGTGAGTCGTTTTGACTCAGTGTGCAATTAATCCACACGTATTCCACAAATGGGCTTGGCCCACATCGACACATATATCCACATACCACGCATGATGATGCAAAATGCTAACCCAACCCCAACCTAGTATCCAACCGCTACACACCCCCGTATATCCTGCCATCACACACCAAGGGATTACTAAATTGACCCTCCATCCGCTACACACCTCTTTGGCAATCGTGCTGCTCAAAGTCCACTTAGTGGGCTAGCCACTGATCCACGTGATTAAATCACAATATCCACAGTGTGACTCGAGGTCATCACTAATCCACGATGAGGCACAGAGCCAACATCAATCCACGATGAGGCACGGAGCCAACATCAACCCACGATGTAGCTCAAGGCTAACATCAATCCACGTACATAAATGTACACCCGTTCCTTCATTAGATATATCCCGATCCCCATGCACATATATTATATTATGATGAAAAGACAATGTAATTATATGAACATATTAGGTGTGCAAATTTGACATGCTTACGAAGATCCACATATATCTATCCACGATTTTGATATGAGAAAGATACTAACCCGGTACCAGATTACCCAAATAAGGTAATGGCATCACCACAGCCATGATTTCAATTACCACTCATGTTACGTAATTAATTTAAACAAGTAAAATAAACTTGTGTTAATTACACACCTGAAAACTCGTAAAATCACGCCCTCCACGTCGACGCTGTCCCTAACCGACACTACCGCTATCTACATACGATCCTATTCTGACGCTGGCCCACACACTGAAGGCCAATCCCGGACCGCAGAAATTGATCGCTTCTTGTATTTAGGGGTAGGGAATATGTGTCCGACCCCTTTCTCCCCTTGGCTGGTACTCGCATCCATCAATAATATCTTAGTCAGAAAACCCTGTTAAGATATTGAATCAGATCTAAACGAATCCCAAAAGAACACTTGATAAAAGAATACCCTTACCACAGCCGACTAGAACCTGAAGGCTATACGCTTGCACTTTGAGATTGTCGAAATCCCCTACAAAAGCCATGTTAGATTCGGCCTAATACCCATAGCCTAAGCAAAGTGGCCTTCAGCCAAACATTATAACCTCCTCACCTTTGAATAATCGAAACCCGAGAGATCCCTAACGCTCCCTTACGCTGGCTGCAAATGAAAGAGACACAAGGTTAAGGCCCTACAAAGATTCAGCCACACCCAAGAACCAGGGTTAGCCATTTGGTTTTGGCAAACCAAAATGAAAGGAAAAGAGAATGATTCCTAAAGAAGAGAATACTCACCACCCAAAAGATATTAGGCTTAAACAGATTCGGCATAGAGATGAGGCTTGAGGAAGTATCCAAATAAAAGAAATAAAGTAAATAAAATTTGAAAGAAAAGAGAAGGGCAATGGTAAATGGAAGATTCAGCCAAGGTATAGAAGTAATAGGTGAAAGTGAAGAAGAAAAGGGTTGAAGTTTATGATGTTTCGGCAATGGTCTCACAATGATAGATGCATTCGGCCACCAAGAGAAAGAGAGGAGCTATTCGGCTTTTTACTAAAACAATCAAGGTTCCAAGTTATCGAAAAGAAAAAGAAGAGAGGAGAAGAGAGAATTGTGATTTGGCTAGGAAGTTTTCAAGAAAGAAAATGACCCCCCAATGGTCTCCTAAGTTTCGGCTAAGGAGTCAAAAAAGAAAGAAAAAGAGTTGAGATGCTCAGTGTTTTTCGGCACTAAAGAAAATGAGAGAAAACTACCAAAAGTGTTAAGCACCAACCAATGCCGAAAAGAAATACCCCCTACACTAACACAGAATTTCGGCACCCTCCCCCTAGGATCAAAATCGAATATTCCCGCTCCCCACCCTTCAAAGATTCAGCTATCATCCAACTAGCCAACACCCTCTACATTTTTCTCTTAAATTCCCTCTACAACCCTCATTCAAATGAGTTTGAATGATTCAAACCTCATGCTTAGATCTCCACCACACATTCAAAATGTTTGACCATTTCAAACCTCCTATCTTCAAGTGCCCACGCCAACTCCAACTCCTCCACCTCTTAACGCAAAAAGCAACCTCCCAAAATGCATTCCATGCTACTCGAACCCCCTTGCACTCCCTTTGACGCAAACTCCCTGCACCCTAGGTAGCGTCCCCTTGCCACTCCACCACCTCACTTCTTGTGTTATAACCCACACATTAATTCCTTTAAGGCCTAGCTCCCTTAACTCTCCCCCTAAAGGCTTAAAAACAATTTTTTTTCCAAGGCCTAAACTTAACCCCAAGGTTTCTCGAAGCCCCTAAACACACTCAAATAGCATACAGAGCATACTAACATGCAGATATAAATTAAATTGCATGACCCCTAAATCCCGGATATTACATGTGGTGAACGGTTCTACCGATTACAAGGGGAGATGAAAATGATGAAAACTAACATTCGACAAGTTGAAGCCAAGTGTGGATGTCTCGAATCCTGAATGGATAGCCTCTATGACCAAATATGTCAGCTAATGATGATGTTTCAAAAGTAGAATGGCCAGAGTATCTCCAATAACACAGAGAACAATCCTCAAAAAGATGGGAAAGAGTTTGCAAATGCGATTGCACTGTGATTTGGGGAAAAAATTTAAAAATTGAAATCACCCACACATGAAGAGAAGGTTCCTGAAGATGTCGATAAATCCATGAAGGAGGAAGAGGCCAACAAACCAGTCGAGGAGAAATCTAAAACGGTGTCTAATCCGATAAATACAAAGCCGAGAACCAAAAATGTACCATTTTCGACACTATTAGAGGATAAGAAAAAGAGGGACGAGATAGATTTCATATATATTTTTTAAATTTGTTTAAATCCTTCAATGTCAATTTTCCGCTCTTAGAAATAATTGATAAAATCTTGAAATATGCCAAGTATTTAAAGGAAATCATGGAATCATAAAAAATGAAAAAGGGTGAGCAAATTGTCATTGATGCCTCGTGTAGTGCTGCAATTGATAAAGAGATGCCCTCGAAGTTAAAAGATTCGGGTAGCTTCATAATTCCAAAAGAGATAGGGGACCGACATTTTAGTAAAGCCTTCTGTGACTTAGGGGCTAGCATAAACTTAATGCCCCTATCGATCTATTAGAAACTCTGACTCAAGGAATTAAATAATACTTCTATAACGCTGCGATTAGTCGATAGATCCTTGGTACACCCAAAAGGTGTACTCGAAGGTGTATTGGTCAAGGTACGATGATTCATAATCCCTATCGAAATTGTAGTCCTCAATTTTGAGGAAGATCGGGATATCCCATTATGTTGGGTAGACCATTTTTTGTCACATCGTAGAAATGTTCCTGTGTGGTCATGACTCCTAAAGTGAGGGATCAGTTAAGGAGGAATGTTACTGTAACACTTGTATCCCATCTCCATTTTTGAATTAAGGATCAAAGTGGTGCAGAACCAAACAGAACAATCTATCTTAATTTAGAATAAATATTTAATTAATTTATAAACATGTATCAATTCATAGAATAAATATTCATTTCTGCCTTAATTCGAGTTTACGGGGCCCTAAAATGAGTTTGAAATCAACCAGGGATCTAAATGAATCAAAACATAAATTTAGGAAAAACTTGAAAACTTGGGAAACAAGAGTCACACGGCCGTGTGAGCATTCGAAGTAAGGACACACAACTGTGTTCCAGCCCATGTCATAGACCGTGTAACTCACTCACTTGATTCACACGGCCGTGCCGTAGGCTGTGTGCTAGCCCGTGTAACTCACTAATTTGAGACACACGGTCTGTGTCTTAGCTCGTGTGAAACCTGCACTAAAAATAACAGAACATGCACGACCATGTGGGGTGACCGTGTGTGGCACACGGTCGTGTGATAGCTGTAACACCCCTAACCCGTATCCGTAATCGGAATAGGGTTATAGAGCATTACCAGAGTTTACAGATTTAAAAATAGTTTACACAGATCATTTACTATTCATAACTGAAATCAAACATATTCAATCATAATGTCCCTTGAATGGGCCCTCGAGACCCAATTTATGCTTTATAAACAAGTCAGGACTAAACCGGGTGCTCAGAGAATTTTTGGCAAAATCTCAATATTTTTACTAGGTGTAAGGGTTACACGCCCGTGTGGTCAGGTCGTGTGGTTCACACGGCCAAGGGACACACCTGTGTCTCAGGCCGTGTAACTCCCTGACTTGGGTCACACGGCCAAGTCACACGCCCGTGTGCTAGACCATGTGAAGGTTCAGGGTTCACACAGCCAAGCCACATTCCTGTGTGTCAGGCCGTGTGATCAATTCTAGGCATTCTGTTTTGACATTTTAAAGATGTAAGGGACACATGGCCAGCCACACGCCCATGTGCTAGACCCACGGCTGAGACACATGCTCGTGTCTCTGCCCGTGTGGATGAAAATAGGCTATTTTTTTTCAAGCCACATTTCTTACCCATCTTGTCTTTCACCTACACCTACACCTACACCAACACTTAAAAACATTCACAAACCATATCAAAGCATTCAAAACATGTCTAAATCATGTCTTAAACATGACATAATATCACATACTTCTAATGTACCCTTAGGTACATCAGATAACAATTTATTATCATGTTAATCTATCATTCATACTTATCTAGTTACCAAATGCATATATGCATGATTACATTCATTCTTAAAACATGATAGATCTACTTATAAACATATCAAAATATGTTAAACACAAGCCATTCGAAGGGCTAGTTTCATTCAAAACATTTACATGCCATTATTGGCTAAATAACCTATACATGCCATTATAACTATAATTAATTTATCATATATATACCGAAATGGGATAATGGATAGTTTAAGTGATCTCCGCCAAGCTTCCAATCCAATTAGCCTCCGAATTACTATAGAAAAGGAAAAAAAAAAAAAAAACAGAGTAAGCATGTAATGTTTAGTAAGTTTGTATAACATGGTAATTAACTTACCAATCATTCAAATTCAAGATAAACATACAAGGCACATTCAATCAATTTGATCATGAGCCCTAACACATATCCCCATCACCCTTGTTAGTCATATATTTCATATAAATATCAAGAAGTAGGTATGGGCTTGTAACACCCCAAACCTGGCCTAGAAGTTAGGCTCGAATCTGGCGTGTCACATTGAAGTGTTTTTTTGAAAACCATGTTTTCATTGAAAACCCTTCATAGAGAAAGCTTAAATAAAATCCCAATTACGTTAGTATATTTTTTAAAATGTGGTACATTGAAAATTATTAGCTTTATTCCCAAAACATCTTTTCAGTTGCAAAAGCTAATTTTGAAAGTAATTGATTTACGAAAAAGATTAAGTCGCGAAACCATTTTGAAAATGATGCGAAAACGTAGTGTTGTTTTAAAAACAGTTAACATTTTGGACAAACTGCGATTTACTTTTAACAGATATAAATCAAAATAAAACCAATCTAAAATTTAAAGTCTGAAAACTTTAAGAGGCCTTATTACAACCCCAAATCAAAATATTTAAAAGTATATAATCAAAACGAAAAACATAAGCAGTGTGTGGTCTTCTCCGAGTCCCTCCCAGCTCCGATCCGTCTAAGGCTAAGGATTACCTGCACAGTTAAAAACGGGGTGAGTTTATGAAAACTAAGTGTGTAATCCCCTTACTAGAGTAACGATCAGTATACAGAAACTGAAACAGTCTGGGCCAAAGCCCTTTAACAGTAATAGTACAGTCCAATTCAGAGTATACTGGGTCAAATCCCACTACAATATCATTTGGGTCACAGCCCATAACAGAATCAATTGGGCATAGCCTAAACCAATAGCAGAACAAATGGCCTAAGCCCAGTACAGTGACAGATCTCACAAATAGATATGCAACAGTATGAGGATGCACCCCACCCAATCCAACCAACACACCATCCGTACCAACCCTTCACACCATGTGGGGACAAAGTCGACCTACCCAGCCCTACACACCAATAACGCAGCCGAGCTACTAGTATCAACGTAGCAATGCTGCTAATAACAGTATACGTGGCTAAGCCACTAAATTAGTAAAATGTGGCATAGCCACCAAGACAAGATTCTTCCTCGTATCAATGTCCCAACCCCATGCAATATGTCGTGTCATGCTTAATCATTACACGTATGTAAAATGGCCATGCTCAAGAATAATCATTTACACAAATATTAAAACACATCACCACATGACCACAAATACATCGGTTAAAACACGATCTTACATTCATAGTTAGTTCACCATAGTCCTAACCAAATATTTACATGAAGGCAAAATAGTCATTTTACCCTATAAGGGTATTTTGTAATCTTACCCTTTAATGGTATACCAATAATTCTACTCTACAGGGGTAATTTAGTAATTCTATCCTACAAAGGTATTTCGATAATTCTACCTTACGGGTAATTCAGTGATTCTACCCTATAGGGGTAATTCAGTAATTTACAAAACTAAGGGTATTTCTGTAATTTCATAAATCACGGTTCTTTCGGTAATTTTACAAATTAGAGGTATTTTAGTGACTTTACAAACTAAGGGTATTTTAGTAATTTTACAAACTGAGGATATTTTAATAATTTTACAAACTGAGGGTATTTTAGTAATTTTACAAATCGAGGGTATTTCAATAATTTTACAAACTAAGGGTATTTTAGTAATTTCATAAATCGGGGGTATTTCAGTAATTTTGCAAACTAAGGGTATTTCAATAATTTTACAAACCAAGGGTATTTCAGTAATTTTACAAACTAAGGGTATTTTAATAATTTTGCAAACCGAAGGTATTTCAGTAATTTTCCAAATCGAGGGTATTTTAGTAATTTAGTAAACCAGAGGTATTTCAGTAATTTTGTAAACCAAGGTATTAACGATCCAAAAGAAAGTCCACTGTCGCCTCGAGCGACTTAGGAAATCTAATTTTACTTTATGGTGAAAATGGGCCTGAGGCCCATTACCCTGCCCAAGTGGGCCCACACACTCGTGTGGCCCATTTAGCCTAGAAACAACCACGGCTATGCAACGGCACAACCCAAATTAATAACTTATCACATCACGAACATTAAGTCTATATGGGCCTACAAGCCCATTGGGCCCACATGACCTCTTCTTGGCCTTACGCGACCCAAAGCACCGAAGTCGTGTGAGCGAAATGATAAGCCTATCATTTTTCCATTTAATAGTGTGACTTGCAATTGCGGGCCCTACGGCCCATTGGGCCCATTGAGGCCCATTCCAGCCCAAGTGACCCACTACAGCCCAAGCCCATGAATTTGCTCATGGTGGCCTTTCTCTTCACACGCTCACGCTCCGTGAGCTCAGTTCACCACACGTGTGATCGCACGCTCATATGGCATCATTCGCTGA
Organism: Gossypium rotundifolium; assembly: GCA_025506655.1. NCBI lineage: Eukaryota > Viridiplantae > Streptophyta > Magnoliopsida > Malvales > Malvaceae > Gossypium > Gossypium rotundifolium. Next base: position 147,156,415 of record CP106734.1, read on the forward strand.
TATTTTGGCTTTTCAGCATAATGCTTATCAACAGTCAAGATATTACAATATATGCACATTCGGCTTTTCAATCAATTAACAATCAGAACAGTGTATACGGATACACACCTTATCACGTAGAGTACTATATAACCATGAACACCGTCACTTTATGGCTAGAATCCCCTTTGCTCATCAAGAACACGATCTTACAGAACCGGAGTCAACACGAATGCTTAAACTACAACCACAAAGTAACTGATCACCCTAACAGGAAGAAATGAGATAACGATGCGAATGGGCCTAAGGCCCATTCTCAGCCCAAATGAGCCCACACGCTTGTGTGGCCCATTTAGCCCAAATCTAGCCATAGTTATGAGAGTCACATTGATCAGTCCAATATCTACTACACAATCATGCAATTTATTCATATGGGCCCACGGGCCCATTGGGCCCCTTTCGGCCCATTGTGGCCCAAACAGCCCAAACCCACAAGAACACTCATGATGGCCTCAACTATCGCGTCGAAGCTCCCATACGTGTGCTCACACACTCGTGTAGCTGCCATCGTCGTGTGATCGACATTTCGGCATTTGCTGCTTTATAGCTAGAGTAGTACGAAATACACACCTGATAAGAATCTCGAGGTAATCCGCGCTCTGAACACTCTTATGCCCAAAAGCCAACCAAGGTGTGCTTACTCTCCTTATAGATTGCTTTATTCAAAGCCAGCTTCTCACCTTCCATCATGCTAGCTTCCCGATATGGGATCCCTCTTTCAGTAGAGTTTAATTCCATCACAAACACTTGCCACCCCAACTTAGCAAAATAAATATCCCTTTGTACTTGCAATAGGATACGAACCCTTGCCCTTTCCTATGCTCTAGATGCTACATGCGCAACTAAATATAAGTCTATGGCCCAAAGTCTAAGTTCATTTAAAAAGAAATCAAAATGAATTGGAAGCGCCAAGACTTGAACCTTGGACCCCTTGCTTCCTCTATGGCTTCACTTCCTTGTCTCCCATGTGGCACCATTTTCCACTAGACCACAACTCCTTTTGTGTCATATTTCTCCATATTTTATTTTCAAAGCCTACTTACTAACTCTCAGGGTTTTATTCATCTAAAACCAAAATTTTCCTAAAGCCCAAGTTTGAACCCGGGACTTCATAGAAGCTCCCTAACCTTCCAAAATCACTCACCTAATAAGTCTAACTTGCATTTGTGCCATTCTCTTATTCTCAAAGAGTTTAAACGCTCCCATGGCCAAGCCCCAATAGGCCCAATTCTACTAGGCCCAAATTCATGGCCTTACAATTCTACCTCCCTTAAAGAAATTTCGTCCCTAAAATTTCTAGCTAACAGGGTAGTCGTGTAACAACTACCCCACTATGTTATCACTGCGTACTCTGATCCCAATGTCTTTAACACACATCCAAAGCATCCACCTATTGTGGCAGATAGGTTACCATTTTTATATCCAGAACATCACATCCAAACAAAACACACACAGAGTAAATACCAAAAATACAGTCCAATATCTAAAAAAAAACCACCGTATTTCTAACTTACTGTATTTAAATTTCTAAACAGACAAAAGTATTTAGAAAACTTATGGATTAGGTGCCGGAGACTCGGTGTACCACACTTTCAAAAACGGCCAATACAACATTTCAGAACATTAAATCTTTTCAAGCCTTTTTTAAACAACACCTTCAGAAATTCAATTTTGAAAACCCAATCCACAGCTGAGTTTTGCAACTTGGCTCTGATACCATTAAATGTAACACCGCAAACCCAGCCTAGAAGCTAGGCTCGAATATAGCGTGACACATTGAAGTGTTTTTCGAAAACCATGTTTTCATTGAAAACCCTTTCTAGAGAAAGCTTAAATAAAATCATAGTTACGTTAGTTTATTTTTTAAAATGTGGTACATTGAAAATTAATAGCTTTATTCCCAAAACATATTTTCAGTTGCAGAAGCTAATTTGAAAGTAATTGATTTATGAAAAAGATTAAGTCGCGAAACCATTTAGAAAATGTTGCGAAAATGTAGTGTTGTTTTAAAAATAGTTAACATTTTGGAAAAACTGCGATTTACTTCTAACAGATATAAATCAAAATAAAACCAATCTAAAATTTAATGTCCAAACACTTTCAGAGGCCTTATTACAACCCCAAATCAAAATATTTAAAAGTAGATAGTCAAAATGGAAAACATAAGCAATGTGTGGTCTTCTTCGAGTCCCTCGCAGCTCCGATCCGTCTAAGGCTGAGGATTACCTGCACAGTTAAAAATGGGGTGAGTTTATGAAAACTCAGAAACTGAAACAGTCTGGGCCAAAGCCCTTTAACAGTAACAGTACAGTCCAATTCAAAGCATACTGGGTCAAATCCCACGACAATATCATTGGGGTCACAGCCCATAACAGAATCAATTGGGCCTAGCCCAAACAATAGCAGAACAAGTGGCCTAAGCCCAGTACAGTGGCAGATCTCATAAATAAATATGGAACAGTATGAGGATCCGCTCCACCCAATCCAGCCAACACACCACCCGTACCAACCCTACACACCATGTGGGGACAAAGTCGACCCATCTAGCCCTACATACTAATAACGCAGCCGAACTGCTCGTATCAACGTAGCAATGCTGCTAATAATAGTATACGTGGCTGAGCCACTAGAATTTGTATACGTGGTGAAGCCACTAAATCAGTAAAACGTGGCATAGCCACCTATACAGTACTTCCTCCGTGTCAATGTCCTAACCCCGTACAATATGTCGTGTCATGCTTAATCATTACACGTGTATGCAAAATGGCCATGCTCAGTAACAATCATTTACAGACATATTAAAAAATATCAGTCACACGACCATAGTCAAATCAGTTAAAACACAGTCTTACATTCACAGTTAGTGTAACAACCCAAACCCGACCCATACGTTAACACTCGATTAATCTAACAAATGAGATTTTTATTAATCCAAAACTAAACGAAGAAATCTTTAATACTTACTCTCAAAATTGTGAACGACCATGATTTGTCGATTCTCACCAGATAATGGTCCATAACCCGGTGGAAAATCTCGAACCACCGATACTGCCCTTCGCTTGAACTTAGGAGTAGGAATCGCAAATCTGCTCCCTTTGTGTTCTCCAGCCACTTTCCCTTTCAAATCGGTACCACTAGCCTCCATCGGATAAAATCTTAGTCAAAATGATATTACGATATATATATATCGATTGTCTAAGGAAAAAGGGTTCGGCTTACCACTATTTTCATAGAATCCACAAATAGAGAATATCGAGTGATTTTGTCCCTAATAACATAATTGATTAGCCCACTTTCAATCCGATTAACAAAATAACCAAGTAGCGATATCGAATGGATTATGAAGAGACTCCTTACCTTAATCGATGATAATCCCGATTTCCACCAATTGGCTTACGACTAAAGATTATTAGGCAATGATGTGGTATTCGGCCAATCCACTAGAATACTACAAATAGAAGATTATCAAAATACGAGGGAGTATAGAAGAACTCCATTTTAGTTTTAGAAACAAGATGAAATAATTGAATGGTGGAGAACACTCAGTCGGCTAGGGAGAAAAAGAATGAGAAAATTAGCATAATGTCACTTACCCGATTTAATCATGAAAGGGATGTTCAACTTGCAAGATGTGGAAGATGATCACAATTTGGCTTTTGAATAGAAAAAGGGTTGATGAAATGATCAAAAGAAAACAAAAGATGAAGGAAGACTGCCTTATTAGTTTCGGCTATCAAAAGAAAATGGACAAGAATAAATAGAGGGTTACGATAATGCAAGGGAGAAAAATGAACAATAGGACTAGGAAGTTTCGACCAAAACAAAAATAACCAAAATGCATTGAGGTTTTGGTCAAAACAAAGAAAAGAAAATGCTCACTTTTTGCTTTGGAGTTTTCGGCAAAGAGAGAAGAAATTGGAGAAAAGAACACAAAGGAATGCTAAAAGAAATTAGGCCTAGCAAGCACCAAAATTTTTCCAAAAGGCTAATGAAAATTTCGGCTATACCTTCCCCCTACAAACCGTGTATTGCCTTTTGCCTAAAGGAAAAATGTTGACCAAAATTCTTTCCAAAACATCTTCCTCACTTTGGGCCAACATGTTCCATACTCTTTCCTTTTCTTTCTTTCTTCTTTCCTTCCACTCATCCTTACCTTATTTCCTTAGCCACCTTTCCAAATTTAAAAAGTCTCCCTTGCCTTAAATAGAGCCTTTGCCGACACTTAATATTGATAACACAAAAAAAAAAATAATCAAAATTTTCACCAAGTGGGATTCGAACCTCTTCCCCTAAAATCCTTCATGTGATGCCACATCCTCCTTGCCAAATGCTCATTTATGCTAGCAATTTACTTACTTATTTCCATAAGTATTATGCCACTTACCTTCTCTCCTTAAAGTGCTTTAAACACAATTTTTTTACTAAGGCCCAACTCAACCCCGAGCCTTCTTAGGACCTTAAAACCTACACAATTAATATTCTAACTAGCCTAACGCAAGATATTATGCAACACAAAAAATTTTGAATTTCAGGATGTTACAATTAATTCAGTCATAGTCCTAACCAGTCATTTACCTACAATGGCAAAATAGTCATTTTACCCTATAAGGGTATTTTGTAATCTTACCCTTAAATGGTATTCCAGTAATTCTACTCTATAGGGGTAATTCAGTAATTCTACCTTATAGGGGTATTTCAGTAATTCTACCCTACGGGGTAATTCGGTGATTCTACCCTATAGGGGTAATTCAGTAATTTGTAAACTAAGGGTATTTCAATAATTTCAAAAATCACAGGTTTTTCAATAATTTCATAAATTAGAGGTATTTTAGTGACTTTACAAACAAAGGGTATTTCAATAATTTTACAAAACGAGGGTCTTTTAGTAATTTTACAAATCGAGAGTATTTCAGTAATTTTGCAAACTAAGGGTATTTCAGTAATTTCGTAAATCGGGGGTATTTCAGTAATTTTGCAAACTAAGGGTATTTCAATAATTTTACAAATTGAGGGTATTTTAGTAATTTTACAAACTAAAGGTATTTCAATAATTTTACAAATCGAGGGTATTTTAATAATTTTACAAACCAAAGGTATTTTAGTAATTTCGTAAACCGAGGGTATTATAGTAATTTTGTAAACCAAGGAATTAACGACCCAACAGAGGGTCCACTGTCACCTCGAGCGACTTAGGAAATCTAATTTGACTTAATGGTGAAAATGGGCCTAAGGCCCATTACCCTACCCAAATGGGCCCACACACTCATGTGGCCCATTTAGCCTAGAAACAACCATGGCTATGCAACGGAACAACCCAAATCATTAACTTATCACATCATGGACATTTCGTCTGTGTGGGCCCACAAGCCCATTGGGCCCATACGGCTCCCTCTCGGCCTTACGCGACCCAAAGCACCTAAGTCATGTGCGCGGCATGATAAGCCTATCTATTTCCCATTTAACATTGTGACTTGCATTTGCGGGCCCTATGACCCAATGGGCCCATCAAGGCCCATTCTAGCCCACGCCCACGCCCATGAATTCGCTCATGGTGGCCTTTCTCTTCGCACGCTCACGCTCCGTGAGCTTGGTTCACCACACGCGCGATCACACGCCCGTATGGCATCGTTCACCGGTATTTTGGATTTTTGGCATAATGTCGATCAATAGTCAGTATATTACAATATGCGCACCTTCGACTTTTCAACCGATTAACAATCAGAACAGTGTATACGGATACACACCTTATCACGTTGAGTACTAGATAACCATGAACACGATCAAGAACAGTGTATATGGCTAGAATCCCCTTTGCTCATCAAGAACACGATCTTACAGAACCAGAGTCAACACGAATGCTTAAAGTACAACCACAAAGTAACCGATCACCCTAACAGGAAGAAACGAGATAACGATGCGAATGGGCCTAGGCTTATTCTCGGCCCAAATGAGCCCACACGCTTGTGTGGCCCATTTAGCCCAAATCTAGCAATAGTTATGAGATTCACATTGACCAGTCCAATATCTACTACACAATCATACAATTTATTCATATGGGCCTACGGGCCCATTGGGCCCACTTGGCCCAAACATCCCAAACCCACAAGAACACTCATGATGGCCTCAACTATCGCATCGAAGCTGCCACACATGCGCTCGTACGCTCGGCTAAAGTAGTGCGAAATACACACGTGATAGGAATTTGGAGTTAATCCGCGCTCTGAACACTCATATGCCCGAACGCCAACCAATGTGTGCTTACTCTCTTCATTGATTGCTCTATTTAAAGCCAGCTTCTCACCTTCCTTCATGCTAGCTTCCCGATGTGGGATCCCTCATTCAGCAGAGTTTAATTCCATCAAAAATACTTGCCGCCCTAACTTAGCAAAATAAATATCCCTTTTTACTTGCAATAGGATTCGAACCCTTGCCCTCTCCTATGCTCCAGATGCTACATACCACCACAACACAAGCTCCTTTTGTGTCTTAAAGCACGTGCAACTAAATATAAGCCTATGGCCCAAAGTCTAAGTTCATTTAAAAAGAAATCAAAATGAATTGCAAGCGCCAAGACTTGAACCTTGGACCCCTTGCTTCCTCTATGGCGTCACTTCCTTGTCTCCCATGTGGCACCATTTGCCACTAGACCACAACTCTTTTTGTGTCATATTTCTCCACATTTTATTATTAAAGCCTACTTACTAACCCCTAAGGTTTTATTCACCTAAAACCAAAATTTTCCTAAAGCCCAAGTTTGATCCCGAGACTTCATAGTAGCCCACTAACCTTCCAAAATCACTCACCTAAAAGGTCCAACTTGAATTTGTGTTATTCTCTTGTTCTCAAAAGTTTTAAATGCTCCGATGGCCAAGGCCCAATAGGCCCAATTCTATTAGGCCCAAATTCAGGGCGTTAAAGGGCTCAACAGTAATCAGATTTCCATATAAATATGCTTTCCCCATAATGTATTCATATAACAAATACAAATCATATGCATGTATTTCAAGTACATTTTCATAATAATTCATCTCGAGTTCAGACTATTTCATGTTGAAACTTTTCCCATTAAATCAATCGAAATGTCGATGGTTACACGGGTAGTACGATCGAGGTTTACAAATATATAATCATCGATGAACATATTGATCAAAAAAATTCCTCATATAACATTATCTCTCATATTTCCATATATAATGTATTATTATTTTTATGTATTTCAGGCAGATACGTGTAATAATTCATTTCATGTTCATATTTTCCCATGTCAGGATTTTTCCCATTGAATCATTTAAAATATCGATGGATACACATGTAGTACACTCGAAGTGTATAAATAATAAATCCGTCAATTCATACTCAGGAGTGCTCTTTGAAGCACATAATCGGGAAATCCTCTCTCAAGACATATAACATGAAGCTCACAAAGAGCCATTAATGTAACACCCTGGTTTAGGGGCTAGGTAATTTAAGTATAATTCAGGTGTTGGTAGGTTTTTGGGTGTGTTTGGAGGTGTTTTAGAGGTTTTAAGAATGTTTGGATGAAAGGAAAGGCTTTGAAAAAGATTTTGGATTTTTGGGGTGAAAAAGGAATTGGGCCAAGGAGGCCTTAAGAGTAATTTTTGGCAATTTTGTCACCAGAAGACTTTGGCAAAGTGGCGTTGAGGCGCCGCTTGGGGGCTTTGAAGGTGGCGCTAGGTTCGAAATTCTTTAAAGAATTTGTTTTAATTTTGCGTCAAGGGGCTGGGCTAAGTAGGCCTTAAAAATAAAAGGGGCAGGATTGATGGACATGGAAGTCCAGTGGTAAAGTGGCTCTTAGGCGCTACTTAGGCGCTAGAGGGAGGGAGGTTGCGGTTTCGAGGGGCCGAGAAGCATTTATGCGTTTTATTTTGTTGGTGGTTATGGGCTTGAGTAGAAAGGGTTTAAAATAAAATGTTGGGGCTTTATGGCATAAAATCAAGATGGCCGAGTGGCACAGGCGTTGGGGTAAGGCGTGCGGCGAGCTGGTCCTGTGTTCGAACACGGAGAGTGGCGATGGAGTTTATTTTTTATTCTTTTTGTTTTGTAGCAAATTGAAGGCGTTGGACTGACACATGTAGATTAAATTAGAAGATAGGATAAGCTTAAGTAATTGTTTTGAATTAGAATTCGGCTGGTGGGTTTTATTATTCTATTATTTTTTTTAGATAATTATAGATTATTTTAATTAGTTTAAATTAGAGTGATAAAGAGATAAAATGTGGATAGAATAATGGGGGATTTGTTTAATTCAAATTTGTGGTTTGAATTGGTTCCAGGAGGTGGCCGATTGTGGGGATCTTCAAAGGGGGGTATGTGGCCGGTTTTGGAGGTGTTTTAGGAAGGGGAATGCTGTTTGTTTCTTTAGCATTTTGGGTATATTCGGCCAGCCTTAGTTGTGGGTACCAAAGCCGATTTTTTTTTCATAATGTCTCTCTGTTGGTTTTCATTTTATACCGAAACCTTTAGTAACCTTCATTTTGGGGGAAAACTACATTTGTTCTTTAATGCTGTGATGGCTGAATGTTCTCTTGAATACAAAGACACTTGGTTTTGTCATTTTGCTTGATGGCTTTTTTTTCCCATGACCAAACACTTACTCTCCCTTAGCTTTCTTCTTTGTTTTCTTTCTTGCAAAGTGAACCTTCCCTCTCATTGCTAATCTCCATTCCGATTCTTTTTCTCCTTGGTTTATTTCCTTTTGTTTCAACCTCTAAAGGATCTAGCCAAATATTCTCTTCCATTTGATTTTAGTATTGGCGAATCTTCCTTCCTTTTTGTTTTGTTATTTGGCCGAATCTAAGGGTGGTGTGGATTGCTTTTGGTAGTTCGATTTCAAGCCTTGGAGAAGGTTCTTGGGTTAGGCGAATGCTTTTGGGAAAGGCTTCGTTCTCTATCGGCATCTAGAAGAGGGTAAGTGTTGGTTTTGGTGTTTGTTTTATGGCGTATTAATTTGGTTGGAATCGCTTTGTCATAGGACATCCGGATACTGGCGATCAAGCGTAGCCTCGGTTCTTTGGTCGATCGTTGGGTAAGTGATGGTAAGGGATTGCTTTATCGCCTATTCGTTTGGTATTGGTAAGTCGTAGGCTATTACTTTTGGTTGGTTGTCGATTGTAGGCAAGTGAAGCAAGAGCACTTGGTGGTGGGCTAGTGTGCAAGAGCGTGTAGGAGCGAGGTTGTTAGATCGATTCTTTGGTTAAGGCTTACGTGTGTACACACACACACTCTTCTAGTAATTTATGTGCTGATTATTATTATTGTGTGTGCACAGCTACACACTTCTCTCTATTGTATCTATATATATATGATGTGTGGTTGGTTCCATGAAAGGTGGATTGAATACCATTATGGTATAGGCACGGGTCGTAAGTCCTCATTATGATGCTTTTGGTAAGCATAATGTATCCATTACGTGTGCTATGATATTGGATGGCTGATAAATAATATGTATGTTACTAATCAAGCATGTGGGTATAAGTCCGCTGAAATGCATATCATTATCTATGTGGGTTGTACGAGTGGAGGGGCAAGGATATTTTGTCCGACGAGCACCAAGTTTTAGTAACACACCGTGACTACGGCCACCGAGGTTTGGTACCTCCAAAGGTTTGGCACCTCATAGCGACTTGTCCCTGGTTTACACCACCGTGGGTTGGCCCCACTTGAGATATGGGATCGCCTCGCCGTGATTTGGTATCACACGATGGGTTGGCCCCATCACTTGATTCGTGACTTTGGTCACCAAAGTGTTTTGGTAACACAATCGTGTCTTCGGACACCGTGATTTGGTATCACATTTGTGACTATATGTCACTGGTTTGGCACCACCGTGGTTTGGTACCACACGGGTAGAAAAGGTGTATGGACGGTTAGGATTGGGTGCATATGATTTGGATGCATGATGATCATGATTATGTTTGAATGTGATATTTTGCTAATCCGGAAAAGGGTAGCACACCGAGTCTTGGTGACTCACCTTTTCCTTTAACATTTTCAGTAGTGCATAAAGTCGGACCGGATCGGAGAGGACAAGGTGGCCCATGCCAAGATGAGGATTTGTTATATTATGCTTGTTTTTGATATAAGTATTTTATTTTAATTTTTGGGTTGTAACAAAGGCCATTTTATGTTTTTGGTATTACTTTAACTATGGTTTATTTAAATTAAATTGCTATGGGAAATGATTTATGGTTTGCAACCTATTTATTCAAGTTGGATATTTTAAACTAGAGTTTTAAAATGAATGAGTTTTAAATTGCAAAGTTTATTCCAAAGATATGTTTTCCAAAAATTCAAAGAACTACGATGTTTAATTTTAAATCAAGAAGAATTTCAACCGCTCTTTCCGCAATAACATAACCGATTCGGTCATAGTGAATGGGCCGGGTTTGGGGGTGTTACTGCTTTATATCGAGCCAAGTTCAAAACTTCGGCTTTGGGGTTTTGGGCCCAAAATGTTTTTCTCATTGGGCTTTTCAAGAATTTGGGCTTTCATAAAATTTTTCAGGTTATTCTGGCATGGCACCTGTACCTTCGGCCCGAAGTCCACCAGGTAAGTACTTCGAACTTTTGAAGTGATTTGTTTATGTGAATTATATGTGAATATTATGGGCTTTTATGGGAACGTAGATTAGTGAACTAGGATCTGTTGAACCCTAGGACTAGTCTACTCAAACACATGCATAAGACTTAAGGATTATTAAACAAACCTGTGAAGTTAGTCGCCGAGTTAAGGTGTGGCAACCACGGTACGCATGTCTAGGAGTGGTATTCAGTAAGAGCTTGGTATTTAAGCAGCCCTAGTGACTCACCTCCTCTTTATTGAATCCTACAGTGCGTAGCTACGGTTCACCTTAACCAAGAGGACTTATTCATAGGCTAAACCAATTATTAAAACCCGAAAGGGATTTGCCTTATTGTTTTAAAACCCTTGGTTTTTTTAAAATTTTTAAATTTACCCCTTTGGTTTGTAAACCCAAAATCTGATTTTAAAAGATGTTTTTCTCGATTTACAAAATTACCAAAATGCCCCTAGTGGCAAAATTACAAAAAAATGCCCTATATTGTAAAATTGCTGTATTACCCTCAAACTTTTGATAAAATGACTTTTACTTTACAAAATACCAAAATTTTGAGGTTTCAAAATATCAAGACACTCGGGTTTGGGGAAATTTACAAAAATACCCCTGTGTTGAAAATTTCTAAAAGCCCCCGACTTTCAAGATTTCGATTTAACCCCAATTTTAATAAAATTCTCTCACTCGCAAAAGTATCCAAGTTTTTTTGTATTTCAAAATAATGCCTCGACTTTGAAATTTACAAAATTACCACAGTTGATAAATTACCAAAACGCCCTTGGGTCGTTAAATTTTCAGATTTCACCCGACTTTTACTAAATATCCTTGTTTTACTGAATATTAAAAAAAATATTATTTTGTGAAAATGTTGTGATATTTCGATTTGGAGAATTTACAAAAATGCCCCTGATTTCCAAAATTACAAAAAAATAGCCCTGCTTTCTGAAATTTTTGCAACATACTTTGTTGGAAAAAAAAGAAATTTTCAAGATAACCCCTGAGACTTTGTAAATTTTGGAATATCTCTAAGTTGGAAAACGATTTTCAAAATTGACCCTGAGTTATTACCGAAATACCCCTCTTTAGGAATAATGACGAATTTACCCCTGGGTAGGGAAGGAAACTTGATTGCTCGAAAGAACTACTCTAGGAAACTTCATTGCATAAAATTGCTCGTGGTTATAACAGTGAAACAATAATTTCTAATGCATAAAACTTGTTAATCGAGTCGCAATGATAGCGTAGTGTAGGAATTAGGATGTGAACCGTTGGTCTAGTAAGTAATTTCGAGGACTAAATTATTTTAAGGAGGGTAGAATTGTAACACCACGGTTTAGGGGCTAGGTAATTTAAGTATAATTCTGTGTTGGTAGGTTTTGGGTGTGTTTGGAGGTGTTTTAGAGGTTTTAAGAATGTTTGGATGAAAGGAAAGGCTTTGAAAAGATTTTGGATTTTGGGGTGAAAAGGAATTGGGCCAAGGAGGCCTTAAGAGTAATTTTTGGCAATTTTGTCACCGTGAAGACTTTGGCAAAGTGGCGTTGAGGTACCGCTTGGGGGCTTTGAAGGTGGCGCTAGGTTCGAAATGGGCAAAGAATTTGTTTTAATTTTGCGTCAAGGGTGGGCTAAGTAGGCCTTAAAAATAAAAGGCGAGGATTGATGGACATGGAAGTCCAAAGGTAAAGTGGCTCTTAGGCGCTACTTAGGCGCTGGAGGGAGGGAGGTCGCGGTTTTAGGGGTGGAGAAGCATTTATGCTTTTATTTTTGTTGGTGGTTATGGGCTTGAGTAGAAAGGGTTTAAAATAAAATGTTGGGGCTTTATGGCATAAAATCAAGATGGCCGAGTGGCTCAGGCGTTGGGGGTAAGGCGTGGTAGCTTGGTCCTGTGTTCGAACCCTGAGAGTGGCGATGGAGTTTATTTTTTTATTCTTTTGATTTTGCAGCAAATTGAAGGCGTGGACTGCACATGTAGATTAAATTAGAAGATAGGATAAGCTTAAGTAATTGTTTTGAATTAGAATTCTACCGGTGGGTTTTATTATTCTATTATTTTTTAGATAATTATAGATTATTTTAATTAGTTTAAATTAGAGTGATAAAGAGATAAAATGTGGATAGAATAATGGGGATTTGTTTAATTCAAATTTGTGGTTTGAATTGGTTCCGAGGAGGTGGCCGATTGTGGGGATCTTCAAAGGGGGTATGTGGCGGTTTTGGAGGTGTTTTAGGAAGGGAATCTTGTTTGTTTCTTTAGCATTTTGGGTATATTCGCCGCCTTTAGTTGTGGGTACCAAAGCCATTTTTTTTTCATAATGTCTCTCTGTTGGTTTTCATTTTATACCAAACCTTTAGTAACCTTCATTTTGGGGAAAACTACATTTGTTCTTTAATGTTGTGATGGCTTAATGTTCTCTTGAATACAAAGACACTTGGTTTTGTCATTTTGCTTGATGGCTTTCTTTTCCCATGACCAAACACTTACTCTCCCTTAGCTTTCTTCTTTGTTTTCTTTCTTGCAAAGTTTAACCTTCCTCTCATTGCTAATCTCCATTCCGATTCTTTTCTCCTTGGTTTATTTCCTTTTGTTTCAACCTCTAAAGGATCTAGCCAAATATTCTCTTCCATTTGATTTTAGTATTGGCTAATCTTCCTTCCCTTTTGTTTTGTTATTTGGCCGAATCTAAAGGTGGTGTGGATTGCTTTTGGTAGTTCGATTTCAAGCCTTGGAGAAGGTTCTTGGGTTAGGCGAATGCTTTTTGGGAAAGGCTTCGCTTCTCTATCGGTATCTAGAAGAGGGTAAGTGTTGGTTTTGGTATTTGTTTTATGGCGATTAATTTGGTTGGAATCGCTTTGTCATAGGACATCCGGATTCAAGCAACAAGCGTAGCCTCGGTTCTTTGGTCGATCGTTGGGTAAGTGATGGTAAGGGATTGCTTTATCACTATTCGCTTGGTATTGGTAAGTCAGAGGCTATTACTTTTGGTTGGTTGTCGATTGTAGGCAAGTGAAGCAAGAGCACTTGGTGGTGGGCTAGTGTGCAAGGCGTGTAGGAGCGAGGTTGTTAGATCGATTCTTTGGTTAAGGCTTACAGTGTGTACACACACACACTCTTCTAGTAATTTATGTGCTGATTATTATTATTGTGTGTACAGCTACACACTTCTCTCTTATTGTATCTATATATATATGATGTGTGGTTGGTTCCATGAAAGGTGGATTGAATACCATTATGGTATAGGGCACGGGTCGTAAGTCCTCATTATGATGCTTTTGGTAAGCATAATGTATCATTACGTGTGCTATGATATTGGATGGTCGATAAATAATATGTATGTTACTAATCAAGCATGTGGGTATAAGTCCGTTGAAATGCATATCATTATCTATGTGGGTTGTACAGTGGAGGGCAAGATATTTTGTGCTGACGAGCACCAGTGTTTTGGTAACACACCGTGACTACGGTCACCAGAGGTTTGGTACCTCCAGAGGTTTGGCACCTCATAGCGACTTGTCCCTGTGGTTTACACCACCGTAGGTTGGCCCCACTTGAGATATGGGATCGTCTGCCAGTGATTTGGTATCACACGATGGGTTGGCCCCATCACTTGATTCGTGACTTTGGTCACCAAAGGTTTTGGTAACACAATCGTGTCTTCGGACACCAAAGATTTGGTATCACATTTGTGACTATATGTCACCGTGGTTTGGCACCACCAAAGGGTTTGGTACCACACGGGTAGAAAAGGTGTATGGACGGTTAGGATTGGGTGCATATGATTTGGATGCATGATGATCATGATTATGTTTGAATGTGATATTTTGCTAATCCGGAAAAGGGTAGCACACCGAGTCTTGGTGACTCACCTTTTCCTTTAACATTTTCAGTAGTGCATAAAGTCGACCGGATCGGAGAGGACAAGGTGGCCCATGCCAAGATGAGGATTTGTTATATTATGCTTGTTTTTGATATAAGTATTTTATTTTAATTTGTTGGGTTGTAACAAAGGCCATTTTATGTTTTTGGTATTACTTTAACTATGGTTTATTTAAATTAAATTGCTATGGGAAATGATTTATGGTTTGCAACCTATTTATTCAAGTTGGATATTTTAAACTAGAGTTTTAAAATGAATGAGTTTTAAATTGCAAAGTTTATTCCAAAGATATGTTTTCCAAAAATTCAAAGAAACTACGATGTTTAATTTTAAATCAAGAAGAATTTCAATCGTCTTTCCGCAATAACATAACCAGATTCGGTCATAGTGAATGGGCCGGGTTTGGGGGTGTTACAATTAATCAGGAAGCTTATCCAGGATATAAAACAAGAAGCTCACACAGAGCCATAATCAGGAATTTCACATAGAACTTTTAATTAGGAAGCTCACGAAGAGCCTTTAAACGGGAAGCTCACGAAGAGCCATTACTTAGGAGCTCAGGATAACCATATATCTGGAAGTTCAAGCGAGCCATATTAAGACGCTCACAAAGAGCTGCGTTTGTGTCCGCAATTTTTGCAGGATCATAACCGATCATATAACAGGACGCTCATAAAGAGCTGCGGTAGTCCGCAACACATGCAAGATCACTACCGATCAGGATGCTCGCAGGAACCATATAACAGGAAGCTCGAGAGGGCTTATAACAAGATGCGCGTAGGAGCTGTGGTGTGTCCGCAACATATGCAGGACTACAACCAATTTGGGAAATTCTGTATCCATCGAATTTCATTATTCAAACGAGATTTAATATTTATTGGGCTTTTTCAGATATGTAATCAATTTCATGTATATGGTATTTATACAATTCACATACACAACATTCAATTCAAGCATATAAATATACACAATTTAGTTACACAAACTTACCTCGACAAATGTTCGTGTACGTAAAATCTACTAATCCGACACTTTATCTTTTCCTCGTTCTAACTCCAAATTTGGTCTAACCGAATCTATATGAATGAATTTAATATTAATTTATGTTCATTTCAATTCAATTCACATCTTAGGCAAAATTACCATTTTACCCCTAAACTTTTAATTAATGACGATTTTGTCCCTAGGCTCAGAAAATGAAATTCATGCAATTTAATCCTTATTCCAAGCCTAACCGAATTTTTTCATATAACATTTACAGCCCATGTATTTCATAAAAATTTAGAATTTTCTATGAATTTTACAACTTTACAATTTAGTCCTAAAATCATAATTTCATCAAAATTCACTTTACAAAAGTTGTTTATCTATCAACAACCTTTCATTTTCTACCATAAATTTCAAAATTTCAGCATACTCATCCATGGAAAAACCCTAATGCTTTGATAAATTTAAAAATTAATTCTCGAGATAGCTAAATTAAGTTATTACGATCTCCGACTTTGGTAGCAGCAGCGTAGCGCGCGTTTTGCATTTTCTCTCCAAGAATTGGGCAATTTCTTTTCTTGTTATCTTTTGTGTGTCTGCTTTGGTTCGTCAAAACCTTTGGCAGTTTGGGTTGATTTGGGTGCTTTGATGTATTGAGTGTCTATTATTTTAGTCTTTCTGTCTTGTCGCTTTCTCGGTACAAAGCGGTGGTTGGGAGTTTCTGGTGTTTTATTTTTTTTGTGGTCTTTGTTATCTGCTTACTGTTTTAATTCTTTTGGCTATTGTTCGATGGATATTGTTGTTTGTGATTCCTGTTATCAAGAAGTGGTTGCTGGCATGTTGATTTGAAGGTTTGGCAGACGCTATCCTGTCAATCGTCTCCTTGATGATTGTGGTGTTATTGTCATTCGATTTATAGGTATTATCTTTTCATTCTGGATTTTAGCCTTTTCTTTATTTTCTTTGACTTTTCTTCGTCCGTGTTTTCTTTACGTAAGTTGGTCTCTGCATGGTTTCTTTGTATATTTCGAGTGGTTTGTGGGCCCCACGATGGTTGTTTACTTTGATCCGTGTGGCTTCTTTTATGTTTCTTACGTGTTTTGCATGGTTTCTTTAGTTTTCTTGGTTTTATCACGTCCTTTTTCATTATTTTCATGCACGTAAGGGAAGTTGTCGATAAAGTGCTTTATTTTTTTTTGTGAGTTTTGTTCTTCGTTTCTTGTTTTGTTTTGTTGATTAGGTCTACCCTGCCTTTTTTAGTTTAGTTCCTGGTGGATTTGCGTTTTCTTGTTTTGTTAAGTCTTCTTGTAATCTTTCTGCTGGTTTTGTTAGAATTTTTTTTTAGTTTGGTTGCCTATACTTGTTTTCTCTCGTTTCTTTGCTTGTTTTCTGTTTTTTTTTTTTTACTTTCTTGGTAAGGTTTTGGTGGTTGTTACGATGGATGAACAATCAGGTAAGGAAAAAGGAAATTTGGAGGATGATATCAATATGTTGATGGAAAGATTAAAGTTCTCGGAGGAAGAATTGGTTAAAGTGGCTCGATCAAAGGATGCTAGCAGCTCTCAAGGATTTGAATCGTGGGCGATGGGTAAAATAATGTCAATGGAAAAACCCAACAGAGAGTCGATGTACAGGGTTTTTCGGTCACTTTGGTACACCAAAGAAGAGTTTAACTTTGTTGCCCTGAGAAATGATGTGATTATCGTGAAATTTGGATGTTTGGAGGATAGAAACAAGATCCTCAATCTGATACCATGGTTGTTCAACAACTGTTTATTTTTTATGTTACCTTATGAGAAAGGGAAAGCCATTGAGTCATACGAGTTCAATAAGTCTCCTTTCTGGGTAAGAATCTTTAATTTCCCAATGGAATTAATGGATCGCCAAACAACGTTGATATGAGTTGAAGCATGGGAGAGTTGGTGGCAATAGATTGGAAAGATAGGGATGGTGGATGGACGGAGTTAGTCAGGATAAACGTTGTGATAAATATTTCAAAACCTTTTCATAGAATTGTGAAATTGATTGATGATGGTGTTGAAACTATCTGTACAGTGACGTATGAAAGGCTTCCAGATTTTTGTTTTCTGTGTGGAGTTATTGGTCACAAAAAAGAAAAATGTAAGGACATGTTCGACTTGGCAGATGTTAACAACTTAACATTCCAATATGGAAACTGGTTAAGGGTAATATTTACTCCTCCAAGTCAAGGAAGGGGTAACTGGCAGAATGGGGTAGAAGTTATAACTCTCAAGTCAACAATGCTTGTAGATAAGGAAGATAGCAAACCTGACTCGAGGGAAGAGAGCGGTCTATTGGTTCAAAAGAGTAGGGATAGGGGAGGTGAAGAGGATATAATGTCGGCTTCTCCAGTGGAAAGAAGGTTCTATAGAGCTATAAGAGATGGAATGGGTCGGTTCAAGAGTAAAAAGAAAAGAATGAGGGGGCGAGTAGGAGATAATACGAATGAAAGCCCTGTAAAACAGGCCAAAAGAAAACTGCTGGATTGTATTTCACCTTGTAAGGCGGTTGCTGGCGACCAGCCCCGCCAGGAATTATGAAACTCATGTGTTGGAACTGTCGGGGGTTGGAGAATCCCGCGACAGTTCGTGAGTTGAAGCAACATACTATTGCTAACATCCCCGATATTGTTTTTTTGAGTGAGACAAATATAAAAGCTAATAGTGTCAATCGTGTTAGTTCTATTTACAGGATGGATGGTTGTTTGGCTGTCAACGCGAAAGGCAAGAGTGGGGGCCTGGCGATGATGTGGAAGGAGGGAATAGACGTCTCCATTCAAAGCTATTCTAAACACCATATTGATTCTATCATTAAGCTGGAGAATAATAAAAGTGTAAGGGTTACGGGCTTTTACGGGCATGCCAATCCGAATCTTAGAAGTACCTCGTGGGACATCTTGCGCAAAGTTGGGGAATCAGTAAGGGAAGATTGGATTATTAGGGGGACTTCAACGCGATTTTGAATGATGCTGAGAAAGTTGGTGGCAGGAGGGGGTGAGGGTGCAAATGAACGACTTTAAGAATGTATTGGACGATTTGGCTTTGGTTGATATAAAGCCCGATAGTGGTTGGTTCACGTGGGTCAACAACAGGAGCGGCGGGTTTATTAAGGAATGCATTGATAGGTTCCTGTGTTCAGTTTCTTTGGCTGAAAACTTTCCCCTCATGGCTTCTAAGGTGGTGAGGCAAACTCAGTCTGACCATGATGCGATTATCTTCGATTTATGGGGTCGTAAGCCCAAAGAGTATCCTAATGATTTTAGACTTAGTTTTAAATATGACTTATGTTGGGCTGGTGATAAGGAAGCAAAAAACATTATTATTGGTGCATGAAGCAGGGAAGATACGGATTATGAGGATAAGCTCGACAGGATGAGATTCACTCTTGGCCCTTGGTAACATAGGAAATATGGGAACATGAAGTGGGAGATGTGAAGGCTAGAGAAAAAGATTGACCAAATTATTGATTCGGCGAATGGTGTGGACAGTGTTAAGCTTTTAAGGGATAGCCGCAAGAGGCTTTATTTTCTCCATGCCAGGGAAGAAAGCTATTGGGCTCAAAGGTCTCGTTCTAGATGGCTTAGAGAGGTGGACCAGAACACTAGGTACTTCCATGCTAGAGCTACGGGCCGCCTTAAAAAGAACAATATTGAGAAGCTTAAAAATTCTGAAGGTAACTGGGTTACTAATAGCAAGGACATCAGCCAGGTGGCTAAAGATTATTTTTGGAGGTTATTCAGGTCTAACGGTCAAAGGGTGGAGTTACAAGTTGTGGGATGCGTTGAAGAGTGTGTGTCCAAGGAGACGAATGTTTGGCTCACTAGAGATTTCGTGGAAGATGAGATCCTTCACGCTATTAAGCAAATGGACCCGAATAAAGCCCCTGGCATTGATGGCCTTTTGGGGCAATTTCTTTAAGCACAACTGGGATGAAACACCCCAAACCCGGCCCACAAGCCCTGACTGGATCTGACATGCATCTAAAGAAAATCCATTCGAATCCTGTTTGAAACTTTGCTAAAAACTTGTGTACTTTTGAAAACACTTGATTTGGGCTGGGCTTGAATTAAGAACTTGTGTCGATAAGGTGTTAAAAACAATTTGTTATTTAAATTTAAGGAAAATTAACTTCAATTTGATAAATACCGTGCCATAGTAAATGATTTAAAAGAATGCATAAACAGCTCATATTTAGTGGCCTTATTACATCAACATAAAACCCAAATTAAATTCAAACTTAAATGTAGAAAGAAAACTAATAACACAAAGCAGTCTCTGGGCTTTGCATGGCCTCCACTGAGCTCCTGCCGACCCGGTCCATCACGCATCATCACCTGAAAAATAGTCCCACAAGGGGTGAGTCAAACAGACTCAATGTGTAACCACAACACTAAGGCCCAACAGATTATGGCACACAAAATCATACATACAAATCAAATAACAAAAATTATGATGCAATCCCGAACCCAAACCTAAATGCCATCCGCTACACGTCTCCCGTACCAACCATCACACCGTGGGGACTACTAAGTCAACCCTCCATCTGCTACACACCATCGAAGGCAGTCACTGCAGTCGACGTGCTCATCGCCCTTATGATTTCGTGGCATAGCCACCATATATAAATTCGTGACATAAGTCACCACATACTTTTATTGTGACATAAGTCACCACATACTTATATTGGGGCATAAAACCACCAATTCACTTCCCCTTTACATATCACCCATATGCCCATGTCATACAATTATGCATTAACCATATCATATTCCTTGTTCACATTCTTATAATTTCATGTATATGCCATAGCAAAACTTATCATACTCATAGTAGGAGTAGGAAACGTACCTGAGTACTTTGTACCATTACATGGTAACTTAGCCATAATCTTATACTTTTATATTAGCACATATAATAAATTAAAGTCAGAATCTATCAAGATTTAGTGTGGGATACACACCTGATTTACTTAGCAAATTCACTCCAAATCCCGAAAATTCCAATCTACTGCTTAGATCTTTATTTCCTATATTCAGCCATTATATTAGCAAAGCCTATTCGACTAATTAATTAAATCCCGAAGGACTATCGAAACCAAAACTTACCTTGTGGCCGATTGGATTAAGGATCAAATCCTGAAACTTTGCTATGTTCCTTCTTGTAATCAGCCAAGCACTAGATCACTTCACAGGTTAGTTTTCAGCTTTTAACCGAAGTAAGAAATAAATTTAAGTTCCTAAATAGGCCTTGGCCGATTGTACATTAGGACATACCTTGCGATTTGAAATCCCGAAATCCTTGTATACCCCTGTCGACTGCCCCTAAATGTCCATAGTTAAATTCGGTCAAAAAGAAAAGAACAGAAAAGGGCCATTCGGCCACCTACCATCAACCACTCACATTCGGCTCTTCCAAAATTGGCACTTCTGGCTATTGTAAAACAAGATTCGGCTTCTAGAGATAAGGAGAAGGAATTGATAGGCATAGACAATTGATTCGGGTTAGATCTTGATGAAAAGAGAAAAAGAAATCACAAAGGAAAAAAATCCCGAAACTTACCGAATCACTAAGGAACATGCGGCCTATTGTGCACCTTCGGGAAACTAAACCACCCTTGTAGATTTAGCTTTGAGGCTTAGAGAGATTTAGATATGGGGGTTTTGAGAGGAGGGTATTCGGCTAGAACAGATAAAAGAAAAAGAATTCTTTGAGAGAGATAGAAGGGACATTCGGCTATGACTACTTGTGTTTTCGGCTTTGTGGAGAATTGAAAAGAAAAGAAGAATAATGGCAGAGAGAATTTGGCAGAGAGAAAAGGAGAAGAAAGAATGTTGAATGGCCTTAGTTTTCCTCCTTTTGCCGAAATTACTAAGCCTAGAGTCCCCTTCTTGGCCATCACTCTCATATCCTTATTTTCCTACCTTAGCCGAAATTCCAAAAGAATTTGACCTCAACTTAAACTCCTTCCTCAGTCTCCCTATGCCGTCCATCTCCTTACCTTAGGAGTGTCAAATTTTAACCCATTATTTTGGGCTTCATGTGGCCATACTAGGCCCAAGTTATTCCCCTAAGTAACGCCACCTTCATGCCCAATTTAGCATTACTAAATTTTTGGGTCGCAAGCCCAACTTGCTACTAATTTAATAATCCAACATCAATTACTACTAACACTTATTTATCAGCTACTTAGGTTTTAAAGTCCAAACCTGAGCCCAATTATATGTCATATTTCCCTTATTTATTTTCTTAAGGCCACTTTGCTTCAGTTCCCTCTTTTAGACTTAAAACTCGATATTTTTCTAAGGCATTTTCTTTATGTTTCAAGATTCTAAAATTCACATAACACATTCATAACACATAAGACATGCTATTTCATATAATTTAGCAATAGTGCATAAGCCCTAATCCGAGATATTACAGTTCTACCCCCTTAAAATAATTTTGTCCTCGAAATTGCTTACTAACGAAAAATCGTACATCCTAACTCACCACACTACACTACTGCTGCGCACTCTGATCTTAAAACTAACACATTTCCTACAAAAATTCACATCCAAGGTTTCATACACTTCACTAGCATTACAAGAACGAACTAACTCTATAACAAATAAGGCAATAAAGGGTATTCCAAAAATAAGAACTTACCTGTTGTCACATCTGGCACATCACTCTCATCGCGACGGTCGACTGCATAAACCAACCTTGGTTGCCTCACATCTGAACCTTCAGCACCTTCGCTTGGTGCTCTACGACCACGGCCGGAATCATTTCCTCCATGGTTCGGATCACGACCCCGCTGAGGCTATTGTCCCCCTCTACCAGCCTGATTAACATTCTGAGCTACCGGTCGATTCCCATCTGGTCTCATCAGACAGTCCTTAATCATATGGTCCTTTGACCCACACTTGAAACATCCCCCTGTCTTCTTCCAGCATTCGCCTAAGTGTTTTTTCCCACATTGATCACAAGTAGGGTACTGCCTTCTAGTAGCAGCTTGTTGATCTCGCGGCCCTTCAACTCTAGGCCTCTTTTGCTCATTCCTGGATGGCCTTGATGATTCAAATCCTCTATTCTGCCTATTTTGATCGGAGTTCTGTCTTACAGAATCCTTCATACCCTCGGCCACTTTGGCCTTTTCCACCAACATAGTAAACTCCCGCTTCTGTTGCGGGGCTATCAATAACCTTAGGTCATCTCTTAGTCCGTCTTCAAATCGAACACACCGCTCATGCTCAGTCGACACTATGCCTCGAGCATAACGGCTCAGCCTTAGGAATTTAGTCTCGTACTCAGCTACGGACTTGTTTCCTTAAACCATTTATAGGAAAGCCTTTCTCTGGGCATCAATATAATGAGTGCCAACATACTTCTTCTGTAACATCCTGAAAATGGGCCTATGCATTTTTGATTTAATTATACGAAATGGCATGTCTTGTGTATTATGAATGTATGGTGAACATTTTTGGAAACTTAGAAATGTTAAGTTTAAAAGAGGAAAGTGAACATTTTTGGAAACTTGGAAATGTAAGGAAATGTTCTAGAAATGTTAACTTTAAAAGAGGAAACTAAAATAAAGTGGTTTTAAGAAAATTAATAGAAGAAATTTGACACAAACATAGGCTTGTTTAAGTGGCTTGGAGGCACCACTTAAGGCCCAGGTAGGTGACGCCACAAGCTATGCAAATGGGCCTAGGTTTGAGCAATGTGGGAAGCAAATAAAGGATTTTATTTTTGCTACAAGAAGCAAAGGAGGTGGACGGCATTAAGGAAGTAAAGGGAGGAGTTTAAGGTTGGATTAAATTCTTTTAATAAAATCGGCTAAGGTGGTAGATAATGGATATTTTATTTTTGGATTATTCTTATGAAAAAATAAAGAGAAAAGCTAGGGAATTAATAGAGTTGGCCGATTGTGGGGCTCCTTTAGGTGATAATTTCGGCCAAAGGAGGGAACTTAGGCCATTATTCATTCTTCATTCTTTTCTAAGACTCTGTCGAATTCTCTCTTTCTCTACAAATCATCATCCTCTTTTCCTTTTTGATTCACCAAAAGCCGAACCTTCAAACATCAACCTACTCTCCTTCTTTTGCAAAATTCAATCAAAGCCGAACCCTCAAGGTAGCCATTAGCTGATTTCTTCATAGTTACAAAAGCTAAAATTTGCTGATCACACTTAGTCTATAGCCGAATCTCTGTGGGTTCAAACAAGGAGCAGTCGACTTCAGTATTAAGGGTAAGAGCTAGTTATCATTCGGGTTTCATTCTTTAATTATAGACTTGTCAAAATCTAGGAACTAACCCAATGGTATTTCCATCTTGGCTGAATCTTGGAAGGTGGTTTCAGGATTTAGTAGTTATCGACTACAAAGAAGAGATCTTTCGGGACTTTCAAGGATCTAAGGTGAGTGAATCGGTCAAATACCATTTATCATGTTTAAGTGATTAAAAATCAGATCTAATGTGTGAGTTTATAGGGATTTTGAAAAATACCTAAGTCAAGAGATACATTCGGGATTCCAAATCGCAAGGTAAGCATTAATGTGCAATCGGCCATAAGCCTGTTTTGATATCTAGATCTATTTCATAATTGTTTAAAAGTCGGAACTAACCTGTGATGTGATTTAATGTTTGGCCGAATGCAAGAAGGAATACAACAAAGTTTCGGGACTTGATTCTTAAGTCAATCGGCAACAAGGTAGGTTTTAAGTGTACAAATCCTACTAGGATTTGATTTTACAGCCGAATAGGCTTTATGCTAACATATTAAGGTTGGCCGAATGTAGGGACTTGAGATCTAAGGCTTTAGATCGGATTTTTGGGATTTAAGTGAACTGCTAAGTGTATCAGGTGTGTACCCTACACTATCTTTTAATAATATTTATGGCAATATTAAATATATGCATGAATGTGAATATGGCTAAGTACCATGTTAAGGTACAAAGTACACAGGTACATTTCCTACTCCTACTAGGATTATGTTAAATATTTGTTACGACACATATATGACATTATAAGAATGTAAAATAAGAATTTGGCATGTTAATGCATGATATGTATGATATGGGGCATATGGGTTATATGAAAAGGGGAAGTGAATATGGTGACCTAAGACCACGATAACTGAATGTGGTGACCTAAGACCACGATATCTGAATGTGGTGACCTAAGACCACGATATCTGAAAGTGGTGACCTAAGACCACGAATTTTATAAGGGCGATGAGCACGTCAAGCTGCAATGATCGCCTTCGATGGTGTGTAGCGGATGGAGGTTGACTTAGTAGTCCCCACGGTGTGCGAGTGTGAATGGTACGGTGATGTGTAGCGATGGTATATAGGTTTGGGTGCGGGTTGCATCATTATTCCTATCTGTTATATGAATATGCATGTAATATGTGAACATATGCCTAAATTGTTAAATTTTAGTGTTGGTTACACATTGAGTCTGTTTGAATCACCCCTTGTGGGATTACTTTTCAGGAGACGATCAGTGATGGGCCGGGTTAGCAGGAGCTTAGTGGAGGCCATGTGAAGTTCAGATTTTCTTTGTTTTGGACTCTCTTTATATTAAGTACTTGAATTTATTTTTGGGGATTATTTGATGTAATAAGGCCTTAGTTGATTTATTTTACTTTACATCCATTTATCATGCTACGAAATATTTTTTTTTTTTAAAAATAGACTAAGTAAATTTATCTTAAACTAAACTCTAAATGCTTTGTCACCTAAAGTAAAGGATTTTACAAAATGAAATAAACTTGTTTTCAACTCAAGCCCAACCCAAAACAATCTTTCTTTCAAAACACACAAGATTTTCCTGAGTAACAAAAGAATTTGAAACAGTTTACACCCAGGAACATACCAGATCCGGTCAAGGCTCGTGGGCCGGGTTTGGGGTGTTTCATCTTCTGGTATGCTGCTTTAGCATACTCCCACGTGAGTTCCTCAGTAGTAGCACCATCCTGCACCGTGAGCCACCATTGATATGACTCATCGTGGAGAAGCGACACCAATCCTTTCAGCTTTTCCTCGCCAGTTAAGTCGAGCTCATCCATAATCCGCTCAGTCGCCTCTAACCAATACTCAGCGGTATTGGGTGCTACACCTGATACACCACGGAACACTTCAGATCCATTGGCTCGGAGTCGCTCAGGTACCGACTTTCGAGCTCACATGCCTCCATCTGCTCCTGCTACCCTTTTCAAGACCCGCAGCATCGCTCGTGACACTGCGTCATCCCCCGTCTGGTCCTGATATTCCACATCAGCGGCTGGGGGTGGTGGTGGTGGCATTTCATTTTCAGATCCTTGACCCGATCTAACGGGTTCAGACACAGTCATTCGGCCTCTACCACGGCCTCGCATACTACGGCCACATCCTCTTGAATTCATACTTCCGTTTATCTGATTAAAGAATTTTATGTATTAGTTTTGTTCCACTGATTTAACACGAATAGGTTTATGTTTAATAGTTTTAAGGAGTAGTTCTTTTGATTCACACACATACAGTCTCACATCATTCATTTAATCACACACATGAACTTGCGTCCATTACAGAGAAATGTTGTAATTGTCGTTGTTTGTTGTTTTCCACTACCCAGGGGTATTTCTGTAATTTTATCCTATAGGGGTACTTTGGTAATTTTCAAATTAGGGTATTTGAAAATGTCGTAAAATAGAGGTTGTTGATATTTTACAAAATTAAAATACTTGTTGGAAAAATTTCAAGGGTAAAATGGTAATTTATACACTAGGGGTATTTTTGTAATTTTACAAGTCAAGGTCATTTCGGTAATTTTTTGCAAAGATATGGTTCCTGATGACTTTCAAAACAAGGGCATTTTTGAAGATTTCTAATTTGAGGGCACTTCGTTGATTTTTCCTTATTGAGGGTATTTTGGTCATTTTGTAAGTCAGGGGTAATTTTGTAATTTTTTTTCAAATCAGGGTGTCTTTGATGTTTTGTGAAGTTTTTGGATATTTTTGCAAAACCAGAAATTGTTATTGAAATCAGGGATAGTATAGTAATTTTAGAAAATCAAGGGCATTTTAGTAATTTTTACCACTAAGGGTATTTAGGTAATTTGTAAATTAAAAATTCTTAGAAAGTTTTTCCAAAATAATAATTTTCATAATTTCAAAAGGGTAGTTTATTGACTTTTTAAAACTAGGGTTTCCATAAAATGTGGCTAGTCCTTTCGGGTTTTAATTATTGGGTTTAGCACATGGTCGAGTCCTCTTGGTTAGGGTGAACCAAGCTACGCACTGTAGGATTCGAGTGGAGAGGAGGTGAATCACGCGACCGCTTAAATACCAAGCTCCCACCAAACCAATCCTAGACATGCGCACAATGGTTGCCACACCCTGACTCGGCGACTTAGACACAGGTTTGTTTAATTGTGCATTAAAGTTTTATGTAATTCTCATGTTGGGGTAACCTAGTCCTAGGATTTAATTCCTAATCCACTAGTCTACATCCCTATATATCCCTACATACAAATCACAAAGAGGTTAGGAGTACTTACCTGGTGGACTTCAGGTCGCAGTCTCAGGTGCCATGCCAGAAAGCCTGTTTATTTCTTAGAAAAGTCTATTTTCAAAAGACAGAAAACATTTTGGGCCCTAAAAGCCCTCAAGGTCGAGCTTTGAACCGGGCTCTGACACCAAATTGAAACACCCTAAACCCGACCCACAAGCCCTGACCGGATCTGGCATGCTTCTAAAGAAAATCCATTCAAATCTTGTTTGAAACTTTATTAAAAACTTGTGTGTTTTTGAAAAGACTAGTTGATTTGGGTTGGGCTCGAATTTTAAAACCCATGTCGCTTAGGTGTTAAAACATTTAATATCATCACTTAAGAAAAAATTATTTTTAACTTTAATTTGATAATAATCGGATCATACTAAGTAATTTAAAAACATGCTTAACAATTTAGTACCAAAGGCCTTATTACATCAAATAAACCCGAAATAATTCAAAACTCAAATATAGAAAGAAAACTAATAAAACAAAGAGTCTCTGGGCTTTGCATGGCCTCCACTGAGCTCCTGCCGACCCGGTCCATCACGCATCATCACCTGAAAAATAGTCCCACAAGGGGTGAGTCAAACAGACTCAATGTGTAACCACAACACTAAGGCCCAACAGATTATGGCATACAAAATCATACATACAAATCAAATAACAAAAATTATGATGCAATCCCGAACCCAAACCTAAATGCCATCCGCTACACGTCTCTTGTACCAGCCATCACACTATGGGGACTACTAAGTCAACCCTCCATCCGCTACACACCATCGAAGGCAGTCGCTGCAGTCGACGTGCTCATCGCCCTTAAGATTTCGTGGCATAGCCACCATATATAAATTCGTGACATAAGTCACCACATACTTATATTGTGACATAAGTCACCACATACTATTAATTGGGTATAAAACCACCAATTCACTTCCCCTTTACATATCACCCATATGCCCATGTCATACAATTATGCATTAACCATATCATATTCCTTGTTCACATTCTTATAATTTCATGTATATGCCATAGCAAAACTTATCATACTCATAGTAGGAGTAGGAAACGTACCTGAGTACTTTGTACCATTACATGGTAACTTAGCCATAATCTTACACTTTTATATTAGCACATATAATAAATTAAAGTCAGAATCTATCAAGATTTAGTGTGGAATACACACCGATTTACTTAGCAAATTCACTCCAAATCCGAAAATTCCAATCTCTCGCTTAGATCTTTATTTCCTATATTCACCATTATATTAGCAAAGCCTATTCGGCTAATTAATTAAATCCTGAAGGACTATCGAAACCAAAACTTACCTTGTGGCCGATTGGATTAAGGATCAAATCCCGAAACTTTGCTATGTTCCTTCTTGTAATCGGCCAAGCACTAGATCACTTCACAGGTTAGTTTTCGGCTTTTAACCGAAGTAAGAAATAAATTTAAGTTCCTAAATAGGCCTTGGCCGATTGTACATTAGGACCTACCTTGTGATTTAAAATCCCAAAATCCTTGTATACCCCTGTCGACTGCCCCTAAATGTCCATAGTTAAATTTGGTCAAAAAGAAAAGAACAGAAAAGGGCCATTCGGCCACCTACCATCAACCACTCACCTTCGGCTCTTCCAAAATCGGCACTCCTGGCTATTGTAAAATAGGATTCGGCTTCTAGAGATAAGGAGAAGGAATTGATATGCATAGACAATTGATTCGGGTTAGATCTTGATGAAAAGAAAAGAAGAAATCACAAAGGAAAGAAATCCCGAAACTTACCGAATCAAAGAAAAAGAAGTCTTTGAGAGAGATAGAGGGGAAATTCGGCTATGACTACTTGTGTTTTCGGCTTTGTGGAGAATTGAAAAGAAAAGAAGAATAATGGCAGAGAGAATTCGGCAGAGAGAAAAAGAGAAGAAAGAATGTTGAATGGCCTTAGTTTTCCTCTTTTTGCCGAAATTACTAAGCCTAGAGTCCCCTTCTTAGCCATCACTCTCATATCCTTATTTTCCTACCTTAGCCAAAATTCCAAAAGAATTTGACCTCAACTTAAACTCCTTCCTCAGTCTCCCTATGCCGTCCATCTCCTTACCTTAGGAGTGCTGAATTTTAACCCATTATTTTGGGCTTCATATGGCCATACTAGGCCCAAGTTATCCCCCTAAGTAACGCCACCCTCATGCCCAATTTAGCATTACTAAATTTTTGGGTCGCAAGCCCAACTTGCTACTAATTTAATAATCCAACATCAATTACTACTAACACTTATTTATCAGCTACTTAACCTGTGTTTTAAACTCCAAACTGAGCCCAATTATATGTCATATTTCCTTTTTTATTTTCTTAAGGCCACTTTGCTTCAGTTCCCTCTTTTAGACTTAAAACTCGATATTTTTCTAAGGTATTTTCCTTATGTTTCAAGATTCTAAAATTCACATAACACATTCATAACACATAAGACATGCTACTTCATATAATTTAGCAATAGTGCATAAGCCCTAATCTGGGATATTACATGGGAGACTATGGGCCGTGACACCATTAACTTTTATTTGGATGTTCTTAACGGGAACAAAAACATTTCTAATATTAATGATACTATGATCATTTTAATTCCTAAAGTTAGAGACCCTTGTGAGATGTCTAACTTCTGTCCTATTAGTTTATGCAGGTTCATCTATAAGATCATTGTTAAGGTTCTTGCTAACCGGTTAAAAGTTGTCCTATCAAAGTGCATAAGCCAAAAATAAAGTGCTTTCATTCTAGGGAGGATGATTCACGAATGTTCTGATTGCTCACGAACTCTTACATTACCTTCAAAGTTCCAAAAATGGTCCGAGTAAAGGCTTCGTCGTTAAGCTTAATATGAGCAAAGCATACGATCGCGTGGAGTGGGATTTCATTGAGACCGTTATGATGAAGATGGGTTTCGATGCGATGTGGATTGGAAAAATTATGGCTTACGTTCGCTCGGTTAAATATAGGATTCAATGCAATAATTTTCTTTCCGATATTATTATTCCCGAAAAGGGTCTCTGCCAAGGGGATCCCCTTTCTCCTTATTTGTTTTTATTTTGTATAAAAGCGTTCTCGAGAATTCTCATTCAAGCCCAAGATAATAATACCTTGAGAGGCATTCGTGCTAGTCAAAATGGTCCTAGGATCAATCATCTTTTCTTTGCCGATGATGCGCTTTTATTCATTAGAAATAAAAAGAGTGATGTTGAATTACTTGTCAATATTCTTAATACATTTTCTAATATGTCAGGACAAGAGATAAACTTTGAGAAGTCTATGATTCTATTTAGTCCCAACACTCCAAGAGCCCAAAGAAGTGGTTTTGGTAACCTACTTGGCATGACGGTGGTGGAGAGTTTGAATAACTATCTTGGCCTCCCCATACCGATTGGTAAGAAAACAACTGTGGCTTTCATGGATATTAATAACAAAATTTCGTGCAAGATCACTAGCTGGAAAAAGAGATTGCTTTCTTTTGGTGGCAAAGAGGTCTTTATCAAAGCCATTCTTCAATCAATTCCTACCTATGCACTGTCAACTTTTTTAGCTCCCAAAGGTGTGATAAAGGACATCCAGACAAAACATAGTAAAACTTGGTGGGTCAAAAAAGACAGAGGTAGATTCTGGTCTATGCTTCATTGGAAGACTCTATGCAATCATAAGGGTATAGGCGGGTTGGGTGTTAAAGACATTCGGCTATTCAATATAGCTTTGTTGGGTCGTCAAGTGTGGAGGCTTATTAATAATAAAGAGTCGTTATGCTTCAAAGTTTTTTTCGTCTAAGTATTTCCTCGATGGTAACATCTTCAATGCCAAAAAGGTGGACAAGGCTTCTTTTACGTGGTCTAGCATTGTGACGGCTACTGATGCTCTTAAAGAGGGTTTTGGTTGGCAAGTTGGAAATGGCGACTTCATTAATATTTGAGCTGATAGATGGGGTATAGAGGGTCTCAATGGTGAAGCCATTAGAGTGGGACGCCTCAGCCCTGACGACACTAGTGTGAAGGACCTATGGAGTGCGGATGGAAGAAGCTGGAATGCTTATAAGGTTAATGATGTGTTCGGGCCTGACTGGGGTGAGAGGATATGTAACCTACCTATTGGTGATGAGGGTCAGAAAGATAGATTAGTTTGGTTTCATAACCCTCATGGATGCTACACTACCAAATCTGCTTATTCGTGGTTATTGTTGAAAGATATGGGGTTCGGCCCTCACAGGTTTTACTGGAAAGCGATTTGGAAAATAAAAACTCTGTTTAAAATTCGAGTGTTTGCTTGGAGGGTAGAGCATGATATTCTCCCGACGAATATGAAGATTGCTTCTATTAGAAATGGTGCGGACAAAGGGTGTAAAAGGTGTGGAGCTATTGAAGAAACTCTGCTGCATGCTTTGAAAGATTGCCCTACTTCGCGCGATGCTCTCTCGAAGGGAGGGTGGTCCGAGAGCATGTTGTCGAAAGACTACGATCAGTGCATTGACTGGTTGGAGGACTTGATGCGGGTTCTTGACAAGGATGCTATGGCCAACCTTATGGTTCTTCTTTGGAACTACTGGAACAACCGTAACAACCTCATGTTTAAGGGTAAAGAAGAAACAGCAACGGTCATTTGGAAGAGAGCCAAAGCTTTAAACAATGATTTTCGAATCTGAAACCTGTTGAAGGAGCCTTTGTTATCTTGTAACTTCGATGAGCCAAAGTGGACAAACCCCCAAAGGGAGTGATTAAAATAAACTTTGACGCAGTTGCTGGGATTAATTGCATGGGGTACGGTGTGATTGTGAGGGATGAAGATGGTTTTGTTTTAGGTGACGGGGGCGATTTTAAGGAAACCAAAATTTTTACGCTTGAAGCCGAGTGTTTGGCGTTTGAAAGAAGCATCCAGGTGGCGACTCAGCTGAAGCTTAAAGGAGATGTGTTGTTTGAAATGGACAGTGTGGCTTTGGTCAATATTTGGAATAATAGTCAAACAGATGTGACTATAATTGGCACGCGCGTCAAGAAATGCCTTGCTGCTGTTAATTGTTTTAATTCTGCCAATCTTATTTGGACTAAAAGGGCTTGTAACATTGTGGCCAATTTAATTAGCACTAAGTCTTGTAACGAGAAAAAAACCTTGATTTTTGATATGGATTACCCTATGGAAATCCATAAAGCTGTAATGTTTGATGTTATGTAATGATATTTGTTTAGACCCTTTGTGGTCTTTTTGCTCAAAAAAAAAAGTTATTACGATCTCAGAAACATGAAAATTACTAAAAACGGGACTTAAATACTTACCCAATTAAGCCAAAATAGCTTGCTTGAGCTCACTATCTCTTACCTAGGGTTTCCATGTTTTATTTGGGAAAGATAATGATAAATTGATGATATTTTCATTTTTTTTATCATTTATCATCTTTTAAAATTTCACTTTCCAATTTCATCCTTTTCTTTAATTAATTTTCAATGGATGAATCATTATCTTTAACCACTAAGCATTTTTAATGGTCTATTTGCCATATAAGGACCTAAAATTTTGAATTCCATAACTATTTAATCCCTTTAGCTATTAGAACTCAACTTTTGCAATTTGTACAATTTGGTCCTTTATCAAATTAATCATGTAATCGGTAAAATTTCTTTACGAAATTTTCATACAACATTATTATCGTACTGTAGGTTATAAAATAATATTAAAATAAATTTTCCTTTAGGAATCGATTTGTTGTCCCGAAACCACTGTTCTGATTTTATCGAAAACGGGCTGTTACAATAGCCCGTGTTTCAGGCCGTGTGCTTCCAAATTAACCCCTTAAACAAGCTAAAGTCAAACCAAAACTTTCCCAATAAGGTACACCTAAAATAGAAACCATCCCTTGACCAAAACAATCAAAGCATACTATTAAAACATATTAAAATTATTAACTTAAACTTATAACGAATGTACCATTATAGGTACCTCTATTATAACCAAACATTCAAACATTACACCAAAACTTTATCCATTATCAAACCTCAATTCAACTTTCATAACCAACCACATTATAATCTTATAAACATACCATTATAGTTTACCATTCAACATTACATAACACATTCAGAAGTATTAAACAACTTTTCATATCTTCCAAAATTTCTAATATTAACCTTCTTACAACAAAACCTATATACATGCCACAACCCAAAAATATATACAAAAACTAGTAAAAGTAAATGGATAGTGTGAGCTTTGATGTCGGTCCTTCAAATCGTCCCCAATTGTTAACTACAAAATAACATGAGAAAAATCATTAAGCTTAAATAGCTTAGTAAGATCATAGTGTAAATTCTACTTGACTTGCTTTAAGTAAAGGAATCACTTAAAAATTATAGCATGATAACTAAAGTTTTCAATTGTTTTGTCCATAAGTTTTGCAGAATTCTTCATAACTAGAATATGTGAATTCCATGTAATTATTCATATAATTTAATCAAGTTCATCTTTACTCGGTTCACATACTCGAACGTCACTCATTTTAGGGGCATCATAGATGCAAAATAGGGGCACCAAAGTGCAATCAGGAGCACGAGTGTGCAATCAGGGGCACCAAAGTGCATTCAGGGGCATGAATGTGATGTCAGGGGCTCAGGAGTGTATTCAGGGGCACGAATGTGCAATCAGGGACACCAAAGTGTTTACAGGGGAATAGTTGTGCAAACAAGGACATCGAAGTGTTTACAAGGGCACCGAGGTGCAATGAAGGAACATCAACATTTCTGTATACATATTATAACTCATTACAATCTCATACAATTCATTTCAAATCCAAGAAACACTACTAATAACCACTTCTCAATTTCACATATATATTTGATACAAAGTGATCAACTACCAAAAAAATAATAATATAAATTACGAGTGAAACATATTAAGTAAAAAATAACTACGAACTTACCTATTATTCGCTTCCGGTTAAAACGCAAGGTCTACTCCACAATTTTTCCTTTCCCTCGGTTATTATCTTTTTTATTCAAATCTTGATCTAAAATAGTAATATCATATATTAATTTCATATAAAATTCATACTCTATTTAATGCACATGACCCTTAACTTTCCATTAATTACCCTTTTCTTTAAACTTTTACATTTCTCACAATTTAGTCCTTAAATCCAAAATTATCAAAATTTCCAAATGCCCTAAGCTTACTGATGTCATATCCATATTAGTACAATCCAAAAATATTCAAAATTCACAAGAACTTTCCATCCGTGTTTCAATATAATCTTCAGAGATTCATCCCAAGTTTGCACAACGAGTGTAACACTGTTCACCCATCTTCGTCACTAAAATAGGGTTACGGGATGGTACATCAATTAATAGAACATGCATAGGCTATTTCAATAAAAAATTTGCTTCGATACAAGCATCAATGGATTTTCATTCAATAAACATGTTATTCACACAAAACCGAAACTTAAATTGAACCTACAGAGCTTTAAAATCAATTCAAAATGGGGCCAACTCTAAACATAACATAAAAGTAGAGTAAAAATAGAAAACAGAGGTCACACAGCCATGTGACAGGGCTGAGGTCGTGTAGTGCAATAGCAAACAACCGTGTCCCTGAACTGTGTAACAGAATGATGCCGTGTATAAAAGGGTCACACAACTGTGTTGATAGACCGTGTAATAAACTATGGCCATGTGTACCTAAAATCACCAAAATTAAACAGAGCATATGGCCGTGTCACATGCCTATGTGAGACACACGGTCATGTGGTAGGTCGTGTGTGCCATATTGTACCTTGAAATATAATATATACATCAATGGTTTACTTAAGTCCCAAACATACCAAAACCATTCATTCAATCAACTCAAAACACATCAAAATCATGCCAAAATATGTCATTTGCCTTATTCTAAGCAATATGCCATAAGGCACCATCACATCCAACTTAACTATACAAATCAAACCATTCATGCAAGTATGCTTATATCCACCAATATGCACTTTCCCAAAAATGCTAACCAAATCATATCATTAATCAACTAAAGCATGCCTAGCTTTTACCAAAGTAAAACTTACACCAATGTCATACTACCTAACAAAACTTACCGCAATAATCATTAAAATCCAACTATTTAAAATACATTACAACTTCAATTTAAAACTTGAAAACCACCATCCTTAGATAACCTATATATATGCCACAAAACCTAATTAAATGAGTCAAAAGCTACTGAGACAGAAGCTTGATAGTGTGTGCCTTGAAGTTTATCCGTTTGTCTAGTTCCGCAAATCGTTAACTACAGAAAATATTAAATAAATAGAGTAAGCTTATTTAGCTTAGTAAGTCTATAGTTAAATCTAAACCAACTTACCTCATTCAAGGTACTAAAATTAAGATAACTTAGATTATAAAAACCTGGCATTCAATTTGGAAGAATAGATGAGACTTACACAGGAATAAATCATCAAATAATACATGATGTTTAATATTTTAATCAGAATAATTCATTTATACATTCCATTGATTTCCTTATCAAAACATTCTTATGTTTTCATTCAATAACATAAATCTTTTTATATTTAATCACATGTCTTAGCAAATTCTATGAAGATCATTTACAATTTTTTTTGGCCCGATAAATTATAGTAACATAACTCGGATACTCGAGTAACTACAACATACTAGAGAGAATCGATATGCTATACAGAGTCACCGTAGTGCAAACAGAGGCACGATTGTGCAATCAGAGGCACTGAAGTGTAATCCCGTACAAGCGCGTATTCTAACACTATTGGTATGTCAATTGTATCATAATCATTTACTACGTTCAAGTGAGCATTTTAACAGAATCCATCACATTTAGAAATCAGAGGCATTTTCATATAAAGAATACGTATGTTGTAATAATTCATGTTCATTCGAAAATCATAAAATTAATATTTCCCAATATTCAACAAGTCTCAGTTTAGTCAATACTCACCATAGCTTTTGTTTATAAAATGTTAGTCTCATCACATAACATTTACAAGTTATATTTTGAATATTTAACATAAATTAATATGTACAAACACATTTTAATACACTATGAACTTTTCTAATATATTCGACTAACGAGCAGCATTGTAGGGATTATTCTAAAATTTTCCCTTTTCTCCATTTTTTCTCCATATAGTTCAATCCTTGATATGAAAGAGTTTTGTTTGGCTGAACTCAAAGCTTCAACAATGGTGTTCTTTTTATTTCTAAAATCGATGGAGAAGAGCTAAGAAGATGGTGCTATTTTGTTTTTCTATTTAATCATTTTAATATTATTTTAATTATAATTTAACCTATAAAACCTATAAAATAATTTATTAACCATTCACCAATATAGCAATAAGGTCTATTTACTTCATAATTGCTCCCACAATTACTAAATAAGAAATTTAATTAAGAAAATTTAATAACGATTAAGTTTTACGTCTTTTACGATTTAGTCTATTTTCCTTAATTAACTTATTAATCACCAAAATTATTGAACCATGACTTAATATACCTCCATAATAGAGTCATAAATATTATAAAATAATATTTACTAACTCGATCATAAAAAATTAGGTTCTGAAACCACCGTTTCTGGTACCACTAAAAAACGGGATGTTACAACTCTCCCCCTTATAAAATTTCGTCCTTGAAATTTCTTACCTGAAAATAGGTTCGGGTATTGTGATATGATAGATTCTTCCATTTTCCACGTAGCTTCATCAACTCTATGTCAATACCACAATACTTTATCCAATGATACACCTTTATTCCATAATTCTTTCACTTCCCGAGTCAAGATTCTAACTGATTCTTTATCGTAGGTTAGATCAGGTTGTAACTCAATTTCATCTTGAGATAACAAGTGTGATGGATTAAAAGGATAATGGCGAAGCATTAAAACATAGAAAACTATATGAATTCTAGAAAGTTCCTGAGGTAATGCTAATCAATGATCCATGGGTTCGATTCTTTCCAGAATTTCATACGGTCTAATATTCCTCGGCCTGAGTCATCTTTTTCTACTGAAACACAAAAATTTTCTCCAGGGCGAGACTTTCAAAAATTCTTTCTGTAACCAATAGAAAACACAATAACTTTTTTATTTCAGAACGACATAATATTTTCGACAATTGGATGTAACTTTCAAATTATCGCAGATGATTCTAACTTTATCTTTAGTTTTTCAGACTAAATCAACCCTGACTAACTTTTTTTCATTCAACGCTAACCAAAATAACATACTTCTACGCCCATATAAATACTTGTACGGTGCCCTTTTTATTTTTGATTGATAGCAATTATTGTAAGAAAACTCGACTAACGAATTTTTTTCCTAGCTACCTTCAAATTCAATAACACAACACTGTAACATATCTTCCAAAATCTGAATCACTCATTCAGACTGACCATTTGTTTACGGATGAAGGCGGTGTTGAAATTCAATTTGGATCCCAAAGCCTCGTGTAACTTGCCCCAAAATCTAGAGATAAACCTCGGATCGCGATCATAGATAATCGATAGTGGTATACTATGCAATCTAACAATTTTTCGAAATGTACAGTTCAACTAAATTTTCAAGAGGGTAATTTGTTCAGACAGGTATAAAATGTGTTGATTTCGTCAACCTATCAACTATAACCCGGATCGAGTCTTTTTCTTCAAAGTTAATGGCAAACCCAAAAAAAAAAAAAAATCTATAACATCCCTAACCCACATCTATCACCAAAATAGGGTTACGGAGCATTACCGTAAGAATGGAACTCAAGTAATTCATTTACAACATTTCATAATCATTACAAAATCCAATCAAACACATGCCCAACGTCCCTTTTTCGAGCCCTCGAGGCCTTAGAAACACTTTAGAAACAATCCAAGACTAAATCAAAAACATTTAGAACTTCATGGCCAAAGATATAAAAATTCATGCTACAGGTGTCACACGACCGTGCAACTCACACAGCTAAGACAAGCGCTCGCGTCTCAGGCCGTGTGGCCATTCGAAGTAGGGACACATGGCCGTGTCCCAGCCCGTGTCCGTGCCCGTGTAACTCTCTAACTTGGTTCACACGACCAAGCCACACGCTCATGTGTCAGGCTATGTAACTCTCGAAATGCAACCTTTTATAAACTACAGGGGACACACGGCAGTGTCGCGTGGCCGTGTCTCACACACGACTCATACACACGCCCGTGTCTTAGGCCATGTGGACAAGAAATAGGCCAATTTCAAGCCATTCCTTTCACCCATTACAAGCTCACACCTACAAGACATTTGCACATAAAATCAAGCTTTCAAACATACCAAATCATACATATTAAGACCAATTCTGTAACATCCCGGTTTATACCCTAGTTGGAATAGTGGTTTTGGGAGCACAAATCCTAGTCAGGAAAATATTTTAATATTATTTTCCATGTTTATAGTAAGTGTATTGATATGTGTGAAAATTTCATATGAAAATTTTATCGTTTGTGTGCCGATTTGATAAAAGGATTTAATCGCAGAAAATGTAAAAGTTGTGTTCTACTTCAAATTGACATGGCTTCTTAAATAAAAGGTCCTTATGTTGTTATTAGACCATGATTAAGGTTAATGGACATTAATGACCATCCAATAAGTGATTTTTAATTGTTATAAAGTAATGGTAAATTGGTAAATTAGTTATTATATGATGATTAGTAAAACATAAAAATCAAATTAGTGCTTCATTCATCTTTTTTTTTTGCAAAATTAAGAAAGAAAAGCTAGGGTTCTTGTGTTTTAACATTCGGCTACTTCCAAGCTTGATTAAAGGTTCGTTTTTATTTGATTTTTGATAATTTTATGTTTTTGTGATCGTTGTTAAGTGTTATAGCTAGCCCATGCTTAAATTTATGAAATTGATTATGATTTTGAGTTATGCCATTGTTGATAATGTGAGCTTTGTGAGGTTTGATGATATAAAATAAGTGTTGGATGATAGATAAATGTATTTTGTATTGGGATTTTTGATGAATTTGATTATTATGAGCTAAATTGTGAAAATGAGAATTTGAAGGGTTAAAATGTGAAACAGATTAAATATGTGGGCTTATATGAGCTAAGGAAATATTCGGCTAAGCCGTTGTATAAGGAAATTATGTGTCTTTTGTGATTTTGTGAAATGAAGACTAAAGCGTTAAAATGTGAAAATATAAGGGCTAATTTGTAAAATGCCCTAAATATGTGTAAATGGATTGAATTGAATGATTTGGTGAATAAAAGAGTTAAATTTGAATGTGTATAGATCAAGAACCAAAGAAAATAGAATTAGATCGGGGGAAATCGAAAGTAGTTGAATAGCCGTTTATTTCTGTTTTTTCCCTACAAGGTAAGTCTATATACAGATAAATGTGTTTGAATTGAATTATTATTGTTTATATGTTAATAAAATGTGATGAATGGCTATTGGAGCTGAATATGTGAAATCTGAGAAAATTCCAATAATGTGATAACGTCCGAATAGCCCCGTAATAACCATAGGAATAGTTAGGATACATATGTCATAACATAGGATTCTGATATGAGTTATCTTGTAAGTCACGTCTGGGACGCTGGCATCGGTTTGAGATTTACGTGTAAGGCCATGTCTGGGACATCGGCATTGTATATGATTTTGTGTAACACCCTGTCTGGGACAGAGGCATCGATATTTAATTACATGTAAGACCACGTCTAGGACGTTGGCATTGTACGAGCTTTATGAGCTGAAACACCCCACACCCGGCCCATGAGAATGGACCGGATCTGGTATGTTCCTAAAGTAAATCGGTTTCAAGCATTTTCATTACTTAGAGAAAATTTGTAAATTTTTAGAAAAACTATTGTTTTGAGTTGGGCTTAGGTTGTAAACCCATTTATTTATACTTGTAAACCCATTTAATTAAATACATCCAAAATAGTTCTTAGCATAAAACTTAATAGTAAAGCAAAAATAAAGAGAAATCCACTGGGCCTTATGGCCTTATTACATCAAGTAAAACCCAAAATAAAATAAAAGTAAAAAGTCTAAACTAAATAAAATCTCCGAATGTAACATGGCCACCTCAACGTCTACCGGCCAGGTCCGTCACTGTTCATCACCTGAAAATAGTTCCCACAATGGGGTGAGTCAACAGACTCAATGTGCACACAATACTAACATTCAACAAATCAGGCACTCATGTTCAAATCATCGGATCCATATAAAAATGAAATTATGATGCAACCCAAACCCAATCCTAATTAGCCATCCACTACACTCCCCATACCAACCTATACACCGTGGGGACTACTAAGTCAACCCTCCATCCGCTACTCTCCACGTTGTGTCATTAGACACTATAATCAAATTTAAACGTTGTGTCATTAGACACTATTGTAACCGAAGTTACCAAAATTTCAATGTGACCATAGTCAACATATTTCACAGGTGAGACCAAGTCAACACCTTCGTTGGTGAGACCAAGTCAACACTGTTCTCCCCTTTCACATAAATCCCGAATGCCCCAAAAATATATATCATGCATAACATACTTAATTTCATAATCATATATATATATATATTCGCATGTTATAAAAATAACATTTTTCACAATCCTATCAGAAGTAGGAAACGTACCTGGGTACTTTTTGCCACATTTGTGGTACATAGCCACATTCCCATTATTATTCATATCATATATTAAAATATTTAGCCATAAAATATCGAAGGATAGTAAGGGTACACACCTGTTTCGCTTAATAGATTCCTTGAGATCTCGAGAATCCCGATCTAATTTTAGATCTATTAATTCCTATATTCGGCCCACCAATTAAAACACATTAATAAACCCTTTTGGCTTAAGCAAAACCAAATCCTAGTAGGATTTGTAAAGAGAAACTCACCTCTGCCGATTTGGTGTTTATACAAATCCGAAAGTTTGTTTTCCTCTACTTGATATTCGCCAACCTCGTATTTCAATATGGGTTAGTTTTCACTTTTTAATAATTAAAGAACTGATCTA
Organism: Gossypium rotundifolium; assembly: GCA_025506655.1. Classification (NCBI taxonomy): domain Eukaryota; kingdom Viridiplantae; phylum Streptophyta; class Magnoliopsida; order Malvales; family Malvaceae; genus Gossypium; species Gossypium rotundifolium. The sequence continues at coordinate 147,197,466 of CP106734.1, forward strand.
GATAATCATACAAGCTTTGGCGAATACTTTTAGGTACTTACCTTGTGGATCTTAAATCCAAAATTCACCGAATAACTAGAGAACACGTGGCCTATGGTGTACCTTCGGAAAAGAATTTCTTCTTCCATGATTTGGCCAAGATTAATAATCAAAATTAGTCTCTAAATTTCAATAAGTCTAGAATATAAAAGAATGGAAAACTAAACTTGGATCTTACCCTTATTTGAAGGAATCGATTGCACCTTCACTTCAACCTTCGAGATTCGACTTAGAGACTTGATGAACAATCGGCTATGATTCCCTTATATATTTGGTTTCAAAGATGAAAGAAGAGAGGAATAATAGGCTTAGAAGGAAATCGGCTAGGAGGCTAAAAGAAAAGAAGAAAAGAATGGATGCTTAAGAAGAATATTTGGCGGAGGAAAGAGAGGAGAATGAATAATGAATGGCCCTAGTCCCTCCTTTTATAGCCGAATTTACTAGGCCAAGAATCCTTTACTTGGCCACCACTGTAACACCCTGAATTAGGGGTTATTTGTAATTTAAATAAATTCCATGTGGGCTTCAAGAAATAAATAAATATGATTTTATTTGGCATGATTTAGGGTCTAGAAATAACCCTGATTTAGGTCGAATTTGGGTTTAAAAAAAAAATTTAATTAAAGTACTTAAAAGGAGGGAAGCTAGGGAATAGGGATTAAATAAAATTTAGGAGGAACATGACACAAGAATGTATTTGGCGTAGTGGCTTGGTGCGCCTAAGGAGGGCTACAAGGGAGGAGGTTCGATCCGTGGAAGCAGCAAGGGGAATGATTTTTTTTGGCGTTAAAGGAAGGGCCCAGGTAAGGAAGGCCTTAAAGAAATTTTGGGTAAGGTTTATGTCATGAAAGTCAATTGGGGAAACATGGCATGGGGGCGTTGGAAGAGAGGGTCGGTGCTTGGACTCGTGTTCGAGTCTGGGGTAGTACATGTGTGCGTTTATTTTGTTTTAGCGCTAAAGCATAAGGAGCCAGTGAAGGATGGTTTATAAAATGTCACGACGAGTTATGACATGAAGAACGGGCTGGTGGAGTGGCTTGGGCGCCACTTAAGGGCCCGGGTTTAAGGACGCGGGTTCGAGTCTAGAGGGACGCAAAGAAGGAATTTAATTTTTGGCTTTGGCATGAAAGGAAAAAGGGCCGGGAGGAAGGCTTTAAAATTTAAAAGATAAGGTTCTATAGCAAGAAAGTCGGATGGGAGAGTTGGCACAGGGACGTTGGAAGAGGGCTACTGCATTAAACGTCCTGGTTCAAATCTAAGAGGTAGCCAAATGAGTTTTTCCTTTTATTTTGTCGCTAACGTGGGTGAAGGACTTTGGTTGCATTTTGGACTCCCAAAGTCACCGGAAGAGTTTGATATGCACATGGGTTCTTTTATTTTAGTGTTTTATTTGTTGAGGGATTAAGGAATTAAAAGGATGATAAAATTAGATTTATCTTGGATAAATCAAGGCTAGGAATTATCATAAATTAAGAGAGTGTTTGCTAAAATTGGAGACCTTGGGGTCAGTACATATCTATTTTGTACAAAGAAAGATGTACCAAAAGTTGAACCAAAATTCTTCTTTTCTCTCCAAATTTATCTTCTTTGAAATCTCCATTGTTTCATAGCCAAAACCATTCAAAATTCCAGCTTCTCTTCTCTTTTACAAGCCAAATATACTCCCTCTTTAAGAGAAAATTTCCAGCAAACTCCTTCTCTTCTTCCTCTCTTCTTGTCTTTTAAATCTCCTTAAACCATAGCCAAAATTGTTCAAAAATTTCCAGCATTGTTGTTTACTCTTAGTCAATTCTCCTTAAGGAAAAAGGGTGCTGTTTTGGTTCTTTCCTCTTCTAAAAGGGTAGCCGAACCCCTCTCACAACATTAAGAGGTGCTGCCAATTTTCTATAAATGAGGGAAGCTTTCGGGATTTATTTTCCAAGGTGAGTTGGTAAGCACATTCGGCCAAAGGCCTTTCAATTAAAAAGTCTATGATTAAATGCCGAAACTAATGTATGCCATGGATTTAGGGACTAAGTTAGGCTTCGGGATTTGATTGGAAATCAAATCCATTCAAGGGACAAAAATCTAGTGTTGTAGATCGGATCTTCGGGATCTAGGAATTCCGGTAGAAACAGGTGTGTAAACTCCTTACACTTTATTATTAAACTTATAATTTATTGTCTTGTGTATAAATTTTGGTAGTGATCTATGATATGCTTGTGGGCTTAAACATGGATTCCGGTAAGTCCCTAAATTTATGACTTTTGATATATGATTTGCATGCCATCACATGATGATTAAATGCTATGATATGATTTATGAAAATTTTACTAAAGCATGTGATGGTGGGATTGATGAGAGGAGGGGATGAAATATGGACTGTCGTCGATGGTTTTGACCACAAGATGGGTTGGCCCCATCGTAGTATTTGTGACCTATGGTCATCAATGGTTTTGACCACAACGATTGAATATTTGCGACTAAGTCCCGGTGGTTTGGTACCACCAAAGGGTTTTGACCACACTTGATATTTTGTGACCTATGGTCATCGATGGTTTTGACCACACGATGGGTTGGCCCCATCATTTAAATTGTGACTTTAAGTCATCGATGGTTTTGACCACACGGGGTAGAAAAGGAATATGGATGGCTAGTTGGGTTGCATGTGCATGTTTAATTGATAAATTGTGTATGAGTTGTATTTTCCGGTAGGGATTTACACACTGAGTCTTGGTGACTCACCCTTCCCTTAACATTTTGCGATGAGTAGATCGCGGAGATGGAGCCGAGAGGACTCGAGGCCCATGCTTAATGTTGGAATTTAATTTTGTTTTCGTTAAGTTTAATTATTTTATTTCCTAAGTATTTTTATTTTGGGATTGTAATAAGGCCGCTATTTATTTTGTGGATGTTATTTTATTTATTTTGCTTATGTTATGTTACAAATGAAATTTTCAATTGATAAGTAACCAGTTAAAAATAATTTTTCAAACTTAGTAAATTTCTACGGGTTTTTCAAAAGATGTTACCATCGGGTAACAAAAAAATAAACTAAGTCAACTATCACTTTGATGATTTTAAAATGATACATGATCAATGTTTTCAAAAGGGTTTATAAAGCCCAACTGTATTTATAAAAAGGCCCAACTGAGTTTCAAACCCCGTTTTAAATACCTTAGCCAAATTTAATCAATTTTCACCCAACTATCAAATTGGCCCAAAATATTTTACCCAAGGACATACCGGATCCGGTCGGGACTCATGGGCGGGTTTGGGGTGTTACAAATTGGTATCGAGCCCGGTTCAAAACTTCAATTGTGGGGCCCCAAGGCCCAAAATGTTTGGTTTTTGGATAGTAGGTCTTATTATAATGTTTGAGAAATTGTTTTGGCTTGATCAAGATGGCACCGAGTCTCCCAGACCTATCCGCCTGTAAGTACCTCTATCAATTTCTCGTGAATTTTTTTTTTGGATGAGGGTAGAAGATAAAATGGGAACGTAGACTACTAGAGTAGAAGCTGTTGAACCTAGGGCTAGCATACCCCAACAAAAATTTCATAAAATTTAATAATTACCTAAACAAACCACGTGGGTTGTCAATGAGCAAAGGATGTGGCAATCGTTATACACATGTCTAGGATTGGATTCGGTGAGGGCACAGTATTTAAGCAGCTCCTCGACTCACCTCCTACTCACTTGAATCCTACCCAGTGCGTAGTAATCTGTTCATCCTAGCTGAGACGACACACTCACAGGCTAAATTCGATAACTAAAACCCGAAAGGGACTAGCCGTTTTGTTTTGAGAAATAATTAAAATTTTAGTTTTTTTTAAAAAAAGAGACCAAAATACCCCTCAGTATGAAAAATGACCAAAATACCCCTGGTTTGTAAAATACCCTCCATATGGAAAAAAAATTCAAATAGAAATTTTCAAAACATCATTCTTTTGTGAATTCACTTAGAACCTAAATTTTGGAAATTATTTTGATGTTACCATCGGGTAACAAAAAAATAAACTAAGTCAACTATCACTTTGATGATTTTAAAATGATACATGATCAATGTTTTCAAAAGGGTTTATAAAGCCCAACTGTATTTATAAAAAGGCCCAACTGAGTTTCAAACCCCATTTTAAATACCTTAGCCAAATTTAATCGAATTTTCACCCAACTATCAAATTGGCCCAAAATATTTTACCCAGTGACATACCAGATCCGGTCAGGACTCATGGGCCGGGTTTGGGGTGTTACAACCACTCTTCCTTATTTTCCTAATTAAAGAATAATTCTTCATTTATCCACCTATTTAGCCGAATTTTAAAGAGAATAAAACTCTTCTTTTAAGAGTCCTTATGATCTTCTAATTAGCCGAGTTTTAAAGAGAATGAAACTCCTCTTTTGCAAGCTTGTGCCGTCCACCTCTTGGGCTTCTAGAAGCAAAATAAAACTTATTTTATTTGCTTCTTATGTGACTCGAACTCAAGCCCAAAACCTTTTGCATGTGGGCCATTTTCTAAGGCCTTAGGTGGCATCTTCAGGCCACATTTCCAAGTCCGTTATTGGGTCAAATTTCATGTACTTTATATTTTTAGGTCACTTGGCCCTAAGTTCCCTTTGGGCTCTTAAATTCAACATTCGGGGTCAATTTTAAGTTTCCTAAAATTTTTGCTTGTTCAGATTTTCTGTGTTTCCAAAATAGTTTCCTATTTTGGCTTGGTTTCCTGTTTAGTTTCCTCTTTTGGCTTGGTTTCCAAAATGTTCACTTTCCTAATTTACTTCGGTTTCCAAAATGGTCACTTTCCTATTTTAGTTTAGTTTCCAAAACTTAACATTTCTAAAGCATTTCCTTACATTTCCATACATCTCCTTACATTTCCACACATTTCCATACATTTCCATACATTTCCTTACATTTCCATATATTTCCATACATTTCCATACATTTCCATACATTTCCTTACATTTCCTTTCATTTCCTTACATTTCCTTTCATTTCCTTTCATTTCCTTACATTTTTTCCTTACTTTTCCTTACATTTCCCTACATTTCCTTACATTTCCTTACATTTCCTTTCATTTTCTTTCAACTTAGGGTTCTTGAAACTCTTGAACACATCCAACACACCCAATCGATCCCACTATCTCATGAATTATGCACGAACGCATAACCCCTAATCTAGGATGTTACAGTTCTACCCCTTAAAAATAATTTCGTCCTCAAATTACTTACTATCGCTCATCCGCATCTAACTCACCACACTACGCTATTGTCACAAGACTCGATCTTAAAGAACTATCATACTTTCTAGGCACATTCTCTAAGTTCACGTTCCTTAGAACTCATTTCTAACGTCACGATTTAATTAAAAAGTTTTATGAATTAGTCCTTGTTTTACTTGATTACCCGAAGAAGTTTTATGGAAAGAATTTTTAGAAGTGGTTCTTTCATATTCATACATGCACACGCCTTTTCATTCATTCACACATCCATCAAACAATTATGAACCTTAGTTCATTCGGAGAAACGTTGTAGTTTTTTTCATTTGTTGTTTTCCACTACCCGGGGGTATTTTCGTAATTTGTCCTCTGTGGGTATTTTCGTAATTTGTCAAAATAAGGTTCCTTGGTGATTTTGTCACAAGGTATGGTATTTTGGAAAATTTTTGAAATCCGAGGGTATTTCAGAAATTTTTGGACATTGGGGGTATTTTGGTAATTTTTCCACAAATCGGGTAAATTGTAAAATTTTAATAAATCATGGATATTTCGGTTGCAAAACTTTGAGGGTTCTTTTGAGAAATTTATTTTCCAAAGACGATGAAGTTGCAAAAATTTTGGAAATTAGGGTCATTTTGGTAATTTTGTAAGTTAGGGGCAATTTTGTAATTTTCCAAAATCAAGGTATTTTGATATTTTACAAATTAGGGTTTTTGAATGTTTATAAAATAATGAAATTTTGGTAAAGTCATTGAGTAGTCGAACATTTTATAAACCAAGGGCATTCTTGTAATTTTACCACTAAGGTATTTTAGTAAATTTGTAAATCGAAATATTTTAGGAAAATTTATAAAATATTCTTTTCAAATCAAGAGGGTAATTTAGAAATTTTAAAATTAGGGTTTCCATAAAAATACGGCTAGACCCTTTCGGGTTTTAGTTATTGGGTTTAGCCAGTGACTAAGTCCTCTTGATTAGGGTGAACAGTTACTTACGCACTGGTAGGATTCGAGTAAAGAGGAGGTGAGTCACTAGGATCGCTTAAATATCAAGCTCTTCATGAATCCACTCCTAGACATGCGCACAACAAGCATTTAACACCTAGCTCGGTGACTTAATCATAGGTTTGTTTGATTAGGCATTTAAGTCTTATGTAATTGTTGGGGTAACTAGTCCTAGGGTTCAAGTACTTAATCTCTATTCTACGTTCCATTCCATTTCTACCCTTCTACAAATCATAATATAAATCACACAATGGATAGAAGTACTTACCTAGGTGGATCATGGTCTGAGACTTAGGTGCCATGCCGTAAAACCCTTATTTTTTCAAAGATAATCATTTGGCTCGCTTTGAAAACGTTTTGGGCCTTAGCCCACGTGCCGAGAGTTTAAAACTGGCTCGATATCAAATTGAAACACCCACACCCGCCCACGAGAATGGACCGGATCCGTATGTTCCTAAAGTAAACCGGTTTCAAACATTTTCATTACTTAGAAAATTTGTAAATTTTAGAAAAACTATTGTTTTGAGTTGGGCTTAGGTTGTAAACCCATTTATTTATACTTGTAAACCCATTTAATTAAATACATCCAAAATAGTTCTTAGCATAAAACTTAATAGTAAAGCAAAAATAAAGAGAAATCCTTTGGGCCTTATGGCCTTATTACATCAAGTAAAACCCAAAATAAAATAAAAGTAAAAAGTCTAAACTAAATAAAATCTCCGAATGTAACATGGCCACCTCAACGCTCACTGCCCATTCACATCGCTCATCACCGAAAATAGTTCCCATAACGGGTGAGTCAACAGACTCAATGTGCACACAATACTAACATTCAACAAATCAGGCATTCATGTTCAAATCATCGGATCCATATAAAATGAAATTATGATGCAACCCAAACCCAATCCTAATTAGCCATCCACTACACTCCCACTACCAACCTCAGACACCGTGGGGACTACTAAGTCAACCCTCCATCCGCTACTCTCCACGTTGTGTCATTAGACACTATAATCAAATTTAAACGTTGTGTCATTAGACACTATTGTAACCGGTTACCAAAATTTCGCAATGTGACCGTAGTCAACATATTTTGTTGGTGAGACCAAAGTCAACACCTTCGTTGGTGAGACCGAAGTCAACACCTGTTCTCCCCCTTTCACATAAATCCCGAATGCCCCAAAAATATATATCATGCATAACATACTTAATTTCATAATCATATATATATATATCGCATGTTATAAAAATAACATTTTTCACAATCCTATCAGAAGTAGGAAACGTACCTGGGTACTTTTTGCCACATTTGTGGTACATAGCCACATTCCCATTATTATTCATATCATATATTAAAATATTTAGCCATAAAATATCGAAGGATAGTAAGGGTACACACCTGTTTCGCTTAATAGATTCCTTGAGATCTCGAGAATCCCGATCTAATTTTAGATCTATTAATTCCTATATTCGGCCCACCAATTAAAACACATTAATAAACCCTTTTTGGCTTAAGCAAAACCAAATCCTAGTAGGATTTGTAAAGAGAAACTCACCTCTGCCGATTTGGTGTTTATACAAATCCCGAAAGTTTGGTTTTTCCTCTACTTGATATTCGGCCAACCTCGTATTTCAATATGGGTTAGTTTTCGGCTTTTTAATAATTAAAGAACTGATCTAGATAATCATACAAGCTTTGGCCGAATACTTTTAGGTACTTACCTTGTGGATCTTAAATCCCGAAATTCACCGAATAACTAGGGAACACGTGGCCTATGGTGTACCTTCGGGAAAAGAATTTCTTCTTCCATGATTTGGCCAAGATTAATAATCGAAATTAGTCTCTAAATTTCAATAAGTCTAGAATATAAAAGAATGGAAAACTAAACTTGGATCTTACCCTTATTTGAAGGAATCGATTGCACCTTCACTTCAACCTTCGAGATTCTAAGCAGAGACTTGATGAACAATCGGCTATGATTCCCTTATGTATTTGGTTTCAAAGATGAAAGAAGAGAGGAATAATAGGCTTAGAAGGAAATCGCTAGAGGCTAAAAGAAAAGAAGAAAAGAATGGATGCTTTAGAAGAATATTTGGCGAGGAAAAGAGAGGAGAATGAATAATGAATGGCCCTAGTCCCTTCTTTTATAGCCAAATTTACTAGGCCAAGAATCCTTTACTTGGCCACCACTCTTCCTTATTTTCCTAATTAAAGAATAATTCTTCATTTATCCACCTATTTAGCCAAATTTTAAAGAGAATAAAACTCTTCTTTTAAGAGTCCTTATGATCTTCTAATTAGCCGAGTTTTAAAGAGAATGAAACTCCTCTTTTGCAAGCTTGTGCCGTCCACCTCTTGGGCTTCTAGAAGCAAAATAAAACTTATTTTATTTGCTTCTTATGTGACTCGAACTCAAGCCCAAAACCTTTTGCATGTGGGCCATTTTCTAAGGCCTTAGGTGGCATCTTCAGGCCACATTTCCAAGTCCGTTATTGGGTCAAATTTCATGTACTTTATATTTTTAGGGTCACTTGGCCCTAAGTTCCCCTTGGGCTCTTAAATTCAACATCCCGGGGGTCAATTTTAAGTTTCCTAAAATTTTCATGCTCAGATTTTCCTGTGTTTCCAAAATGTTTAGTTTCCTATTTTGGCTTGGTTTCCAAAATGTTTAGTTTCTCTTTTGGCTTGGTTTCCAAAATGTTCACTTTTCTAATTTACTTGGTTTCCAAAATGGTCACTTTCCTATTTTAGTTTAGTTTCCAAAACTTAACATTTCTAAAGCATTTCCTTACATTTCCATACATCTCCTTACATTTCCACACATTTCCATACATTTCCATACATTTCCTTACATTTCCATATATTTCCATACATTTCCATACATTTCCATACATTTCCTTACATTTCCTTTCATTTCCTTACATTTCCTTTCATTTCCTTTCATTTCCTTTCATTTCCTTACATTTTCCTTACTTTTCCTTACATTTCCCTACATTTCCTTACATTTCCTTACATTTCCTTTCATTTTCTTTCATCTTAGGGTTCTTGAAACTCTTCAGAACACATCCAACACACCCACTAATCCCACTATCTCATGAATTATGCACGAACGCATAACCCCTAATCTAGGATGTTACATGAGCTATCCGAGTATCCTTATTGATTCTGAATGGTTCAATAGGCATTCCGAGATATGATTGAATATGTGAATATGTATCCGTTTCAAGTACGTATGAAATGTATATGAAATTTGGCAATGGAAGATAACTATGAATACTGTAACACCCCAAAACTCGGCCCATTCGTTATGACCGGATCTGACATGTCACATGAGAAAAACATGTTAAGTCATTTTTATTCATACTAAAAAGGGTTATTTGTTATAATCAAGAAAGCGAGTTTGATTTGAAATATTTGATAAAGTATTACAAACCTCGAAGGTTGATTTGATAAATCGATAATTTGAACTAAAGATCTTATAAACCATGACTTTTGAAAATATTGTTGATAATTCGAGAGAAAATTTCCGAGTTAAAATGCTTGTAAAAGTTGGTTATGAAATCATTTTGTTAATCTACTTTAGAAAATCTTTATTTAAGTTTTTAGAAAAATTCCCATTTAAAACAATTCAAGCAAAATAAAAGTATGTCAAACATATAGCAAAAATAAAATACTCCAGAAGTCTTATTACATCATAAAAACCCAAAATAGTAAAGAGAACGGAAATAGAAATTTTAAGTTCAAAATAAAATGCCATTTCTAAAGTATGGCCTCCACTGAGTCATCCATGGCCCAAGTCCACATCACTGAGCATTACCTGCAAGGGTTAAGGAAACGGGATGAGTTACTAGAACTCAGTGTATAATCTCCTTACCTTTGTCCACTGGGCCTGAACCCATATTTCAATATCTTGGGCCTAAGCCCATTTACATAATAGAATATATATATATATATATATATAAGCAATTTATGCAACCCAACCCATCCATCCAACACACCCTCGTACCAACCGTCACACCTGTAGGGATCAAGTCAACCCACCCTGCCAATCACACCAAAACACAGGAAAATTGCCATTTATAATATTTTATTGTGGCCAAGCCACCGATATCATGTGTAAACATTACAATAAACAGTTTATTATGGCAATGCTACTAGGCTACACTTCTCTTCAACATTTTTCCCAACCCATGCAATTTATGAAAATGTAATATACATAATAAGATGTTCGCATATAAATAGAAACCATTTATCAAGTAATTTATTACAATAACTAGGCCCATTTAAGCATTAATAATCGGCCCATTAAGGCATTCTAGCATATCGGCCCATTACGGGCATTTTCGTAATTCAGCCCATAAGGGCATTTTTGTAATTTTAACAATCTTAATGCCGATTTTGTCAAATCTTTCAAAATAGTATACTTTAATCATATCCCTCATTTTATGCCAATGTTACGATTTTAAGCCATATAATGATAACAATCTTTTGTTCGACATGTTACCGAATCATAATTTTACGGGATTACGGTGTAAGATTACACACCTGATTACGGTAAGTATTAAACTCTCTTGATCGTTGGCACCTATGACAACTTAACACTCGATTAATCTAACGGACATGATTTTTATTAATCCAAAACTAAACCAAGCGATCTAGAATACTTACTCTCAAAATCGTGAACGATCACGATTTGTCGATTCTCACCGGATGATGGTCCACAACCCGGTGGAAAATCCCAAACTGTCGATACTGCCCTTCGCTTAAACTTAGGAGTAGGAATCACAAATCCGCTCCTTTTGTGATCTCCAATCACTTTTCCTTTCGATTCGGTACCGCTTGCCTCCATTGGAAAAAGTCTTAATCAAAACGATATTACAATATATATAACTATCTCCGTAGAATCAACGAGTGAATAATAACGGGCGATTTAGTTCCTATAACAACCGATTAGACAAATCTATCATTCCATTTTAACGGAATAATCAAATATTGAGATATGTCGACTTGAACTTTAAAGAGATCCATTACCTTGACAATAGTAGATCCAACTTTCACCGATTGGACTTATGGATAGAATTGAATCGTCAATGCTATGGTATTCGGCCACCCACTATAACAATATAAAAAAGTATTGATCACAACATGAGAGTGATGGAGAGAGTGATGTTTTGATAAGAAACAAAGTGAACTAACCGAATAACGATGAACACACATATTCGGTTAGGAAGAGAAAATGAAGTGAAAAGAGGGATATAAGATCACTTACTGATTCGATTAAGAAGAGATTGTCCAACACAAAAGGAAAATAAATGGTGAAGAAGTAGAGTGGTAGTAGGTTTGGCTATGGAGAGAAAATGGGCAAGAAAGTTTGATCACAAGAAAATGTCAATTTAAGAAAAGAAAAAAGGTTGATGAAAGGATGAAAAGAAAATAATGGATGGAGGAAGAGTGCCTTGGTAGTTTCGGCTATCCAAAGAAAATGGGCAAGAGTAGGTTGAGGGTTATGGCAAAGCAAGGGAAGAAAAATGAACAATTTTTTTTGGACTAGGAAGTTTCGGCTAAAGCAAATGGCATGTTTCAGCAAGACAAAGAATTTTGCAAGACTAGGAAAAATGAACAATTTTTTTGGTCTTGAGTGATTCGACAAGAAAAGAAAAAGCTTTTGAAAAGGAACTCAAAGTGTTCAAACAAAAGAAGATACCTCTCAAGCACCAAAACTAACAAAATTGCTTGCAAAATTCGGCTCTCCCTCCCCCTAACAAAACCTTGTGTACCATACCAAAAAAGGATAAAAAATTTGACCAACAAAACCTTCCAAAACATTTCACACACCTTAAACCAACATGTTGCCTATTCTTTCCTTTTCTTTTTCCTTCTTTCTTTCCACTCATCATTTCCTTATTTTCTTAGCCACCTTTCCAAAATTAAAAAGTCTTCCCTTGCCTAAAATACCACCATGGCCGACATTATGGATAAGTAGCACAAAAAAATATCAAAATTTGCACCAAGAGGGATTCGAACCTCTTCCCCTAAAACCCTTCATGTGACGCCACATCCTCTTTACCAAATGCTCATTTATGCTAGCAAATTACTCACTTATTCCTTAAACCTTGCTGTCACTTACCTTTTCTCCTTAATTTACTTAAATACAAAAATTTTGCTAAGGCCCAATTTATCCTCGAGCCTCCTTAAGACCCCTAAAATTTTTAACTAACCTATCGCAAGATATAATGCAACACATAAAATTTTAAATTTTAGGATGTTACAATTCTACCCCCTTAAAGAAAATTTCGGCTTTGAAATTTACCTAATTAGAAGAGATGAAGATACTGTTGCCAAATCACGTTCGAACGATAGCGCCTTAACATAGAAACATGGAATACACTATGTATCTGGCTTAACTCTAGAGGTAACTCAAGCTGATAAGCCACTGGCCCAACACGTTTCAACACTCGGTATGGTCCCATGAACCTAGGGCTCAACTTGCCCTTCCGTCCAAATCTAAAGATCTTCTTCCAAGGTGAGACCTTCAGAAACACCATGTCTCCCACAACAAACTCGATATCCTTATGCTTCAGGTCCGAGTACAATTTCAGTCTATTCGAAGCTTCTTTTAATCGAGCTCGAATTACCTTAACTTTCTCCTCCGTCTCTGTAATCAGCTCAGGACCCAACAATTGTCGCTCCCCTAGTTCAGTCCAACAAGTAGGAGAACGACACTTATGACCATACAATGCCTCGTATGGTGCCATCTTGATGCTGGATTGATAGCTATTTTTGTACGCAAACTCTGCCAATGGTAGAAAATCTTCTCAACTACCCCTGAAATTAATTACACAGCCTCTTAACATATCCTCTAGAATCTGGATCACTTTTTCTGACTGACCATCTGATTGCAGATGAAACGCCGTGCTGAAATTTAGTTTTGTACCCAAAGCTTCATGTAAAACCTTCCAGAACCGTGATGTAAATCTAGGATCCCTGTTCGATATGATAGACACTGGTACACTATGCAACCTCACGACTTCCGCTATATACAACTTGGCCAACTTCTGTAACGAATAATCCGTATGAACAGGTAGGAAATGAGCAGTCTTCATTAACTGATATACTATAACCCATACTGAATCTTTCCTAGTAGGCGATAAGGGTAACCCACTAACAGAGTCCATCGTTATCCTCTCCCATTTCCATAATGGAATTTTCACAGGTTGTAGCAACCCTGACTGCGATCGATGTTCCGCCTTCACCTGCTGACATGTCAAGCACTTACTCACGAAATTAGTAACCTCCCGTTTCAACCTTGGCCACCAATACTGCTCACGGAGGTCTCGGTACATCTTATTTCCCTCAGGGTGCATAGCATATGGGCTACTATGCACCTCACACAAAATTGTTTGTCTCAATTTTGAATCTCTGGGCATACACATTCTTCCGCTGAAACACAATACTCCATCACTATTCAATCCAAAATCCCCTATCACACCACCTTCCACTTGCTAAAGTAAAGAACCCAACCTTTCATCTAATAATTGCTTTTCCTTAATCTGGCTTACCTACGCAGGCTTCAACTGAATTTCGGCTAGTAGACTACCATCTTCATACAGGCTGAGACAAGCGAACATCGCTCTCAAGTCTGATATCACCTTACGACTTAGCGCATCTGCCACTACGTTAGCCTTTCCGGGATGATACTCGATTAAGAAGACATAATCTTTCAATAGTTCTATCCACCTCCGCTGTCTTAAGTTCAACTCCTTCTGGGTAAGGAGGTACTTCAGACTCTTATGATCCGTATAGATAATCGACTTCTCACCATACAGATAGTGTCTTCAAATCTTCAGAGCAAACACCACTGTAGCTAACTCCAAATCATGAGTAGGATAGTTCACCTCATGCGGCCTTAATTGATGAGATGCATAAACCACCACCTTTCCACCTTGCATCAACACACATCCCAAACCCATATGTGACACATCACAATAAACAATAAACTCCTCACCAGCCTCAGGTTGAATCAATACTGGTGCTTCTGTCAGAATCTTTTTCAATTTCTCAAAGCTCTCTTACTGCTTGTCTGACCACAGAAATGGTACTCCCTTACGCAACAACTTAGTTAGAGGTGCAGCAATCAACGAAAACCCCTTAACGAACCACCTGTAATAACTAGCCAACCCTAGAAAACTCAAAATTTTGGCCACTATCTTCGGTGGTTTCCAATCCAACACGGCCTCGACCTTCCGGGGATCAACTCTAATTCCTTCGGCAGACACGACAAGCCCCAAAAAGGTCAGTTCTCTAAGCCAAAATTCACACTTACTGAATTTGGCATAAAATTGCTTCTCCCTTAAAATCTGCAATACAACTCGTAGATGCGAATCATGCTCTTCTTCAGTGTTTGAATCACCAAGATGTCATTTATAAACACCACCATAAACCGGTCTAGATAGGGTTGGAAAACTCGGTTCATCATGTCCAGAAATACAGCTGGTGCATTAGTCAACCCAAACGGCATCACTAAGAACTCGTAGTGCCCATAACGAGTTCGTAATGCAATCTTATGAATATCCGCCTCCTTGACTTTAAGCTGATGATATCCTGATCTCAAGTCTATCTTTGAGAACACTGAAGCTCCTCGCAGCTGATCGAACAGATCGTCGATCCTCGATAACGGATACTTGTTCTTGATCGTTAACTTATTCAATTGCCTATAATAGATACACATATGCATCGACCCATCTTTCTTCTTAACGAATAAAATTGGCTCTCCCTATGGTGACACGCTTGGTCGAATGAATTCGCGATCCAACAACTCCTGCATTTGAGCTTTAAGCTCTGCTAACTCCTTCGGCGCCATCCTATAAGGAGCAATGGACACCGGAGCCGTTCCTGGCAACAGTTCAATGCCAAACTCTACCTCCCGATCAGGAGGCAATCCTAGAAGCTCCTTAGGAAAGACGTCCGAAAACTCTTTCACCATTGCATCCAATGCACTGATAAAGGCTAAGAATGCTCCATACCCCTTTCACACCAACTTTTATTCCTTTAAAGTCGATACCACATTGACAAATAATTTATTCTCTCACCTATCATCATCACTTTCTTATCCTCCAAAGTTTTTAGTACCCTATTTTGCAGCATAATCCAAGTTCGCACGGTGTTTCACCAACCAGTCCATGCCCAAAATAAGGTCGAACTCGCCGAATGGAAGTTCCATCAAATCTGCCAGAAATATTTCCCCCTGAATTTCTAAGGGCAAATCCCTAAACAACTTATTTACTATCATTGATTGTCCTAAAGGGCTAATTATAGTTGTTTCTCTAGTAGCAATCTCAGATCTAATGTTCAGATTTCCAGATACAGCACAAGCAACATATGAATAGGTGGATCTACTATCTATCAAAGCAGTAACAGGTACAATAGATATGAAGAACGTATCGGTTATTACATCAGATGCATCGCCATCCTCTCGACGTTTGACCGCATAGACCAACCCTGGCTGTCTCGCCTCTGCGTTACCCCTATTACCAGTACCTCTACTCGGTGCACCCTGACCTCGTCTTACGCCATTACCACCTCAACCTGGCCCACGGCCTTTCGGTGGCTGCTGAGCGCCTCTAGCTTGCTGTGTAACATCATTACGAACACCCTGAGTCTGAACAGGCTATCGAGGGCAATCTTTAAACTGATGATCTTTGGAACCACATCCGTAACAACCACCAGTTCTCCTCCAGCATTCACCCGGGTGAAATTTCCACAATTCACACATAGCTGTAACTGATTACTAGCAACTGGTACTCTCGCTCGAGCTGGCTCATCATTCCTGGGCCTCTTTTGAAACCCTCTAGTAGAACCTAAGTACCTAGAGTCTCTCTTGTTCCTACCATTATCCTTTTCTCGGTTTTGCCTCTCCGAGTGTTTAACCTCTTCAGCTATCTTGGCTTTCTCCACCAGTGTGGCAAAATTCCTCTCCTTTTGTGGGGCTATCAATACCCGTAACTCATCCTGCAACCCATCCTCAAAACGCACACAGCATTCGTAGTGAGTCGGCACCATTCCCCAGGCATACCGACTCAGACGCAAAATTTTACCTCGTATGCTGCCACAGATTCACCTTCTTGGACCAAATTCAAGAACTCCTTCCTTTGGGCATCCACATAGCTAGCCCTGACATATTTTCCTTAAAATACAGTTTTAAAGAGTTCCCAAGTAATGCGATCAGCCTGAGTGCCTTCCCGAATAGTGAGCCACCAC
This sequence comes from Gossypium rotundifolium, assembly GCA_025506655.1. Lineage (NCBI taxonomy): Eukaryota > Viridiplantae > Streptophyta > Magnoliopsida > Malvales > Malvaceae > Gossypium > Gossypium rotundifolium. Next base: position 147,213,965 of record CP106734.1, read on the forward strand.
TAATACGCCTCGTCTCTCAATAATGACACAACTTCTTTCAGTTTCTTCTCATCTGTGCAATCCAGGTCGTCTATAATTCGTTCCACTACTTCAAGCCAGTATTCTGCTACACTTGGGGCTACACCTAAAATACCCCTAAAGACTTCATCCCCATTCGATCTGAGTCACTCTGATACCGACCTATGAGCTGTCGGCCCAGTTCTTACCCCAGCGACCCTTTCCAGAACTCGCAACATCACTTGGGACAGTGCGTCATCTTCTCTCATTCGATCGTGTGACCCAGTTTCAGTTGCAGGTGACGCAGGTGCGTCTATCTCAGGCATATGTCTCGACGCCTCAGGCACAACTCTTACACCTCGGTCTCTACCACGGCCACGTCTACTGCGTCCATGTCCTCTAGCGCTCATTTTTGCTAATTCGATTTATCTGATTAAGAGTCTTATGAATCAGTATGCTATTTCAATGTTTATTAAATGATATTTTATGAAGTATAAGAAGTAAAGTTGTTTTTCAAAAATGCATCATATCATCTCAATCTCTATAGTTTAGCTCCTAAGGCTAAAAGTTCTAGAGTATTTCTACAGTCATACCACAATAACCATAATCATAAAATGATAACATTTACTTACTTGATTTGATGTCGGATACCCGTAGTGTCATACTTCCTTTAAAACATGCATTTATAATTTAAAATTCAATCAGCTTTGGAAAACATTTTTGAACCCAAACCATGTCGAGTTTTGCAACTGGGCTCTGATACCATAAAAAGTAACACCCCAAAACCTGACTTATGTGTTATGACCGGATCTGATATGTCACATGAGAAAAACATGTTAAGTCATTTTTATTCATACTAAAAAGGGTTATTTGTTATAATCAAGAAAGCAAGTTTGATTTGAAATATTTGATAAAGTATTACAAACCTTGAAGGTTGATTTGATAAATCGATAATTTGAACTAGAGATCTTATAAACCATGACTTTTGAAAATATTATTGATAATTCGAGAGAAAATTTACGAGTTAAAATGTTTGTAAAAGTTGGTTATGAAATCCTTTTGTTAATCTACTTTAGAAAATCATTATTTAAGTTTTTAGAAAAATTCCCATTTAAAACAATTCAAGCAAAATAAAAGTACGTCAAACATATAGCAAAAACAAAATACTCTAGAGGCCTTATTACATCATAAAAACCCAAAATAGTAAAGAGAACAGAAATAGAAATTTAAAGTTCAAAATAAAACACCATTTCTGAAGTATGGCCTCATCGAGTCATCCATGGCCCAAGTCCACATCACTGAGCATTACCTGCAAGGGTTAAGGAAACGGGGTGAGTTACTAGAACTCAGTGTATAATCTCCTTACCTTTGCCCACTAGGCCTAAACCCATATTTCAATATCTTGGGCCTAAGCCCATTTATATAACAGAATATATATATATATAAGAAATGTATGCAACCCAAGCCATCCATCCAACACACCCCCGTACCAACCATCACATCTGTGGGGATCAAGTCAACCCACCCCGCCAATCACACCAAAACGCAGGAAAATTGCCATTTATAATATTTTATTGTGGCCAAGCCATCGATATCATGTGTAAACATTATAATAAATAATTTATTGTGGCAATGCCACCAGGCTACACTTCTCTTCAACATTTTTTTCCAACCCATGCAATATATGAAAATGCAGTATACATAATAAGATGTTCGCATATAAATAGAAACCATTTATCAAATAATTTATTACAATGACTAGGCCTATTTAAGCATTAATAATTGGCCCATTAAGGCATTCTAGCATATCGACCCAGTAGGGGCATTTTTGTAATTTGGCCCATAAAGGTATTTTCGTAATTCAGCCCACAAGGGCATTTTCGTAATTCAGCCCATAAGGCTATTTTCGTAATTTTAGCAATCTTAAGCCGATTTTGTCAAATCTTTCAAAATAGTATACTTTAAGCATATTCCTCGTTTTATGCCAATGTTACGATATTTAGACATATAATGATAACAATCTACTTATTCGACATGTTACCGAATCATAATTTTACGGGATTACAGTGTAAGATTACACATCTGATTACGGTAAGTATTAAACTCTTTTGATCGTCAGCACCTATGACAACATAACATTTGATTAATCTAACGGACGAGATTTTTATTAATCCAAAACTAAACCAAGCGATCTAGAATACTTACTCTCAAAATTGTGAACGACCACGATTTGTCGATTCTCACCAGATGATGGTCCACAACCCGGTGGAAAATTTCGAATCGTCGATACTGCCCTTCACTTAAACTTAGGAGTAGGAATCGCAAATCTGCTCCTTTTGTGATCTCCAATTATTTTTCCTTTCGATTTGGTACCGCTTGCCTCCATTGGAAAAAGTCTTAATCAAAACGATATTACAATATATATCGATTGTCTAAGGGAAAAGGGTTCGGCTTACCACTTTCTCCGTAGAATCAACGAGTGAATAATAACGAGCGATTTAGTTCCTATAACAACCGATTAGACAAATCTATCATTTTGTTTTAACGGAATAATCAAATATTGATATATGTCGAGATGAACTTTAAAGAGATCTATTACCTTGACAATAGTAGATACAACTTTCACCGATTGGACTTATGGCTAGAATTGAATTGTCAATGATATGGTAGTCGGCCACCCACTATAACACTACAAAAAAGTATTGATCACAACATGAGAGTGATGGAGAGAGTGATGTTTTGATAAGAAACAAAGTAATCCAACCGAATAACGATGAACACACATATTTGGCTAGGAAGAGAAAAGGAAGTGAAAAAGGGATATAAGATCACTTACCGATTCGATTAAGAATAGATTGTCCAACACGAAAGGAAAAGAAATTTTGAAGAAGTAGAGTGGTAGTAGGTTCGGCTATGGAGAGAAAATGGGCAAGAAAGTTTGATCACAAGAAAATGTCAATTTAAGAAAAGAGAAAAGGTTGATGAAAGGATCAAAAGAAAAAATTGGATGGAGGAAGAGTGCCTTGGTGGTTTCGGCTATCAAAAGAAAATGGGCAAGAGTAGGTTGAGGGTTACGCCAAAGCAAGGGAGAAAAAAATGAACAATTTTTTTTTAGACTAGGAAGTTTCGGCCAAAGCAAAGGGAATGTTTTGGCAAGACAAAGAATTTGGCAAGACAAAGAAAAATGAACAATTTTTTTGGTCTTGAGTGATTCGGCAAGAAAAGAAAAAGGTTTGGAAAAGGAACTCAAAGTGTTGAAAAAAAAGAAGATACCTCTCAAGCACTAAATCTAGCAAAATGGCTTGCAAAATTCGGCTCTCCATTCCTCTAACAAAACCATGTGTACCATACCAAAAAAAGGATAAAAAATTTGACCAACAAAACCTTCCAAAACATCTTCCACACCTTAAGCCAACATGTTCCCTATTCTTTCCTTTCCTTTTTCCTTCTTTCCTTCCACTCATCCTTTCCTTATTTTCTTAGCAACCTTTCCAAAATTAAAAAGTCTTCCCTCACCTAAAATACCACCATGGCCGACACTATGGATGAATAGCACAAAAAAATATCATAATTTCCACCAAGAGGGATTCAAACCTCTTCCCCTAAAACCCTTCATGTGACTCCACATCCTCTTTACCAAATGCTCATTTATGAAAGAAAATTACTCACTTATTTCTTTAAACCTTGATGTCACTTACCTTCTATCCTTAATTTACCTAAATACAAAAATTTTGCTAAGGCCCAATTCATCCCCGAGCCTCCTTAGGACCCCTAAACATACACAATTAATATTTAACTAACCTATCGCAAGATATAATGCAACACATAAAATTCTAAATTTTAGGATGTTACAAATATGATCATTTGATATGTGAGCTAAATGAAAATGTGATATGTTTATAAGCAAGCGATTATGAACAATTGAGCTAGATGAGAAATATGAGTTTTTTTATTGTGTTATGCCATAGTTCATATGAATGAAATAGTTTGTAATTTTTTATATGATAAGTTTATTTGTATATGGCTTACTAAGCTTTTATAAGCTTACGTTGTGTGTGTTTCAATTTTTTTTATAGATTATCAAAGCTATCAGAAGCTCGGGGATCGTCGAGGATCATCACCACGCTATCGAACTATATTTTGGTACCTTTTGAAAATGTACATATTGAAGTATGGCATGTATAGGCTAGAAATGTTAAGATATGTTTTGGGACATGTATATCTAGCCATGTGATATGGCTTGGTTAAGTTTGAGTTTATGAACGAATTTTGGGTATGTACTATGTGTTATGAAATGGTACATTTTATGGTATATATGTGGTCAAGGGAAAAGGCCAATTTGATATGTCTTGATGTAAATGAATTGGTATGTTTTGGTTATGTATGAAATGGTTTAATTTGGATATGAAGTATGTGATTTTGGATGTGATTATAGTCCATGAAAGGTATGCCTTTGGATTGGTAATTGAATGTGGAATTAATCGATGATATTATGGTTTTAATGATGCATGTTTTGGTATTGGAATTGGCTAAAAATGTGGTGTAAAATGTGTTATTTGTTCTTGTAGGGAGGACCCAAAATGGGTGGCATTATAGCATTGCAAATGGCCTATTTTTTTCCCATATGCTCAGGGACATGGGCGCGTGTCTCTGCCGTGTTGCTCGAAGGCCAAGTCAAATTGAGCCTAGGCAGACCACACGGTCTCACACACGGGCGTGTGGCTGGCCGTGTGGACAAGTCAGTATATCTTCTAGGTTTGACACGGCCGAGCACATGGCCCAGACACGGGCATGTAAGGCCATTTTGAATAGCCACACGAGTTGGACACATGGGCGTGTGACTGGCTGTGTGAGCAAGTCAGTAGCCTCCATAATTTTCACACGGCCTGGCACATGGGCGTGTCTTATGGCCGTGTGGATAAGTTAGTATGTATGCACTGTTTTGCCACTGCCTAGACATATAGACGTGTCTAATGCCGTGTGAGGTACACGGCCTGACTACATGGGCATGCGACCTCTGTAGCTTTGAAAAAAGTTAAGTTTCAAAAAAAAATTTGTATGTGTTCGGTTTAGTCCTAACCCCTTGCTAAAGCATGTTTAAGGTCTCGTAGACCTTCTAAAGGGACAAAGTGGTTGTGAATGATAAGGATTTGTTGATATATAATATATGTTTGTGAAATATTTGTGAAATGTTCTGATATGTCCGGTAATACCTCTTAAACCCTCATCTGGGGACGGATACAGGTTAGGGGTGTTACAAATTCAATAGGTCTTTTATCCATACAACCAATATGCCAAAAGGCACCTCAAACATAATCATCAATCAATCTAAACCTATGCACATTTACCATATATCAAGTTTTTTGTTTCCACGTTAAAACATATCACAATTGATATGTTTCAGTCATATCAAATTAATGTCCAAATGGTCATAATTCAACTAAACATATGTGATCTAAATTCTATATCAATAGATGCCATAAATGATCATTTTGCAACCATGCCAACTATTATCACTTTGGTCACAAATCATACATCAATTTAATCTTAAAACACCAATCATCAAAGCATAAAAATAATAGAAGTTTCACAAATTCAAAGCAACATTTCATGCTAATATCACACACAAGCATACCAATTTGGCCATTCCAAACATATCATCACTAAATCAATTCAACATTAGCCATGAAGCCAAAAATGCCAAAATGTCATTGTAACACCCCTATCCCATGTCCATCGCCGGATTAAGGTTAAGGGCGTTACCTGATAGATCGAAAACTTTATCAGACAATTCATAAATTAAGCCATCATTTACAATCATAATGTACCTTCTGTAGGTCATCGAGACCTAAAACATGCTTTGTAGCAGTGTCGGGACTAAACCAGAACACATACAGAAATTATCAGAAATTTAAAACTTTTCAAAGTTTTAGGGGTTACACGCTCGTGTGGGCAGGCTGTGTGCTTCCACGGCTACTAGACACACTCGTATGTCTTCCCCGTAGTCAAACCTAACTTTACACCACAGCCACTAAGCACGCCCGTGTACCTTAGTCGTGGTTAATCATGACTTGGCTCTACGGCCACCAAGCATGCCCTTGTATTTTGGCCGTGGTCGATTCTGATGAAACCACACGGCTACCAAGCCCTTTTGTATGCCAAGGCAGTGTGCTCTTAACAACTACTGACTTAGCCCCACAGTCACTAGGCATGCCCGTGGGCCACAACCGTGTGACAAATTAGGCCATTTGCAAGGCCAAATTGCCGCCCACCTAGGGGCATAACTACAAGCCAATTATCAATCCATCTTATGCACAAATAGCAATCAAGAACATATCAAAATAACCATCCAATCTCTACATTCAAATCCAATTCTATTCATACCAAATTTACAAGACTAAATCTCATATAAACACAAGCATAATTCATTCATTTACTTACCTTAAATTTGACCACTTCATATACTATCAAACTATACCAAAACATATGTCACATATCATATTCAATATTGCATATTGCCAACACATAACTAGCCAAATCACATGGCTAAGTTCACTTTTTATTCATATACAAATATCTAGTCTATACATGCCATATCTAGCTATATACATTTCCAAAATGTACCAAAAAAAGTTGAGTAGTGTGGTGATGATCCTCGACGGTCCCCGAGCCTTCAGTAGCTTTGACGATCTATAAAACAGAGAAAACACACACAGAGTAAGCTTTCCAAAAGCTTAGTAAGTCATATACTATAACACCCCAAACTCGGCCTAAACGTTATGACCGGATCTGGCATGTCACATGAAAGAAATGTCTAAATACTGTGTGTTCGTTAAAAAGCTCATATTCTTTATAGTTGTTGTGAAAAGTCAAGTTTAGGTAATTTTGAATAAGAAACGGTTTATTAATATTTTGGAAAATGGTTATTAAGGGTTTAGGAAATTCCCATATTGAACATTTAATAATAAGCAAGAACTAAACCGAAAGTCAAACCAAGTAAAATACCTAAGGCCTTATTACATAACGAAAACCCAAATGAAAATAAGTCCAAATAAAAGAAACAAATTTACGAGTAAACATATGTATGGCCTCCACGAGTCCACCTCAGCTCCAAAATTCACGATCTAATGATTACCGTAAAATTTAACTAAGGGTGAGTCATCGAGACTCGATGTGTAAATCCCATCCAACGGGTGTTAAACCCTTACACAATTTTATATGAAAATATTCATGTCATGCAACCCAAAACCTAACCATCCGAAACTCCCGATTCTACCCCGTGTGGTACCAAACCACTGCTGGTGCCAAACCACTGGTGACCCAAAGTCACTGATATCAATATAATGTGGTACCAAACCACTGGTGGTGCCAAACCACTAGTGACCCAAAGTCACGAATAATCCATGTGGGGCCAACCCACGCCAGTGATAGCAAATCACTGGCGACAATTGCTTTTATCAAATGTGGGCCAACCCACTTGGTGCTAAGCCACCGACGAGTCGCTATGAGGTGCCAAACCTCTGGTGACCCAAAGTCACGAATATCAACTGTGGTACCAAACCACTGGTGGTGCCAAACCACTGGTGACTCAAAGTCATAAATATCAATCTTCCCTCCTCTCATCATACCCGTGCAATATGACATAATAATTTGTGTATGCAGTATGTCATGTATGCTAGACATATATCAAATAATTAGCATCATAATAAGATAAACATAAAACAACATAATCATGCTAATCAACCTCTAAGGGTATAACCGTAATTTTACCTACCAAGGGTATTTTCGTAATTTACCAACCAAGGGTATTTTCGTAATTTACCCACCAAGGGTATTTTTGTAATTTACCCACCAAGGGTATTTTCGTAATTTACCCACCAATGGTATTTTCGTAATTTACCCACCAATGGTATTTTCGTAATTTACCTTTCAGGGGTATTTTCATAATTTACCCACTAAGGGTATTTCAGTAATTTAGTACCTAGAATGGCCTTTCTGAAGGCCCAGTGTCGCCTTGAGCTGCTCAACTACCATTTTCGGTCTTTACCAGACTGTTTGGCCTAAAACCTGATTTCGGCCTATTCGGGCCCACACGCTCGTATGGCCCACCTAACATAAATCTAGCCACGTATATAAGTTCCACCTAGTCTAGTTCACTATATACTACATCATCATATAATTTATTCTATTGGGCCCACAGGCCCATTGGGCCCACTTCAGCCCATCGCGGCCCAAGCAGCCCCAACCCACAAGAATACTACTGATGGCCTCAACTATCGTGTCGAAGCCCTACACGTACGCTCGCATGCTCGTGTAGCTACTATTACCGTGATCGGCACTTTGGCATTTGCCGCTCTACAGCTAGAGTAGAGAGAGTTACACACCTGATAGGACTTTGGTGCTAAACCGCACTGCGACCACTCCTGTGCCCAACGCCCACCAAGGTATGTTAACCCTCCTCCTAGCATGCTCTTTATATAGCTAGCTCTTCACCTTCATTCCTTATATCTTTCCGATGTGGGATCCCTTCGTCAGTAGAGTTTAAATTCAACTGAAACTCTTACCGCCCAATCCGCAAAATAAATACTCCCTTGCTTCGCATGAGATTCGAACCCAGGCTCCCTTATAACATAATCCACGCTGCTAGCCACTTTACCAACTAGCTCCTTGTGTCTTAAACCATGCGCAACTAAATATAACCCTATGGCCAAGGTCTAAATTCATTTAATAAAAATAATCTAAAAGGAATGCAAACGCTACAACTAGAACCTTGGACCTCCTTCTTTCCTTGTGGCGTCATTCCCTTGTCCTTAAGTGGCGTCACTTTGCCACTACACCACACACTCCACTTGTGTCACTTTCCTCCACATTTTATTCTTAAGGCCTACCCGCCAACCTCCAGGGTTTTTTCCACCTAAAACCAAAATTTTTCCTAAGGCCTAATTTGAACCCGGGACTTCATAGAAGCCCCCTAACCTTCCAAAATCACTTATCTAAAAGGTCCAACTTGCACTTAAGCCGATCTCCTGTTCTCTAAAAATTTTAAACGCTACTACGTCTAAGGCCCATTGGGCTCAATTCTCTTAGGCCCAATTTCAGGATGTTACAAATCTACCCTCCTTAAAGAAATTTCATCCTCGAAATTTCCAACTACTAACAGTCACATATCCTAACCCACCACACTACGCTCTTGCTGCGCACTCTGATCTTAATAAAACTAATATACTTTCTAACTAAATCTTGGAACCCCTTCACATAACTAACTATCTACCATCGAAGCAAACAGATATTTTTCATACATACAATTCTTATATCACATCCACACATCGCAGAATAAATACAATCATTCAGCATATAATAGAATATAACAAAAAAGAAACTTACAAATTTGGTGTCGGAGACTCGGGTGACATATTTACAGAAAAGATATATATATATTTTCTAAACCATCCTTTGAAAACATTTTTGAACCCAAACCCACAGCCAAGTTTTTGAACCTTGGCTTTGATACCATAATTGTAACACCCCAAACCTAGCCTAAACGTTACGATCGGATCTGGCATGTCACATGAAAGAAATGTCTAAATACTGTGTGTTCGTTAAAAAGCTCGTATTCTTTATAGTTGTTGTGAAAAGTCAAGTTTAGGTAATTTTGAATAAGAAATGGTTTATTAATATTTTGTAAAATGGTTATTAAGGGTTTAGGAAATTCCCATATTGAACATTTATTAATAAGCAGTAACCAAACTGAAAGCTGAAACCAAGTAAAATACCCAAGGCCTTATTACATAACGAAAACCCAAATGAAAATAAGTCCAAATAAAAGAAACAAATTTACGAGTAAACATATGTATGGCCTCCACGAGTCCACCTCAGCTCCAAAATTCGTGATCTAATGATTACCAGTAAAATTTAACTAAGTGGTGAGTCATCGAGACTCAGTGTGTAAATCCCCATCCAACGGATGTTAAACCCTTACACAATTTCATATGAAAATATGCATGTCATGCAACCCAAAACCTAACCATCCGAAACTCCCAATTCTACCCCGTGTGGTACCAAACCACTGGTGGTGCCAAACCACTGGTGACCCAAAGTTACTGATATCAATATAATGTGGTACCAAACCACTGGTGGTGCCAAACCAGTGGTGACCCAAAGTCACGAATAATCCATGTGTGGGGCTAATCCACGTTGAGATAGCAAATCACTGGCGACAATCCCGTTTTATCAAATGTGGGGCCAACCCACTGTGGTGCTAAGCCACTGGGACGAGTCGCTATGAGGTGCCAAACCTCTGGTGACCCAAAGTCACGAATATCAATTGTGGTGCCAAACCACTTGTGACCCAAAGTCACAGATATCAATCTTCCCACTCCTCTCAGCATACCCGTGCAATATGACATAATAATTTGTGTATGCAGTATGTCATGTATGCTAGAAATATATCAAATAATTACCATCATAATCAGATCGACTTAAAACAACATAATCATGCTAATCAACCTCTAAGGTCATAACCGTAATTTTACCTACTAAGGGTATTTTCATAATTTACCTACCAAGGGTATTTTCGTAATTTACCCACCAAGGGTATTTTCGTAATTTACCCACCAAGGGTATTTTCATAATTTACCCACCAAGGGTATTTTTGTAATTTACCCATTAAGGGTATTTTCGTAATTTACCCACCAATGGTATTTTCATAATTTTCCCACCAAGGGTATTTTCATAATTTACCTTTCAGGGGTATTTTCGTTATTTACCCACTAACGGTATTTCAGTAATTTCACACCTGGAATGCCCTTTCTGGAGGCCCAGTGTCACCTTGAGCGGCTCAACTACCATTTTCGGTCTTTACCGGACTGTTGGGCCTAAAACTCGATTTCAGCCCATTCGGGCCCACACGCTCGTATGTCCCACCTAACATAAATCTAGCCACGTATATAAGTTCCACATAGTCTAGTTCACTATATACTACATCATCATACAATTTATTCTATTGGGCCCACGGGCCCATTGGGCCCACTTTGGACCATCGTGACCCAAGCAGCCCCAGCCCACAAGAATAGTATTGATGGCCTCAACTATCGTGTTGAAGCCTACACGCAAGCCGCACGCAGTAGTAGTACTATATTGCCGTGATCGGCGCTTTGGCATTTGCCGCTTCTACGAGTAGAGTAGAGAGTTACACACCGATAGGACTCTAGTGCTAAATCACACTGCGACCACTCCTGTGCTCAATGCCCACCAAGGTATGTTAACCTCCTCCGGCATGCTCTTTATATAGCTAGCTCTTCACCTTCATTCCTCAGATCTTCCGATGTGGGATCCCTTCACAAGAGAGTTTAAATTCAATCAAACTCTTACCGTCCAATCCATAAATAAATACTCCTTGATTCGCATGAGATTCAACCTGTGCTCCCTTATAACATAATTCACACTGCTAGCCACTTTACCAACTAGCTCCTTGTATCTTAAACCATGTGCAACTAAATATAACCCTATGGCCAAGGTTTAAATTCATTTAATAAAAATAATCTAAAAGGAATGCAAACTCTACAACTAGAACCTTGGACCTCCTTCCTTCCTTGTGGCGTCATTCCCTTGTCCTTAAGTGGCGTCACTTTGCCACTACACCACACACTCCACTTGTGTCACTTTCCTCCACATTTTATTCTTAAGGCCTACCCACCAACCTCCAGGGTTTTTTCCCCCTAAAACCAAAATTTTTCCTAAGGCTTAATTTGAACCCAAGACTTCATAGAAGCCCCCTAACCTTTCAAAATCACTTATCTAAAAGGTCCAACTTGCACTTAAGCTGATCTCCTATTATCTAAAAATTTTAAACGCTACTATGTTTAAGGCCCATTGGGCTCAATTCTCTTAGGCCCAATTTTAGGATGTTATAAATCTACCCTCCTTAAAGAAATTTCGTCCTCGAAATTTCCAACTACTAACAAATACATATCCTAACCCACCACACTACGCCTTGTCACAAGACTCGATCTTAATAAAACTAATATACTTTCTAACTAAATCTTGGAACCCCTTCACATAACTAACTATCTACCACCAAGCAAACAGATATTTTTCATACATACAATTCCTATATCACATCCACACATCGCAGAATAAATACAATCATTCAGCATATAATAAAATATAGTAAAAAAGAAACTTACAAATTTGGTGCCGGAGACTCGGGTGACATATTTACAGAAAAGATATATATATATTTTCTAAACCATCCTTTGAAAACATTTTTGAACCCAAACCCACAGCCGAGTTTTTGAACCTTGGCTCTGATACCATAATTGTAACACCCCAAACCCGACCTAAACGTTACGACAGGATCTGGCATGTCACATGAAAGAAATGTCTAAATACTGTGTGTTCGTTAAAAAGCTCGTATTCTTTATAGTTGTTGTGAAAAGTCAAGTTTAGGTAATTTTGAATAAGAAACGGTTTATTAATATTTTGGAAAATGGTTATTAAGGGTTTAGGAAATTCCCATATTGAACATTTAATAATAAGCAGTAACCAAATTGAAAGCTGAAACCAAGTAAAATACCCAAGGCCTTATTACATAACGAAAACCCAAATGAAAATAAGTCCAAATAAAAGAAACGAATTTACGAGTAAACATATGTATGGCCTCCACGAGTCCATCTCACCTCCAAAATTCGCGATCTAAATATTACCTATAAAATTTAACTAAGGGGTGAGTCATCGAGACTCAGTGTGTAAATCCCCATCCAACGGGTGTTAAACCCTTACACAATTTCATATGAAAATATGCATGTCATGCAACCCAAAACCTAACCATCCAAACTCCCGATTCTACCCGTGTGGTACCAAACCACCGGTGCCAAACCACCGGTGACCCAAAGTCACTGATATCAATATAATGTGGTACCAAACCACTGGTGGTGCCAAACCACTGGTGACCCAAAGTCACGAATAATCCATGTGTGGGGCCAACCCACGTTGTGATAGCAAATCACTGGCGACAATCCCGTTTTATCAAATGTGGGGCCAACCCACTGTGGTGCTAAGCCACTGGGATGAGTCGCTATGAGGTGCCAAACCTCTGGTGACCCAAAGACACGAATATCAACTGTGGTACCAAACCACTGGTGGTGCCAAACCACTGGTGACCCAAAGTCACAGATATCAATCTTCCCCCTCCTCTCATCATACTCGTGCAATATGACATAATAATTTGTGTATGCAGTATGTCATGTATGCTAGACATATATCAAATAATTACCATCATAATCAGATAGACACAAAACAACATAATCATGCTAATCAACCTCTAAGGGTATAACCGTAATTTTACCTACTAAGGGTATTTTCGTAATTTACCCACCAATGGTATTTTCGTAATTTACCCACCAAGGGTATTTTCGTAATTTACCCACCAAAGGTATTTTCGTAATTTACCCACCAAGGGTATTTTTGTAATTTACCCATTAAGGGTATTTTTGTAATTTACCCACCAATGGTATTTTTATAATTTACCCACCAAGGGTATTTTCGTAATTTACCTTTCAGGGGTATTTTGGTAATTTAACCACTAAAGGTATTTCAGTAATTTCATACCTGGAATGGCCTTTCTAAAGGCCCAGTGTCGCCTTGAGCGGCTCAATTACCAGTTTCGGTCTTTACCGGACTGTTGGGCCTAAAACTCGATTTCGGCCCATTTGGGCCCACACGCTCATATGGCCCACCTAACATAAATCTAGCCACGTATATAAGTTCCACCTAATCTAGTTCACTATATACTACATCATCATACAATTTATTCTATTGGGCCCACGGGCCCATTGGGCCCACTTTGACCCATCGCGGCCCAAGCAGCCCCAACCCACAAGAATACTGCTGATGGCCTCAACTATCGTGTTGAAGCCCTACACGTGCGCTCGCACGCTCGAGTAGCTACTATTGCCGTGATCGGCACTTCTATTTTGCCGCTTACTGCCTAGAGTAGAGAGTTACACACCGATAGGACTCGGTGCTAAACCGTCTTTGCGACCACTCTCGTGCCCAACGCCCACCAAGGTATGTTAACCTCCTCTGGCATGCTCTTTATATAGCTAGCTCTTCACCTTCATTCCTTGTATCTTTTCGATGTGGGATCCTTCACAAGAGAGCTTAAATTCAATGAAACTCTTACCGTCAATCCATAAAATAAATACTCCTTGCTTAGCATGAGATTCAACCTGTGCTCCCTTATAACATAATCCATGTCGCTAGCCACTTTACCAACTAGCTCCTTGTGTCTTAAACCATGCGCAACTAAATATAACCCTATGGCCAATGTCTAAATGCATTTAATAAAAATAATCTAAAAGGAATGCAAACGCTACAACTAGAACCTTGGACCTCCTTCCTTCCTTGTGGCGTCATTCCCTTGTCCTTAAGTGGCGTCACTTTGCCACTACACCACACACTCCACTTGTGTCACTTTCCTTCACATTTTATTCTTAAGGCCTACCCGCCAACCTCCAGGGTTTTTTTCACCTAAAACCAAAATTTTTCCTAAGGCCTAATTTGAACCCGGGACTTCATAGAAGCCCCTTAACCTTCCAAAATCACTTATCTAAAAGGTCCAACTTGCACTTAAACCGATCTCCTGTTCTCTAAAAATTTTAAACGCTACTACTTCTAAGGCCTATTGGGCTCAATTCTCTTAGGCCCAATTTCAGGATGTTACATATACAAATAAACTTAACATGAAAAGTATATAGGCATATAGGAACATTGGCACAATTAATCTTCATAGAAAATTTCTCACATGTATGCTTTGGTCCATGTACTTGGCCATATTTTTGCCACAAGCATCAATTCAAAAATCTTATATATACATAGCTCTTTCATGCATATTTTCACATATCATATTATTATTCCACTATACATAATCATCATAGTAAGATCATATAGATACTTACCTTGTATGCACACTTAGTGTATAAATCAACGTACCTGAAAAGGATTTACAATTCACATAGCCATTCGTATCACAAAATTGCCTCTTGAATCATTAGGAACCTAATAGGATACTCAGAAAACTCTGAATAGTCGTACAATGCCAACGTCCCAGACAAGGTTTTACATGCACTCAGATATCGATGCCACTGTCCCAGACAGGGTCTTACACGAATCAATACGATGACAATGTCCCAAACATGGTCTTACACGTAAATCTCATATCGATGCCAACGTCTCAAACATGGTCTTACACGAAATCTCAAATCAATGCCGAGGTCCCAAACATGGTCTTACATGATATCTCAGAACTGACACCTATGTAATGACATAGCAAATCCTATATATTCCTAGGTTCGTACGGGACTTCTCGGACATTGTCACTATATCGATCTTATCTTAGGATTCATATACATAGCATCTCATAAGCATTCACTGTTATCAATAGTCATATGAATATGCACAATTCAATACAAATACATTTATTTGCATAATGACTTACCTCGGATTTGATTTAACTGAAACGGAAACGGCTACTCGGTTACTTTAGCTTTCCCGTGATCTAAGTCTGATTTCTTTGGATCTTGATCTAAACATATTCATATTTAATCCTTTTATTCACTAACTCATTCAATTCAATTCAAGAACACACATTTAGGGCTATTTGTAACTTAACCCTCACATTTACACATTTTATCAATTTAATCTATTTTTCTCAAAACATCAAATTTACAAAATCATCATTTAACCATGCTTAGTGAATGCTTATGAACATCATACAAGCCCATAATTTCCATCAAATTGTAATTTAGTCCCTCAAATTGCTATTATCTCAATTTAGCCCTAATTAGCTAAATTCATTAAAAATTCAAGAACAAAACATGTTCATCAATTACATAACTTTCATTTAACAACTAAACTCATCATAAATCTTACCATTTCATCAATGGCATAACTCACAATTACCATCAATTCTTCAAATTACAACATGGGCTTGGTAGTAAACTAAGTAACAATCTCAAAAACATAAAAATCATCAAAATCTAAAGCCAAAACATACCTAAATTTAAGCTTGAAATGGCTGAAACCCTTGAAGCTTTTGTTCTTTCTTTTTCTTTAACACATTCGGCCAAAAGATGATAGAAAATGTCTAAATTTCATGCTTTTAATTATCATAATTTCATTAATAAATAATTTCCAATTTTAACCTTATAATATAAAATTACAAAACACAATTTCCAAGGTTATTATGGACTATAACTGTCCACAATCAAGAATAATAGGCAAATTGCCTCATAAGGCCCTTACAAATAGAAGCCACAACTGTAACACCCCAAACCCGGCCCAAACACCATGACCGGATCTGGCATGCCACTAAGAATTAGTATAAACATGTCAAATTTTTGGAAAATATTTTCCTAAAGTTTAACCTTTCATTCGGGAAAAATTTAATAAGTTGATAATTTAGATAAGCTATAAATTCTATGAGATGTTTCTATGAATTAAAAACCGAAACTTAAATACATGCCTTAGAAAAAAAAGTGTAAACTTAAAATGTCTGATAATAATAATAAAAGCCCAAAATAAAAACTGAACCGAAATATAAAGCTAACGACCCGTGGCCTTATTATAACAAAATATAAAACCCATTAATTAAAAATATTAAAAATAAATAAACTAAATGAAGTCTTCTTGATGTAACATAGAATCTCTCGCACGGCCACCTTGCGCCCTCTCCAACCTTGGTCCGATGCACTAGGTGCTACCGAAGTTGTTAAATAATAGGGTGAGTCGTGAGACTCGATGTGCAACCTCACGACTATCGATTGGGCCTTAGCCCCACGATCGAGACTAATGATATCATGTAATAAAATTTATGCAAAGCCCAACCCAATCCTAGGTTTCCATCCGCTACACACCACCCTTACCTGCCAATCACACCATTGGGGATTTCTACAATCAACCTACACCGCTACACACCATCGATGGTAGTCATGCTACTCATCGTCAGATCATGGCAATAGCCACTATAACAGATCATGGCAAAAAGCCACTATAACAGATCATGGCATAAGCCACTACAACAGATCATGGCATAAGCCACTACAACAGATCATGGCATAAGCCACTACAATAGAACACTTCCTCTTTCATCAATCCCAACCACATGCAATCATAGAAATTGGCATACTTATCACATATGACATCTTAACAGGAACATTCACTTTAGGAATGATTGAGATCACTAACCTAGTGATTCGCTTTTACCCTCCTCGGGTTTTAATCATAATGCCGGGATTTTGGCTTTTAACAGAACATAGCAGATTTATATACATGTATTAACAAAAAATCTAGATGGTGTGGAAGATTACACACCTGATATCGCGTAGTACTATACTCTTAGTTGATATCCCTACTATCCGGATCTACTATCCTCAGTCTATAGCTTGGTTCAAGAAAAACTGAAAAAACACGAAGATTTGGCCTCCCCTACATTCGGCCAAGGGTTAATAAATACCCGAATTTACACGTTAAAACTAATAGATCTCCTTACCTTGAAATCCCAAAAGTAACACAATTCGAGTGTTACTGAACCCTGACTTAGAGATCTAAGCGACTGACTTCTCTTCAAATCCCGAAACGCCACAAATAAGAGAGAAACAAGAGATTAGTTTCTAAATAGCCATTCGGCTAGATTCTCTAAAAAGCTGGAAAAGACTGAAATCTCACGAATCGACACTTACCTTAAGTTTCCTTCAAGATTCAGCACAAGCAAACACCTCAAAGAGAATTCAGCAAATACAGGATATGAGATCTAGGGATTTTGGCTTTTATAAAAAACCCGGAAAAGATGAACTCATGCTCTTTTGGCTTTTAAAAGGTCTGAGTAAAGTGTTTAGGCTTTGGCTTAGAAAGAAAATAAAAAGAAATCAAGGAAAGGCTTAGAGATTTCGGCTACAAGAACAAACAAGAACGTAGTTTCGGCTTTTAGTGAATGGGAGAAGAATATCAATGGGGATTAAAAGATTCGGCTAGAAGGAGGTTTCAAAGAAAAAGAAAAGAGTGAGGGAGGTGGTGATTTTTGGCTTTTGGAAGAGAAAAGATGAGAAAAGAAAAACAACTAAGATGGCCTTCAGATTTTTGGCACAAAGAAGGAAGAAAAGAGTAGGGTTTAAATGCCGGAATTGATGAGCTATCCCCCCATATTTATAGAAATTTCGGCACCCCCTATGGCAATTAGAAACTGATTTCTTTACTCCTCTAGGTGATAGAATTTCGGCCAACTCTGCTCTCAGCAGATAGCTCCTAACTTTTCTCCTTTATCTAAATCTCTTCACACCTTCAAAAGACTCCTAGATAACACCACCCATTTCTTCTATTATCAGCACAATATTATCATTGAATCCCTCCTAAAAATAAGCCTTAATGCCGTCCATTCCTCATTGCTCTTTTAAGTGCCAAAATTGGCCTAAAGACATGGGCTCTTTGCGGCCAAACTTGGGCCTTTTTCAACTGCTAGTGACGCCACCCTCTAGCTCTCTTGTAGCGTCACTTAATATTGGGCCGCCCACTTTGGTGTTTTAAACACAGATGCTACCCTTTTAACCCTATAGTGCCCAAACAGAAAACTTAATTAGGGCCTCAACCCAAACCTAAGCCCATTTTTTTGTCCTCTCTTTTCTTAATCTGCTTATGAGGCATCATGCCTGAGACTAGGGTCCATTAAGTAAGAACATAATTTTTTTCCTATGGTCTCCCCTAACTCTAAGGCTTCAAATAATCTCGATAATACCTTAATATTATTATTCTAAGTGCTACACATACATATTAACTCCAATGCACAGAAATTAAAAGTTTCAGGATTTTTGGGGCGTTACAACCCAATAGGCCCAAATCTACTAGGCCCAAATTCGGGATGTTACAGTTCTACCCCCTTAAAGAAATTTCATCATCAAAATTTTCAACTAACTTTAAATTGTACTACCCAAGTCTCATCACTACGCTTCCGCTGCGCACTCTAATTTTAAAAAAAAAAAACACTCAATATACTACAGTAGGGTACGCACCATTATTCACATCTGGAGTGTCTTCGTCCCCTTGTACTCATTCTTTCGATCGACGTTTATCTGATTAAGAATTTTATGAATAATTAATTCTTCCCACTTATTAACCGCGAACAATCTTATATAAAATCATTTCGATAGTACTTCTTTTGAATTCGAATTATATATATGGGTTTAGTTCTCAAGTCGATACTTCCTAGTCGTAGAGTTCACATTCAGTCAACACTCAGCACACATCAATCATAAAAACAGCCTTATTGTAACATCCTGAATAGGGCCTATGCATTTCCAGTTTAATTGTATGAAATGACAAGTTTCAAGTACTATGAATAAATTTGTGAAACTTTTGGAAACCTAGAAATGCATGGAAATGGAAATGAAAATGAAAATGGAAATGGAAATGAAAATGGAAATGGAAATGGAAATGGAAATGGAAATGGACATTTTGGAAACTTAGACATTTTGGAAACTTAGACATTTTGGAAACTTAGACATTTGGAAACCTAAACATTTTGGAAACCTAAACATTTTGGAAACCTAAACATTTTGGAAACTGAACATTTTAGGAAACTTGGATATGTAAGAAAATGGCAAGTTACTGAGTCATGTAAAATTTTAGGAAACTTAAAATTGACCGGAATGCCAATTTAAGAGCCCAAAGGGAACTTAGGGCCAAGTGACCCTAAAAATATAAAGCACAGGAAATTTGACCCAACAACGGACTTGGAAATGTGGCTGAAGATGCCACATAAGGCCTTAGAAATGGCCCACATGCAAAAGGTTTTGAACTGAGTTTGAGACACCAGAAGCAAATAATGAAGGCCTTATTTTGCTTCCAAGGCTAGGAGGTGGGGCGGCACAAGCATGTTGAATAAGAGGAGTTTCACTTGATTAAAACTCGTTTAATTAAGTGTTAAGTAAAGGAAT
Source organism: Gossypium rotundifolium (assembly GCA_025506655.1). Lineage (NCBI taxonomy): Eukaryota > Viridiplantae > Streptophyta > Magnoliopsida > Malvales > Malvaceae > Gossypium > Gossypium rotundifolium. Next base: position 147,233,947 of record CP106734.1, read on the forward strand.
TTCTTTTAATAAAAATAAATAAGGAGATAAAGGATGGATAAAGTACTTATAATTTAATTAAAGTGATAATTAAATGATAATATTATCACTTGTAAAGGAGTAGTGGCCAAGTTTTGGACTCTTGGTCTAACAATTTCAGTTAAAGAGGAAAAGTGATACTCTCATCTCATTCATCAACTTTGCGAAACTTTGCTCTCACTTCCCCCCTCATTGCCGAATTCTCCTAAGCAAGGAACCATCCTCTCTTTGCTATTTTCTTCCTCGTTTCTACTATCAAAATTCAATCCTTATTGATTCTAAGTAGAGGAGGAATCATCCACAACATCAAAAGAGGTAAGATCATGGATTAGTCAACTTCTATTCTTTTCTTTTTACCAAAATCAAGGTACTAATTCCATTCTTGTTCATGGCGAATCCACCATGATTCCATAGATTTCTACCATCATCAATTACAAAGAGCAAGGATCTAAGGTAAGAACAATTAATTTTGTTCTTCTAAATCTTTTAATCAAGAACAAGGAAATAACCTTTTCTATGTCTCATGGCGAATGAAAAGGGAGAGTTTGGGATTTCAAAATCAAGGATTTAAGGTGAGGCACAATCGGCCAAAGGCCAACTTCTTACTTATTAAAGTAGATCGGATCTAACATATGAATTTTAGGAATCTCGACGATATTCAAGACAAAAGGAACTTTCGGATTTGGAAATCTATAAGGTAAGCCTCTAAACATTCGCCAATGGTGGTGAGATCATCTAAATTAATTCCTTAATTATTGAAAAGCGAAAAACTAACCATATTGAACTACAAGGGTTGGTCGAATATCGGTGAGGAAAACCCAAACTTCCGGATTTGTATAATCACCAAATCGGCAAGGTGAGTTTTCCTTACAAATCCTACTAGGATTTGGTTTTGTTTAAAAGGGTTTATTAATGTGTGTTAATGGATGGGCGAATATAGGGATTAATAGATCTAAAAATTAGATCGGGATTCTAGAAATCAAGGAACCTATTAGCGAAAAAGGTGTGTACCCTTGCTATTCTTCGATATATTATGGTTAAATATTTAAATATATGATATGAAAAATAATATGAATGTGGCTATGTACCACACATGTGGCAAAAAGTACCAAGGCGTTTCCTACTTGATAGGATTGTGAAAATGTTATTTATATAACATGCGAATAAAAGAATATGAACATGAAATTAAATTATGCTATATATGTATATATATGTTTTGGGCATTCGGGATTTATGAAAAGGGGAGAATGTGTTGACTTTGGTCTCACCCACGAAAAATGTTGACTACGGTCACATTGTAAATATGTTGACTACGGTCACATTGCGAAATTTTGGTAACTTCGGTTACAATAGTGTCTAATGACACAACGTGGAGAGTAGCGGATGGAGGGTTGACTTAGTAGTCCCTACGGTGTGTTGGTTGGTACGGGTGGAGAGTAGCGGATGGCTTATAGGTTTTGGGTTTGGGTTGCATCATAATTTCGTTATTATATGGACTTGATGATTTGAACATGAATGCCTGATTTATTGAATGATAGTATTGTGTGCACATTGAGTCTGTTGACTCACCCCATTGTGGGAATTATTTTTCGGTGATGAGCGGATTTGACCGGGTAGACCATGAGGAGGCCATGCATCACTTGAAGAATTTATTCTTAATTTGGACTTTATTTAATTTTAATATTTTTCTTTTATTTTTGGGTTTATTTGATGTAATAAGGCCATAAGGCCCGATGGATTATTCTTTGTTTTACATTACTTTTTAATATTTTGCTAAGAACTATTTTGGACACGTTACCTCAAATTGGATTTACAAGATTAAATAAATAGGTTTTCAATCTAAGCCCAACTCAAAACAATAGTTTTTCTAAAAATTTTACAAATTTTCTCTAAGTATCGAATGTGTTTGAAACCGGTTTACTTTAGGAACATACCGATCCGGTCCATTCTCGTGGGCGGGTGTGGGTGTGTTCGATTTGGTATCGAGCCAGCTTTTAAACTCTCGGCACTGTGGGCTAAGGCCCAAACGTTTTCAAAGCGAGCCAAATGATTTCCTTTGAAAAAGAAGGGGTTTTTGGCATGGCCCTAAGTCTCCGGAATTCATGATCCACCGGTAAGTACCCTAACTATATGTGTGATTTTGTGATTTATATAAGGGTAGAAAAGGCATGGAACGTAGAATAGAATGATAGGAACTTGAACCCTAGGATTAGTTTACTCAAACACAGATACATAAGACTTAATGTACTAAACCAACCTATGGCTAAGTCACTGAGCTAGTGGTGTGGTAACCCTTGTATGCATGTCTAGGATTGGATCCCAAGAGCTTGGTATTTAAGCAGTCCTAGTGACTCACCTCCTCTTGGCAGAATCCTACAGTGCGTAGCCAGGTTCACCCTAACTCGGAGGGCTCAAGTGGTGTGGCAACCTCTGCGCATGTCTAGGAATGGTTTTGGTGGGAGCTTGGTATTTAAGCGGTCCGCGTGACTCACCTCCTCTCCACACGAATCCCGCCAGTGCGTAGCTTTGGTTCACCTCGACCAAGAGGGCTCGGTTATAGGCTAAACATAATGACTAAAACCCGAAAGGAACTAGCCATGTTTTAAAAAAAAAAGAAGCAACAAAACAACAAACCCTAGTTTTTTTTTCAAACCTTTAAAACTTTCTTTTAAATCTGAGAAAAATTATTTTTTTTACAACATTCTTTGAAAAACTCCTGATTTGCGAAAATTACAAAAATGCCCTTAGCAGTGAAATTACCAAAACGCCCCTGGTTTGTAAAATGTTCAACTACTCAACGACTTTACCAAAATTTCAATGATTCCATAAACATTCAAAAACCCTAATTTGTAAAATATCAAAATACCATGATTTAGAAAAAATTACAAAATGGCCCCTAACATACAAAATTACCAAAATGACCCTAATTTCCAAATTTTTGTAACATCCCCATCTTTGAAGGAACAACTTTCCAAAAGAACCTTCAAAATTTTACAACTTTTGAAATACCCCAAAGTTATTAATTTTTTCAAATTTACCCTGATTTGTAAAAATTACCAAAATACCCCTGAGGTCAAAAATTATCGAAATACCCCTGGTTTTAAAATTTTTTTCAAGATACCCCTAGACTTTGGAGTTTTCAAAATAATTTTTGACAAAAACATCAAGGAACCTTATTTTGACAAAATTACGAAAATGCCCCTGTAGGACAAAGTTACGAAAATACCCCGGGTAGTGGAAAATAACAACAAACAACAAAACTACAACGTTTCTCCGAATGAACGGAAGTTCATACTTGTTTGATGGATGAATGAATGGAAGAATGGAAAAGATCATGTGTTGTATGATCTGAAAGAACCACTCTAAAATCCCTTTTCATAAAACTCCTTCACGATAAATAAGTGGAACAAATAACTAATTCATAAAACTTCTTAATCGATCCCGACGCTAGAAAATGAGCTCTAGAGGACGTGGTCGTCGCAGTCGAGGAAGAGGAAGGATGATATGTCGGAACCCGTTAGGTCGGTCAAGGTCCGACAATGAGATGCCACCGCCACCACCACCCCATTTAATGTTGAGCAGCGAGGCTCGAGACGGGAAGAGGCATGTCGCGAGCTATTCTCGCGAGTTTTGGAATTGGTGGCGGTCGAGAGGAAATGGAGGAAATCGAAAGTCGGTACTGAACGACTCGAGCTAATGGAGCGAAATGTTTCGAGGAGTATCCAATGTGGCACCTAAATGCAATTGAAAATTGGTTAGAAGCAACGAACGCATCATGGATGAGCTTGATTTGACTCGGAGGAAAAGTGAAGGAATGGTGGCATTGTTACGCGATGAAGCGTATCAATGGTGGTTATTGCTCGTGATGGTACCGTAGTCAAAATCGACACGGGAATTTGTTAAGGAGGCCTTTCGGAAAAAGTATGTGGGAACCGTATCTGAGATGAGCGAGGAAGGCTTTTCTAGGTTAGTCCAGGGAGTAAGTCCGTCGCGAATATGAGGCGAATTTACGAGATTGAGCCGCTATGCTCGAGGGTAGTGGCGGTGAGCATGAACGCGTGTTCGCTTTTGAGGACGGTGAGAAATGATTTAAGATCATTAATAGCACCGCATCGAGCGGAATTCTCTTTTGGTAGAAAAGGCCAAGGTGGCCGAGGGGATAAAGGATGCTACTAAGCGCACTGTGGATAAGAATAAGGCCAAAAGAGGGTTTGGGTCATCGGGAAAGGGTTACAAGAGGCCTAGGGTTGATGGGCCACGAATCAACAAATTTGATCGGTACAAAGCGATTCGTCCGTGTGAGTATTGTGGGAAGAGGCATCTAGGAGAGTGTTGGAAAAAGATAGGAGCATGCTATAGGTGTGGGTCCAAGGACCATATGTTTAAGGATTGCCCCAAACAACGGGCGAGAGCCGACCAGTGTTCGAATGCTAGCTTGACCGGGTAGAGGCGGACAGCAGACCTCAGCGGGGTCGTGGTTCAAACAACCGCAGATGGTAGTGCAGAGGCCGTGGAACACGGTAGAGGTAATACTAATCTTGATGCAAGACAACCGGTTTGGTTTATGCGGTTCGCCGAAGGGAAGATGGAGACGCAGCGGACGTAATAACCCAGACGTTCTTTATTTTGACAAACCCTACTTTGCTCGATTGATGTGGGCTCGACCCATTCCTATGTTGCAAGTAGTATAGTGAAAACACTAGGCCTAGACTCGAACTCTCGATAGGCGATGACCTAGTAAGCCCATTAGGCCAAACTATAGTGGTAGACAAGATCTTTGGAATGTACCCCTGAGATTAGTGGAGTGAACTTTCGGCGGACTTAATGGAGTTACCCTTCTGAGAGTTTGAGCTTATTCTTGGAATGGATGGTTAGTGGAACACCGAGCCGTGTTGGATTGTGCTGCTAAACGTATGGAATTAAGAACCCGGAGGATGAAGTGGTAATAATGATCGGAGAAAGGAGGAATTATTTATCTAATGTAGTTTCGACCTTTGAAGGTGAAAAGATGGTTAAGAAAGGTTGCAAAGCGTTCTTAGCTTTTGTAAGTCGATAGGTGGGAAGGAGGAAGGTGTTAATGGAGTTAGGGCGATAAGGACTTTGTAGATGTGTTTCGGAGGAGTTACGGAATACCCCAGACGGGGAGGTCGAATTTGGAATTGAACTGCTATTACGAGGGCAGCTCCGTGTCAATCGCTCCATACCGAATGGCACCAAAGGAGTTAGTGGAGCTAAAGGCTCGAGATCCAAGAACTGCTTGGATCGTGGGTTCATCCGACCAGTGTGTCTCCATGGGGAGCACCGGTCCTTTTGTGAAGAAGAAGGATGGAACTATGCGTATGTGCATAGACTACTGTCAGCTTAAATAAGTGACCATTAAGAACAAGTACCCTTGCCAAGGATCGAGGACTTGTTCGATCACCGAAGAGGAGCATGATGTTTTCAAAGATCGATTCTGGTCGGGATACCATCGATTGAAGGTGAAGGAGGCCGATATTCATAAGACCGCTTTTAGGACAAGATATGGTCACTTGAGTTTGTGGTGATGCCGTTTGGGTTGACAAACGCCCACCAAGCGCTCATGGACATGATGAATCGGATTTTCCAACCCTACTTGGACAGATTCGTCGTCGTGTTCATCGATGATATTTTGGTGTATTGAAGTCGGAGGAAGAGCATGATGAGCATCTCCGAGTCGTGTTGGAAGTACTAAGGAGAAAAAGCTCTATGCCAAATTCAGCAAGTGCGAATTTTGGCTTAGGAGGTGGCATTCTTAGGGCATGTGGTATCCGCAGAAGGAATAAGAGTGGACCCTAGGAAGATCGAGCGGTGTTGGATTGGAAGCCACCTAGGTCCGTGGTGAAATCCAAGTTTCTTAGGCTTGGCGGGCTATTACTGAAGGTTTGTGGAAGGATTCTCGTCAATAGCCGCCTTTAACCAAGTTGCTAAGGAAGGAAGTACCTTTCAATGGACTACTAAACAGCAGAGAGCTTTGAAAAGCTTAAGAAGGTCTTGTGAGAGGCTCCATATTAATTCAGTAGGAGGCGGGAAAGGAATTTGTGGTGTCTTGTGATGCTTCGTGACACGGGTTAGACGTGTGTTAATGCAAGATGGTAAAGTAGTCGCTTATGCGTCTCGGCAGCTAAGGCCTCATGAGCTTAACTACCCAACTCATGACTTAGAGTGGCAGTGGTGGTTTTCGCCCTTAAGGTTTGGAGGCACTACCTTTATGGAGAAAGGTCATTATCTACACGACCACAAGAGCCTTAAGTATTTATTAACTCGAAGGAGTTGAACTTGAGGCAACGAAGGTGGGTGGAATTGCTAAAGGATTACGTTGTTCAATAGAGTATTATCCGGGCAAGGCGAATGTAGTAGCCGATGCCCTAAGTCGGAAGGTTGTATCGGACCTCACGGGCTTTGTTCGCTCATTTAAGTCTATATGACGATGGAAGTCACATTGGCGGAATTACAAGTCGTGCCCACTTGGCTAAAGGAAGTGAAAGAAGGACAGGTTGGTGATAATGACTTAAGTACTAAGTTCTGACAAGAAATGCAACAAGGGGATTAGAGGATTATGATGTCAACAATGAAGGAGTATTGTGCTACAAGGGTAAAGTCGTATGTCAAGAATAAGGAGTTGAGACAAAAGATTCTTCGGGAAGCGCATGGTAGCCCCTATGCCATGCATCCCGGAGGCATCAAGCTGTATAGAGATCTAAGGGAACAATTTTGGTGGTCCGACACAGGCGAAGTGGCCGAATTCGTGAGGAAATGTTTGGCGTGTCGACAAGTTAAGGTTTGAACACCAAGTTCCATCGAGATTGCTCCAACCAATCGAAATTCCCCAATGGAAGTGGGAAAGAATTACCATGGACTTCGTTAGTGGGCTTCCTTACGCCTACTAAGAAGGACTCAAGATGGGTGATTGTGGACCGTTTGACCAAGTCCGCACACTTTATCCCTGTCAGAAAGGATTATTCTCTTCAGAAGTTGGCTAGGTTGTATGTGGCGGAAATTGTGAGATTACATGGAGTACCGAAGTCGATCATCTCTGATAGAGACCCAAGGTTTACGTCTCGATTTTGGAAAGCACTTCATCAAGCTTTAGGCACTAAGCTAGACTTCACTACGGCTTTTCATCCACAATCGACGGGCGATCTGAGCAGAGTTATACAAGTGTTGGAGGATATGTTGAGAGGTCGTAATGGAATTTCGAGGAAGTTGGGAAGATTACTTGCCTTTAGCTGAATTCGCCTACAACAATAGCTATCGAGCCAAGATTTGAATGGCACCATCTGAAGCATTGTATGGAAGGAAGTGTAGAACACCTACTTGTTGGACCGAGTTAGGAGAACGTCGAGTTTTGGGTCCAGAGTTGGTGGCAGAAACTGAAGAGAAGGTTGAGTTAATTCAGGCACGGTTGAAGGAAGCCTCTGATAGGCAAAAGTCGTCTGCAGACCTTAAGCGAAAGGAAATAGAGTTTGAAGTGGGAGATCAAGTGTTCTTGAAAGTCTCACCTTGGAAGAAGGTAATGAGGTTTGGCGCAAAGGAAAGCTAAGCCCAAGATTTATAGGGCCTTATCAAATCTTGAAGCGAGTTGGGCGATGGCATACCAATTAGAGTTGCCACGAATTGCAAAGAAATGCATGACGATTTCATGTGTCCATGTTACGTCGCTATCGATCGGATCCATCCCATGTGGTACCGATTGAAGAGGTGGAACTAAGGCGGACTTATCCTATGAGGAAGAACCGATTCGGATCTTGGAACGTGATGTGAAAGTACTACGAAAGAAGACAGTTCCCTAGTCAAAGTGCTATAAGCGCAATCATGGAACGGAAGAGGCTTCATGGGAGATGAAGAAGAAGCGATGAGACAAAATACCCTCAATTATTTTAGTTAGGAAATTTGGGGACGAAATTTTGTTTAAGGGGTAAGCGTAACATCTGAATAGGGCCTATGCATTTCAGTTTAATTGTATGAAATGACAAGTTTCAAGTACTATGAATAAATTTGTGAAACTTTTGGAAACCTAGAAATGCATGGAAATGGAAATGAAAATGAAAATGGAAATGGAAATGAAAATGGAAATGGAAATGGAAATGGAAATGGAAATGGACATTTTGGAAACTTAGACATTTTGGAAACTTAGACATTTTGGAAACTTAGACATTTGGAAACCTAAACATTTTGGAAACCTAAACATTTTGGAAACCTAAACATTTTGGAAACCTAAACATTTTGGAAACACGAACATTTTAGGAAACTTGGATATGTAAGAAAAATGGCAAGTTATAGAGCCGCGCGAAAATTTTAGGAAACTTAAAATTGACCCCGGAATGCCGAATTTAAGAGCCCAAAAGGGAACTTAGGGCCAAGTGACCCTAAAAATATAAAGCACAAGAAATTTGACCCAACAACGGACTTGGAAATGTGGCCTGAAGATGCCACATAAGGCCTTAGGAAATGGCCCACATGCAAAAGGTTTTCGGGCCTGAGTTTGAGACACCCAGGAAGCAAATAATGAAGGCCTTATTTTGCTTCCAAGGCTAGGAGGTGGGACGGCACAAGCATGTTGAATAAGAGGAGTTTCACTTCGATTAAAACTCGTTTAATTAAGTGTTTAGTAAAGGAATTTCTTTTAATAAAAATAAATAAGGAGATAAAGGATGGATAAAGTACTTATAATTTAATTAAAGTGATAATTAAATGATAATATTATCACTTGTAAAGGAGTAGTGGCCAAGTTTTGGACTCTTGGTCTAACAATTTCAGTTAAAAGAGGAAAAGTGATACTCTCATCTCATTCATCAACTTTGTCAAACTTTGCTCTCACTTCCCCCTCATTGCCGTAATTCTCCTAAGCAAGGAACCATCCTCTCTTTTGCTATTTTCTTCCTCGTTTCTACTATCAAAATTCAATCCTTATTGATTCTAAGTAGAGGAGGAATCATCCACAACATCAAAAAGAGGTAAGATCTGTGGATTAGTCAACTTCTATTCTTTTCTTTTTACCAAAATCAAGGTACTAATTCCATTCTTGTTCATGGCCGAATCCACCATGATTCCATAGATTTCTACCATCATCAATTACAAAGAGCAAGGATCTAAGGTAAGAACAATTAATTTTTGTTCTTCTAAATCTTTTAATCAAGAACAAGGAAATAACCTTTTCTATGTCTCATGGCCGAATGAAAAAGGGAGAGTTTCGGGATTTCAAAATCAAGGATTTAAGGTGAGGCACAATCGGCCAAAGGCCAACTTCTTACTTATTAAAGTAGATCGGATCTAACATATGAATTTTAGGAATCTCGACGATATTCAAGACAAAAGGAACTTTCGGGATTTGGAAATCTATAAGGTAAGCCTCTAAACATTCGCCAATGGTGGTGAGATCATCTAAATTAATTCCTTAATTATTGAAAAGCAAAAACTAACCATATTGAACTACAAGGGTTGGTCGAATATCGGTGAGGAAAACCCAAACTTCCTGGATTTGTATAATCACCAAATCGGTAAAGGTGAGTTTTCCTTACAAATCCTACTAGGATTTGGTTTTGTTTAAAAGGGTTTATTAATGTGTGTTAATGGATGGGCCGAATATAGGGATTAATAGATCTAAAAATTAGATCGGGATTCTCGAGAAATCAAGGAACCTATTAAGCGAAAAAGGTGTGTACCCTTGCTATTCTTCGATATATTATGGTTAAATATTTAAATATATGATATGAAAAATAATATGAATGTGGCTATGTACCACACATGTGGCAAAAAGTACCAAGGTACGTTTCCTACTTCTGATAGGATTGTGAAAAATGTTATTTATATAACATGCGAATAAAAGAATATGAACATGAAATTAAATTATGCTATATATGTATATATATGTTTTGGGCATTCGGGATTTATGAAAAAGGGGGAGAACAGGTGTTGACTTCGGTCTCACCCACGAAAAATGTTGACTACGGTCACATTGCGAAATATGTTGACTACGGTCACATTGCGAAATTTTGGTAACTTCGGTTACAATAGTGTCTAATGACACAACGTGGAGAGTAGCGGATGGAGGGTTGACTTAGTAGTCCCTACGGTGTGTTGGTTGGTACGGGTGGAGAGTAGCGGATGGCTTATAGGTTTTGGGTTTGGGTTGCATCATAATTTCGTTATTATATGGACTTGATGATTTGAACATGAATGCTGATTTATTGAATGATAGTATTGTGTGCACATTGAGTCCATTGACTCACCCCATTGTGGGAATTATTTTTGGTGATGAGCGTTGATTGAATGGTAGGTAGACCATGAGGAGGCCATGCATCACTTGAAGAATTTATTCGTAATTTGGACTTTATTTAATTTTAATATTTTTCTTTTATTTTTGGGTTTATTTGATGTAATAAGGCCATAAGGCCCAGTGGATTATTCTTTGTTTTTACATTACTTTTTAATATTTTGCTAAGAACTATTTTGGACACGTTACCTCAAATTGGATTTACAAGATTAAATAAATAGGTTTTCAATCTAAGCCCAACTCAAAACAATAGTTTTTCTAAAAATTTTACAAATTTTCTCTAAGTATCGAATGTGTTTGAAACCGGTTTACTTTAGGAACATACCAGATCCGGTCCATTCTCGTGGGCCGGGTGTGGGGTGTTTCACTTATAAACTTACATTCACCACCTAGGGGTATTTTCGTCGTTTCACTACCCAGGGGTATTTTCGTAATTTTACCTCCAGGAGTTTTTTTGTAATTTTTCAAAATAGAGTATATTGGTGATTTTTTCAAAATAAGGGTATTTTGGTAATTTTGCAATTTAGGGGTATTTCGGTAATTTTGCATACAGGGGGTATTTTGGTAAATTTCCTCAACATAGGGTTTTTAGGATAATTTTACAAAAAAATTAGGGTCATATAGGCAATTTTACAAAAATAGGGTACTGGCCCCTTTCGGGTTTTAGTTATAAATTTTAGCCTGTCAACAAGTCCTTGTGGCTAAGGCTAACAAATCATTATGCACTGGTGTAGGATTCGAGAAAAGAGGAGGTGAGTCACTAGGACTGCTTAAATACCAAGCTCTCCCTAAATCCAATCCTAGACATGCGTATGCCTGTTGCCACACCCTTACTCAGCGACTAGTTCATAGGATTTGTTTGGATAAATTAAGTCTTATGGAATTTAAGAAGTTGTTTAAGCTAGGCCTATAGTCCATCAAAGTCTAATTAAACTAGCCTATGTCCCATAAATCCCATCAAGCCCACATATATATATCACACAGTGAGTTCAGAATACTTACCTGGCGGACTTAGGCAGGAGACGCAGGTGCCATGTCGCTAACAAACCTGTTATCATCTATAAACATGCATGTTTCAAAAGCCCATTTCTAGAAAACATTTTAAGCCCAAAAAAAACCCTCAAAGTCGAGTTTTGAACCGGGCTTTGATACCAATTTGTAACACCCCAAACTCGGCCCAAACACCATGACCGAATCTGGCATGCCACTAAGAAGAATTAGTAAAAACATGTCGCATTTTTAGAAAATATTTTCCTAAATTTTAACCTTTTATTCGGGAAAATTTAATAGGTTGATAATTTAGATAAGCTATAAATTCTATGAGATGTTTCTATGAATTAAAAACCAAAACTTAAATACATGCCTTAGAAAAAAAAGTGTAAACTTAAAATGTCTGATAATAATAATAAAATCCCAAAATAAAAACTGAACCGATATATAAAGATAACGGCCCGTGGCCTTATTACAACAAAATATAAAACCCATTAATTAAAAATATTAAAAATAAATAAAGTAAATGAAGTCTTCTTGCTGTAACATAGAATCTCTCGCATGGCCACCTTGCACCCCTCTTCAGCCCGGTCCAATGCACTAGGTGCTACCTGAAAGTTGTTAAATAATAGGGTGAGTCACGAGACTCAGTGTGCAACCCTCACGCACTATCAGATTGGGCCTTAGCCCCACAGATCAGAATAGTAGATATCATGTAATAAAATTTATGCAAAGCCCAACCCAATCCAAGGTTTCCATCCACTACACACCACCCTTACCTGCCAATCACACCATTGGGGATTTCTACAATCAACCCACACCGCTACACACCATCAATGACAGTCATGCTGCTCATCGTCAGATCATGGCAATAGCCACTACAACAAATCATGGCAACAAGCCACTACAACAGATCATGGCATAAGCCACTACAACAGATCATGGCATAAGGCACTACAACAGATCATGGCATAAGCCACTACAACAGAACACTTCCCCTTTCATCAATCCCAACCCCATGCAATCACAGAAATCGGCATACTTATCACATATGACATCTTAATAGGAACATTCACTTTAGGAATGACTGAGATCACTAACCTGGTGATTCGCTTTTACCCTCCTCGGGTTTCAAGCATAATGCTGGGATTTCGGCTTTTAACAGAACATAGCAGATTTATATACATGTATTAACAAACAAACTAGATGGTGCAGAAAGTTACACACCTGATATCGCGTAGTACTATACTCTTGGTCGATATCCCTGCTATCCGGATCTACTATCCTCAGTCTATAACTTGGTTTAAAAAAAATCGAAAAAACACGAAGATTTGGCCTCCCCTACATTTGGCCAAAGGATAATAAATACCCGAATTTACACATTAAAACTAATAAATCTCCTTACCTTGAAATCCCGAAAGTAACACGATTCGAGTGTTCCTGAACCCCGACTTAGAGATCTAAGCGATTAACTCCTCTTCAAATCCTGAAACGCCGCAGATAAGAGAGAAACAAGAGATTAGTTTCTAAATAGCCATTCGAGTAGAGTCTCTAAAGAGTCGAAAAAGACTGAAATCTCACGAATTGACACTTACCCTGAGTTTCCTTCAAGATTCGGTACAAGCAGTCACCTCAGATAGAATTCGACAAACACAGGGGATGAGATCTAGGGATTTTGGCTTTTATGAAAATCCTGGAAAGGATGAACTGATGCTCTTTTGGCTTTTAGAAGGTCTGAGTAAAGTGTTTTGGCTTTGGCTTAGAAAGAAAGTAAAAAGAAATCAAGGAAAGGCTTAGAGATTTCGGCTACAGAACAAATAAGAACGTAGTTTCGGCTTTTAGTGAATGGGAGAAGAATAACAATGGGGATCAAAAGATTCGGCTAGAAGGAGGTTTCAAAGAAAAAGAAAAGGGTGAGGGAGGTGGTGATTTTTGAATTTTGGAAGAGAAAAGATGAGAAAAGAAAAACTACTAAGATGGCCTTTAGATTTTTGGCACAAAGAAGGAAGAAAAGAGTAGGGTTCAAATACCGAAATTGATGAGCTATCCCCCCTTATTTATAGAAATTTCGGCACCCCCTATGACAATTAGAAACTAATTTCTTTACTCCTCTAGGTGATGGAATTTCGACCAACTCTGCTCTCAACAGATAGCTCCTAACTTTTCTATTTTACCTAAATCTCTTCACACCTTCAAAAGACGCCTAGATAACACCACATTTTTATTCTATTATCAGCACAATATTATCATTAAATCCCTCCTAAAAATAAGCCGTAATGACATCCATTCCTCATTGCTCTTTTAAGTGCCGAAATTGGCCCAAAGACATGGGCTCCTTGCGGCCAAACTTGGGCCTCTTTCAACTGCTGGTGATGCCACCCTCTAGCTCCCTTGCAGCGTCACTTAATATTGGGCCACCAGCCCACTTTGGTGTTTTAAACACAGATGCTACCCTTTTAACCCTATAGTGCCCAAACAGAAAACTTAATTAGGGCCTCAACCCAAACCTGAGCCCATTTTTGTGTCCTCTCTTTTCTTAGTCTGCTTATGAGGCCTCATGCCTAAGACTAGGGTCCACTAAGTAAGAACATAAATTTTTCCTATGGTCTCCCCTAACTCTAATGCTTCAAATAATCCCAATAATACCTTAATATTATTATTCTAAGTGCTACACATACATATTAACTCCCATGCATAGAAATTAAAAGTTTTAGGATTTTTGGGGCGTTACAACCCAATAGGCCCAAATCTACTAGGCCCAAATTCGGGATGTTACAACATTAATTTAACCACTTAATCAAACAGAAGGCCCTTTTTACCAGTTATGCGATGTAGTCCTTTGCTTAAATTAAGCACACAAATGATCAAATTAAATCACAGAAATTTCACACATGCTTAATCACATATCATAAGCACAAAAAATAATATTAAAATATTATACAGACTCAGATTTGTGGTCTTAAAACCACTGTTCTGACTAGGGTATAAATCGGACTGTTATAGTCATCAATCATAAACCATATTTACAAGCCAAACATAGTGGCTATATCATCAAGCACAAAACACCTATAAATGCTACTATAATTGCAACCAATGCATAAAAATCTATCGATAAAATCGATGGATAGTGTGATGGATCTCTGACTAGCTTCCAACCCAATCAAGCTTCTGATAATCTTTAAAGTAAAGGAAAATAACTACATAAGTAATTGTATGCTTAGTAAGTTCGTATAAACTTTAAGCATAATATTCCATTTCAATAATAAACTTTATAAAATAAACATAAATCTATGCCAGTGCCATAAGTTTCATAAATTGATATGATCATCAACTCACAAATGAGTAAGTTCATTAATCTCACATACATTTATCATTCGTAACATGATAGGATTTTATGGGACTTAATAGATAATCATCAACTTTTCTATAAGATTATGCACTTTTCAATCTACTTTCTTTTCATTCCATTCCCAATGCTTATCATAAGCCTAAAAAACATTATCAATTCCCTACTTAGTGTATTTATCCATTATATAGATATATTCATCCATAGCATACGTAAACTTCTCACAAATATTACATCATTCAAACTCATTACTCCATTTTCATCAAATTTCATTTGAACTATGAATTTACCATTTCATTACCTTTCCTCACCTGTTTCATATGCATAACACACAAGTTATAAACATAACTTCAACCATGACTACAAACTATTGTATTTAAACATAGCTCTTTTGAAATAAACTACATAATCAACCATTTCATAAGAAATTACATACTTTGATTTCATGAAGATAAACACGTTACCAATTAAGCACTTACTGTTTCAATGTATTTCATTAAGATTAAAAATGATATAATTCAATCACAAACTTGGCACAAGCCTAAAAATGATATAATTCAATCACAAACTTGGCACAAGCCTAAGCATCAACAAAAACACATGTTAGCATAATTGAATATAATCCATATGAACTTAACATAGATAATCACTATACTTAAGCATTATCCAATTGGATCTATCATCCTTCGTAACATATCATGTTTTTCATGTATCACCATTTCAATACGTTTCATACACACATGTCTTGATTCATATTGAAAACTTGCCATTTCATTTGCATAACACAAAAGCTGTAAACATGACATTTACCATAGTCACAAGCTAGTGATTAAACACATAACTTAGTAATATCATCACATGGTAAGATATGGTACGTAAACATAGCATCACTTAAATCATACCTTTGATAATCATGAATATTCATACTTTGATCATTGGTACATCATACCTTTCCATATTTATCGTAGTGAAGTCAATCAGAACCCTTACCGGAGCCCACACAAGTGTGCTAAACGATGGTCGTAAACATACCTTTTCATATTCGATGGTTGTCACCATCCCTTTTCATATTCGATGGTCGAAACCATCCATTATTATTAATTGATGGTCGTCACCAACCCTTTTCATAGTTGATGGTCATCACCATCCCTTTTCATAGTTGATAGTTAAAACTATCCCTTTTCATAGTTGATGGTGGTTGTAACAGCCCGTTTTTAGTCAAATCAAAATAGTGGTTTTGGGACCACAAATCCAAAGTAAAAATAATTATTTTATTATTATTTTAATTTTTGCAACATGAAAATATGTTTGTGTGAAAGTTTCATTTAGAAATTTTATCATTTGGTTAGTCAATTTGACAAAAAGGACTAAATCGCATAAAGTGCAAAACATGAGTGCTAATAGCTAAAGGTGTTAAATAGCTATATAACTTAAAAGTATAGGTCCTTGGGTGGTAATTATACCATTTCCTAATTGGATGGACATATATGGACATTTTACTAAGTGTTTTTATGATTATTAATTAAGGATAAAATTGTAAATTAATAAATAACTTAATAAAAATAAAGGAAACATAAAATCATCTTTAATTTCTATCATCTTCCATTGAATTGTGATCTAGGAAACTCCATTGAAGGAGCTTAAGTATTCAGCCTTGTCTTCTTGAGCATATCAAGAAAAGCGACATACGGGCTTACACTAGGGAAAGAATAAAGTCTCAGATTAGTTGACACATGTCATCATTTTTAAGTCTGAGTTAAGTTTGTATGTAATAAGCATTGTTATAATTATGCTTTAAATGCTTTGATATTGCATAAATGGTGTACACGAGACTACAGTCATTTTGACGATAATTCTGCTATTTATGGCACTTAGTGTGCGAGATCGAGATAACTCCTACTATGAATGGCACTTAGTGTGCGAGATTAAAATAGCTTTGGCTATTTATTGGCACTTAGTGGCGAGATTGCGAGTACTCAACATTATTCTGTATAGGTATGAGTTTATTACGGATTGGTACAGGTATGTACATGAATCGTAGAAGCTTTAAATCGAAGAAGTTATGAAGTTTGCATATAAGCATATGAAAGGTTTGTTAGTTATCATGAATTACATGTTAATATGTTCAAATTGATTATTTGTGCATTTATGATTAGTTGAGTTTATTTCATACGAGCTTACTAAGCTATAAAGCTTGCTTAGTCTATTTTTCCATGTTTTATAGTGATTTCAATGCTAGCTCGGATTCGGGGATCGTCGGAGACTACGTCACACTATCTAACCATCACTTTGATACTTTTTAGCTTATGGTTTGATCATATGGCATGTAAAGGATTATTGTCATTTTGATATGTATTTTGGTAGTGAGTTTTGCCATTGGAGATGGCTTTTGAATGGTCATGTTTTGGTTTGTATATATAGCCATGAGACTTGGCTTAACTTGGTTAGTATGGTTATGTATATATATAAGTGTGCATATGGCTTATGTTATGTGATTGAGATTGGTTTTGCAATGTTATTGATAGTTGATATTATAGATGTCAAATGGTTGATAATTGAGAAGCTATATACTTATGGATTGGTGTACGATGATGCATGTTTGGAAAAAGTATAATTGCTATGATTTGAATGAGGAAAAACATGAGATTATAATCATGTTAGTTGTTGGAATTGAGATGGTATGAATAACGTTTGATTGAGGTTGTTTAAATGATTTTAAGTGTTATGTTTTGATTCCATGAAATTTGGTATAGGTGTGCATAAGATAGGGTGGCAAAATGGCTTGGTAAATAGCCTATTTTTGTCCACACGGGCAGAGACATGAGCGTGTGTCTCAGCCATGTGTGACACATGGTCATGTTACATGGCTATGTGTTCCCTGGTGTTGAAATTAAAATCAAGTCTATATGCTCCACATGGCCTTACACACGGGTGAGTGACCTAGTCGTGTGGCATAAGTCAGTATACCCTATAGGTTTGGCATGGCCTAGTACATGGCCTGGCACACGGGCGTGTGTGTTGGCCGTGTGACCCGAGTCAGAGAGTTACACGGGGTCGGACATAGGCTAGATGTAACATCTGGGATTTGGGGTCCCTGCATTCATCTTGTTTTGTTGTGTTCGGTATGTTATGTGCATTGTTTGAGTATGTTTGGGGTCTTTGGGAAGGCTTGGGGTTAAGTTGGAACCTTGGCTAAATTTCAAATTTTGGATAATTTAGGAAGGGAGCTAGTTGGGAGCAGGACTTAAGGTTTATTGGTTGTGTTTGTTGACATAAGAAGTGAGGTGGTAAGGTGGCAAATGACGCCACTTAGAGAGCAATGAGGGTGGCGTCAACAAGGGGTAGCTGAGGAAAGAAGTTCAAGTCGCTCTAATAGCAATTGGAAGCTCTCTTTTTGCGTCAGGAAGCTAAGGAGGTGGCTTCTAGTGGAACTCTTCAGGGTGGTTGATGGAATAAGTCAAATTATTTAAAAGGGTGGCCATGAGTGAAAGTAGGGGTTTGAATGTTTCAAACTCATTTGAACAGGAGGTTAGGAGTGAAATAAGGAGCAAAGTAAGAATTTTCAAGTCAAGGGAGGTGGTGGCCGAATATGGGGAGCTTAAGATGGGGGAAGACATTTCGGTTAGGGTCTGGTGGGGGTGTGCCAAATGTTGGAGGTCATGGTAGCTTAGTCTCTTGAATCTTGGTGTTCTAGTGGTTAGTTAAGAAGCATTTTTATTTTGGTATAGTCAAAACGCTCCTAAAGCTTATGATCATTTATCATCACCTTAAAATCGAACCCTCCTATCTTTTTTTCTCAATTTTCTTCTTTTCTTTTGTTTCACCTAGAAGCCAAAGGCACATCTTTTTCACTTCCTCTCATTGGTCGAATCTCTCTTTCACCCCATTCATCCTCTTAAGCTTTACAACCCATAAGTGAAACATCATTCCCTTTTGGGATCCACTTCAAATCGAAACCATCCCTTTTCTCTCATATTCATGCAAGTTGAAACTTTAATGACTTCTATTCTATTCTCCATTCTAGCTTAGCCGAATTCTCTTTTCTTTTTTCCCTCTTGTTTTTTTTTCAATTGCCGAAACATGCCCTCACTTTTGCATCACCATTTGCCTCGGGTTCCTTTTTTTCAAGCCGAAGCATCTAGTGATTCTTGTTCCTCGCTATTTTCTTGTGTAAGCCAAACCTTTCTAGCCATTCTTTCTTGTTTTCCCTTGAACTCTCTAAAAGCCAAAACTCTTAAGCCTTCATTTGGGTTCTTTATCTTTATCTTCAGTTCTCCCATTTTATTCTCTTCCACTCATGATCATTTTCGAAACTTCTCTACTGTGGTGCTTGTGCCAAATTCTCTAGAGTGTTATTCAAATTCTCTGTGATAAGGTAAGATCATTCCATTTTTTTTCTCTTTGATTAAACTCGTATTCCCTATTCTCTTGGTAAGGCCGAATCTGTCTTGACTGATATCTTAATCTATTTCTTCTTTCTCTGGGTTCCATCGATCACGGGATTAAGTGTTAGACATCCATTTCGGATCATTCTTTGATTTGGTCTATTAAGGGTTGCTAGTCGAATCTTTGAGCCCTACATTCCTTTTCGGGACTTCAAGGTAAGGGTTTTCCCTTCAAAAATTTAATTAGATTCGCTTTCGTATCTACTGCCTTAACTCTTGTTTCCTTATAGTATCTCTGACCAAGATCTTTTGATGGAATTTTGTAACACCCCAAACCCGGCCTATGCATTAAGCCGGATTTTGGCATGCCACATAAATTTAACGAACATTCAAATCATTTAACGAAGTAGAAATCAAATTTCAAACGATTAAGAAAATTACTTTATCGAAAAATCGAAGTTCATTGAAAACCATAATTAAAAACACAAGAATTTGTCGTTTGATATATAAAGAAGTATTTGATAAAAACTTTGGACTTATTTAGTCGAAATATTTCATTGAAAAGTTTTAAAAGAACTTTCTAAGTTTCTAGTTAAGAAAAACTTTTATTTTATACGAGAGTTATAGAAACATTTAAAAGAAAAACTAAATCAATCCAACTTAATAAAACTAAGACATAATAAATCCATCCATATAATAAAATCCATAATTAAAAAAAAGGCCTTATTACATCGCCATTAAAAATAGCACTTAATAAAAATCATAAAAGAAGTCTTAAAGTTTTATAAACCACCATTTGTAGTATAGCCTCCCACGAAGTCATCTCCACCCAAGTCTCCATCAATTGTTATGACCGAGAGGGTAAAAAATGGGGTGAGTTACTTAGAACTCGGTGTGTAACTCACTTACCATAGTCCACTGGGCCAAGACCATTTAAACATTTATTTGAGCCTAAGCCCATTTCAAAATATAATAATTTAGCATTTAAAAATAATAATGCAAATGATATGCAATTCCCAAAACCAAACCTAGATTTCCATCCGCTACACACCCCCGTACCCAACAAGCACACCTGTGGGGAGCTTTAGTCACCCCCCCGCCAACACACCGTAGTAGGCTTTAAGCCCAATATCATATTTGTGGCAACGGCCATTTAAATAATTGTGGTAGAACCACCGATCTAGATTTCGGGCAACGGCCATTGTGACAGAGTCACCTATCTAGAATTCTGGCATTAAGCCTTTCTTCTCTTCATCATTGATCCCAACCCATGCAATCATGTTTATGCATTACAAAATATTTGTAAAGAAAACCATATTATAATTTATAAATTTTGGCCCATTAAAACACATATCACATATAGCCCATTTATCAATTATCATAAATGGCCCAATCATCAAATTTCACTTATGGCCCATTTATCGATTATCACATATGGCCCAAATTCTCAATTATCACATATGGCCCAAATTTTCCAAATATCATATATGTCCCAAATTTGTCAAATATCACATATAGCGCAAATTTGTCAAATATCACATATGGCCCAAATTTACCAAATATCACATATGGCCCAAATTTGCCAAATATCACATATGGCCCAAATTGTCAAATATCACATATGGCCCAAATTTGTCAAATATCACATATGGCCCCAATTTACCAAATATCACATATGGCCCCAATTTGCCAAATATCACATATGGCCCAAATTTGTCAAATATCACATATTGCCCAAATTTTCCAAATATCACATATATGGCCCAAATTTATCAAATATCACATATGGCCCAAATTTATCAAATATCACATATATGGCCCAAATTTACCAAATATCACATATGGCCCAAATTTATCAAATATCACATATGTGGCCCAAATTTATCACTTATTATCATTTTAGCCATTAAGGGCGATTTCAAAATTTTCACGATCTTAATATCGATTTCACGATCTTAACACTAAAGTGTCAAAAATACCATATTTTTCGATTTCACCAACTTTGCGATTTTTAATCCAACTTTAACTATTGTATAGTCATCTAACCCATGAGATATAATGTGAGATTACCCACCTGATTACAGTGAGAACTACACTCTCCCGCTCGTCGATATCTAAACACACATTACGAAGGATTAGAACACTAAATTTAATATTAAACTATTCTAATATTGAGCGATCTAAATCTTACCCTCAGAATCTCGAATAACCACTATTTACGATTTTTTCTCCGATCAAAGGATCTATACCACGAGTAAACAATGGTTCGGGGGTACGTACAACTTCGAATAATTGATTTTCGCAGGATGAGGGTCCACAACCCGATGGAAAATCTCGAATTCCTGAAACAATCCTTCTCTTAAACTTAGGGGGATTAATAGAACCACCCCTCTTCCGAATACTATTTACTGCCCTTTTCATCTCTATTTTGATTGTCTCTATTGACAAAAGATCATTAGTCTTCATAATAAGCTATCAAAATTTTGACTAGAGGTTTTAAAGAATGGGATTAACTTACCACAAATACCCTCATTCCACAATATGACAATCGAGCGATAACGTCCCCTAAAATGAAATCGATTAATAAACCATGTATAACCATATGTCGAACAATATGAAAATCCTTAATAATCCCTTACCTTAACACCTTAAATCCGATTTCAACGATCTATGATGTTTACGAATACTTGAGTTTCGGCCCTCCACTAAATTTCGATTGATTAAAGTTTGAATAGAAGAAAAAGAATGATTTAAAACAATAGATGCTTATGGAGAATAGAAGATTCGGCTATAGAGAAAAGTTAAAAGAAATAGTGTTTAGTAACATTCGGCCAAGAAGAAAAGAGAATGTTGAAAGTATGTTGAAAAGAAAATCAAAATGATGAAAGGAAGAAAATGAGGATGAGAGATTTATGATTAAATTTTTGAAATAAAGGAAAACAAGAGATGAAAGTTTGAACAATGGTGCATTCGGCCAAGAGAGAGAGGATAAGAAAATGTTTTGTTTTTGATGTTTTAGGCACTAAATGGAAACACCAAATGGGCTACTAGAGTGATTAACAAATAAATGACCAAATGGTCAAAAGAATAACCAAAAGAAAACAAGGCAAAGATGGTTTTCCTCCTATCACAAGCACATTCGGCCAAGGGGAAAGATGAGAGAAAAAGTTTTGTTTTTGGGAGAGCAAAAGACCAAAATGAAAAATTCTCTCAAGCTACTAACTTTTCCAAAACTTACCACCAAAATTTCAGCTCCCTCTTTAGTCCACAAAACCGTCCATGTGCATAGCTATCAAGGATCAACTTTTTCCAACCTTTCTTTCCATAGCACATTCCACAATTTAAGCCATTTGGTCCCCTTACTTGCCTTATCCTATTGATTCCTTTCCTCAACTTCAATGTTTCCTTAATCCATTTAGCCACCTTACCATAAAAATTAAAAGTCTAACATACCAAAAATGAAGCTTGGCCGACACTTGATAGGAGAAAGCAAAAATAAAAGCTTTCAAGTTGCATTCTAGGAGATTCGAACCTCTCACCTCAAGCAAACATGCATGGCCAACACCACCTTTCTACTAGTTCATCTTATGCTAGTTTTTAACACTTAATTTTACTTAAACCTCAAAGTCACTTGATCCACTTCAATTAAATACTCCTTACAAAAATTTATTCTAATTCCGAATAGTTCTCAAGTCTTCTCAAGACTATACTAAACATGAAAAATTTTATTATACACAAATTAAGCACTAAAACATGCATCAATTCAATACTCAAATTTCAGGATGTTACAACTCTACCCTCCTTAAAGAAAATTTCGTCCTTGAAATTTACCTGGCTAAAAGATATGAGGATATTATTGTCGATTTGCATCCTCAGGCTCCCACGTAGCTTCCTCCACTCCGTGATTACACCATAAAACCTTGACCAACGGTACAGTCTTCTTTCTTAACACCTTAACATCTCTGTCTAAGATTCTCACTGGTTCCTCCTCGAAAGACAAATCGGCCTTAATTCCACTTCTTCTACCTAGATTATGTGCGATGGATCCGATCTATAGCGTCTCAAAGATAGAAACATGGAAAACACTATGAATCTGACTCAATTTTGGAGGTAAATCAAGTTGATAGGCCACTGGTCCTACGCGCTTCAACACACTGTATGGCCCAATGAACGTAGGGCTCAACTTGCCTTTCCTTCCAAATCTAAAAATCTTTTTCCACGATAAAACTTTCAAAAAGACCTGATCTCCCACCGCAAACTCGATATCTTTATGCTTCAGATCCGCATATGACTTTTGTCTATCAAAGCTTCCTTTAACCGCGCTCGAATTACCTTTACTTTTTCTTCCGTCTCTGATATCAATTTAGGACCCAAAAGTTATCGTTCTCCTAATTCAGTCCAACAAGTAGGAGTACGGCATCTACGACGATATAACGCTTCATAGGGTGCCATCTGAATGCTAGACTGATAGCTGTTGTTATACGCAAACTCTGCCAACAGTAGAAAATCCTCCCAACTACCTCTGAAATCAATCACACAACCTCTTAACATGTCTTCCAAAATCTGGATTACTCTTTCCGACTGACCATTTGACTGAGGGTGAAAAGTTGTACTGAAGTTTAAATTTGTATCCAGAGACTCATGTAAAGCTTTTCAAAATCGTGATGTAAACCGAGGATCCCTGTCCGATATGATAGACATTGGTACCCCATGCAACCTCACGATTTCAAATACATACAGTTTAGCCAACTTCTACAACGAGTAATCCGTATGAACTGGTAGAAAATGAGCAGTCTTCGTTAATCGATCTACTACCACCCAGACAGAATCTTTCTTAGTAGGTGTTAAGGGTAACCCACTAACAAAATCCATCGTTATTCGCTCCCATTTCCATCATGGAATCTTTACTGGTTACAACAATCCCGACGGTAATTGATGTTCCGCCATTACTTGTTGACAAGTCAAACACTTTCCCATAAAATCAGTAACTTCCTGTTTTAACTTTGGCCACCAATACTATTCACGGAGATCTCGATACATCTTATTTCCTCCGAGGTGCATAGCATAAGGGCTACTATGCGCCTCTAGAAGAATCATTTGCCTCAAACTCGAGTCGTCGAGCATACAAACCCTTCCATGAAATCACAGTACACCATCTTTGTTCAAACTAAAATCTCCTATTACACCGCTTTCAGCTTGTTGTATTAAATGACCCAACTTTTCATCGGATAATTGCTTTTCCTTGATTTGTTCCAACCATAGAGGCTTCACCTAAAGTCTCGCTAACAAACTGTCATCCTCATACAAACTGAGATGAGCAAACATTGCTCTTAACTCCGATACAACCTTACGACTCAACGCGTCTGCCACAACGTTAGCCTTTCCAGGATGATACTCGATTGAGAAATCATAATCCTTTAGCAACTCCACCCATCTCCGTTGTCTTAAATTCAACTCCTTTTGGGTAAAGAGGTACTGAAGACTCTTATGGTCCGTATAAATAATTGACTTCTCACCGTAAAGATAATGTCTCCAAATCTTTAATGCAAACACTACCGCAGCCAACTCCAAATCATGGGTAGGATAATTGACTTCGTGTGGCGTCAACTGTCGAGAAGCATAAGCTACCACTTTTTCACTTTACATCAGTACACATCCTAAACCTGTGTGTGACGCATCATAGTAAACGGTAAACTCTTTTTAGCCTCTGGTTGAATTAATACTGGGGCTTCCGTTAGAATCTTCTTCAGTTTCTCAAAACTTTCTTGTTGTTTATCGGTCCATACATATGGTACTTCCTTCCGCAACAACTTAGTTAGGGGTGCAGCAATCAACGAAAACCCCTCAACAAAGCGTCTATAATAACCAGCCAAACCCAAGAAACTTCAGATCTCGACCATCGACTTTGGCGCTTCTAATCCAACATGACCTCTACCTTTCGAGGATCAACTCTTATTCCTTCAAATTGACACTACATGACCCAAGAAAGTCACTTCCTTCAACCAAAATTCACACTTACTGAATTTGGCATATAGTTGCTTATCTCGTAAAATTTGCAACACAGTGTGCAGATGAGAGTCATGCTCTTCTTCATTCCTCGAATATACCAAAATGTCATCTATGAACACTACTATGAACCGATCTAAATAGGGCTGAAAGACTTGATTCATCATGTCCATAAATGCAGTTGGTGCATTAGTCAAACCAAACAGCATCACTAAAAACTCATAATGTCCATAGTGAGTTCGGAATGCCGTCTTATGAATATCTGCCTCTTTCACCTTGAGTTGATGATAACCCGATCTCAAATCAATCTTGAAAAGACTGAAGCTCTTCTTAATTGATCAAATAGGTCATCGATTCCCGGCAATGGATACCTATTCTTGATCATCAATTTATTCAATTGTCTATAATCAATGCACATACGCATCGACCTATCCTTCTTCTTGACGAACAAAACCGGTGCTCCCCACGGAGACACACTTGGTCGAATAAATTCTTGATCTAGCAGTTCTTGAATTTGAGCTTTAAGCTCCACTAACTCCTTCGGTGCCATTCTATAAGGAGCAATGGACACCAGAGCAATTCTGGGTAAAAGCTCAATGCCAAATTCTACTTTTCGATCTGGAGGTAGACCTGAAAGTTCTTCGGGAAAGACATCTGGAAATTCTTTCACCGTTCTCACACCTTCTACTGATAAATCCTTGGCATCCAAAGCAATAATGAATGCTAAGAATGCTCTATTCCCTTTCCGCACCAACTTTTCTGCCTTCAAAGCAGATACCACATTTGCCAAAAAGTTTCTTCGCTCGTCTATCATTATTATCTCCTCATAATCCACAGTCTTAATTGACATCCGCTTTTTGGCACAATTCAATTGCGCTCGATGCTTCACCAACCAATCCATGCCCAAAATAAGATCAAACTCACCAAAAGGTAATTCCATCAAGTCCGCTAGAAATACCTCTCTTTGAATCTCTAAGGGCACATCTCTGAATAATTTATTCACTATTACCGATCGTCCTAAAGGACTAATTACCGCATCTCTATCGGTAATCTCAGATCTAATATTTAGGTTTCCAGATATAGCACTAGCAACATACGAGTGGGTAAATCCGATATCTATCAAAGTGGTAACAGGTACATCAGAAATGAAGAACGTACCAATTATTACATCAAGTACATCGCCGTCCTCACGACGCCTGACAGCATAGACCAATTCTGGCTGTCTCGCCTCCGTGTTACCTCTAACACCATTACCTCGACCCAGTGCACCTTGTCCATGTTCATTACCATTACCACCACGACCTGGTCCACGACCTCTTGATGGCTGCTGAGTACCTCTAGCTGGCTGAGCCTCAGGGTTACGAGCTTCCTGAGTCATTTCAATCACCGAGGACAATTCTTAAACCGATGATCCTTGATCCACATTTAAAACAGCTCCGCTTTTCCTCCAACATTCTCCGGATGTCGCCTACCACGATCGGCACATTCTCGAATCTAATTGGTAGTTACAGGTGCCCTAACTTGAACTGGCTCATCATTCTGTGGCCTCTTTTGAAACCTTTTAGAAGAACCAGAATACTTAAAGTCCCTCTTGCCTCTTACTTTTTCCCGATTCTGGCATTCTAAATTCTTAGCCTCTTCGGCTATCTTAGCTTTCTCTACAAGCGAGGTAAAAGTCCGCACTTGTTGTGGGGCTATCAGTACCCGAAACTCATCATTCAGTCCATCCTCAAAGTGTACACAGTGCTCATGATCAGTCTGCACTATAGTACGAGCATAACGACTCAAACGAAGAAATTCTGCCTCGTAGGCTGCCACATTCTTACTTCCTTAAACCAAATTCAGGAATTCTTTCCTTCGGGCATCTACATAACTTGTTCCGACGTACTTCCCTTGGAAAGCAGCTTTAAAGAAATCCCAATTAACCAATGCAGCCTCAGTGCCTTCTCGAACAGTAAGCCACCATTGATACGCCTCATCTCTTAGCAAAGACATGGCTCCTTTCAGTTTCTGCTCGACGGTACACTCCAAATCATCCGTAATTCGTTCTACAGCCTCAAGCCAATATTCTGCCACATTCGGAGCTACACCAGAGACACCTCTAAAAACTTCTGCACCACTAGACTTGAGTCATTCCGATATTGATCCGCGAGTTACTAGCCTAGTTCTGGCTCCAGATACTCTTTCTAGGACTCGCAACATTGCTTGAGTCAAAGCATTATCCTCATTGGCATGATCATGAGATCCAGTTTCGCTCTCGAATGATGCAGGTGCATCCATTTTCGGTATGTGACCCGGCGCTTCAGACGTTGCACCTCGTCCTCTACCACGGCCACGTCTACCGCGTCCACGACCACGTCCTCTGGTGCTCATATTGACTAATTCGCTTTAATCTGATTACAGGTTTTATGAATCAAAATATTATTTCAGTGTTTATTAACGATATTTTTTGAGATATAAGAGATAGGGTTGTTTTCACCATCACATCCCATAGTCTCGATCTCTATCGTTTTCAACACCTAAAACTAGAAGTTCTAGAATGTTCCTCAAGTCTTATCACAATAATAAACATTTAATAAACAAATACTTACTGAACATACTTACTTGACTTGGTGTCGGATGGTCGTGGTGCCATACTACCTTTAAAACATAAAATCTAGAAATTTAAGTGGTTTTTAAACAAAATCATCGTTGAACCCAAACCACAGCCGAGTTTTGAAACTGGGCTTTGATACCATAAAATGTAACACCCCAAACCCGGCCTATGCATTAAGCCCAGATTTCGGAATGCTACACAAATTTAACGAACATTCAAATCATTTAACAAAGTAGAAATCAAATTTCAAACGAATAAGAAAATTACTTTATCGAAAAATCGAAGTTCATTGAAAACCATAATTAAAAACACAAGAATTTGTCGTTTGATAAATAAAGAAGTATTTGATAAAAACTTTGGACTTATTTAGTCGAAATATTTCATCGAAAAGTTTTAAAAGAATTTCCTAAGTTTCTAGTTAAGAAAAACTTTTATTTTATACGAGAGTTATAGAAACATTTAAAAAAATAACTAAATCAATCCAACTTAATAAAACTAAAACATAATAAATCCATCCATATAATAAAATCCATAATTAAAAAAAAAGGCCTTATTACATCGCCATTAAAAATAGCACTTAATAAAAATCATAAAAGAAGTCTTAAAGTTTTATAAACCACCATTTGTAGTATAGTCTCCCCACGAAGTCATCTCCGACCTAAGTCTCCATCAATTGTTATTACTTGAGAGGGGTAAAAAAAATGGGGTGAGTTACTTAGAACTCAATGTGTAACTCACTTACCATAGTCCACTGGGCCAAGACCATTTAAACATTTATTTGGGCCTAAGCCCATTTCAAAATATAATAATTTAGCATTTAAAATAATAATGCAAATGATATGCAATTCCCAAAACCAAACCTAGATTTCCATCCGCTACACACCCCTGCATCAACCAAAGACACCTGGGGAGCTTTAGTCACCCACCCCGCCAACACACCGTAGTAGGCTTTAAGCCCAATATCATATTTGTGGCAACCATTTAAATAATTGTGGTAGAACCATCGATCTAGATTTCTGACAGCGCCATTGTGACAGAGTCACCTATCTAGAATTCGGCATTAAGCCTTTCTTCTCTTCATCATTGATCCCAACCCATGCAATCATGTTTATGCATTACAAAATATTTGTAAAGAAAACCATATTATAATTTATGAATTTTGGCCCATTAAAACACATATCACATATAGCTCATTTATCAATTATCATAAATGGCCCAATTATCAAATTTCACTTATGGCCCATTTATCGATTATCACATATGGCCCAAATTCTCAATTATCACATATGGCCTAAATTTGCCAAATATCATATATGGCCCAAATTTGTCAAATATCACATATGGCCCAAATTTGTCAAATATCACATATGGCCCAAATTTGTCAAATATCACATATGGCCCAAATTTGTCAAATATCACATATGGCCCAAATTTGTCAAATATCACATATGGCCCAAATTTACCAAATATCACTATGGCCCAAATTTGCCAAATATCACATATGGCCCAAATTTGTCAAATATCACATATGGCCCAAATTTGTTAAATATCACATATATGGCCCAAATATATCAAATATCACATATGGCCCAAATTTGGCAAATATCACATATATGGCCCAAATTTATCAAATATCACATATGGCCCAAATTTATCAAATATCACATATATGGCCCAAATTTACCAAATATCAAATATGGCCCAAATTTATCAAATATCACATATGTGGCCCAAATTTATCACTTATTATCGTTTTATCCATTAAGGGCGATTTCAAAATTTTCACGATCTTAATACCGATTTCATGATCTTAACACTAAAGTGTCGAAAATACCATATTTTTCGATTTCACCAACTTTGCGATTTTTAATCCAACTTTAACTATTGTATAGTCATCAAACCCATGAGATATAGTGTGAGATTACACACCTGATTACGGTGAGAACTATACTCTCCCGCTTGTCGATATCTAAACACACATTGCGAAGGATTAGAACACTAAATTTAATATTAAACTATTCTAATATTGAACGATCGAAATCTTGCCCTATGAATCTCGAATAACCACTATTTGCGATTTTTCTCTGATCAAAGTTTCTGTACCACGAGTAAACAATGGTTCGGGGGTACGTATGACTTCGAATAATTAATTTTCGTCGGATGAGGGTCCACAACCCGGTGGAAAATCTTAGATTCCCGAAACAGTCCTTCTCTTAAACTTAGGGGGATTAATAGAACCACCCCTCTTCCAAATACTATTTACTGCCCTTTTCGTCCCTATTTTGATTGTCTCTATTGACAAAAGATCATTAGCCTTCATAATAAGCTATCGAAATTTTGACTAGAGGTTTTAAAGAATGGGATTAACTTACCACAAATACCCTCGTTCCACAATATGTCAATCAAGCGATAACGTCCCCTAAAACGAAATCGATTAATAAACCATTTATAACCATATGTCGAACAATATTAAAATCCTTAATAATCCCTTACCTTAACACCTTAAATCCAATTTCAACGATCTACGATGTTTACGAATACTTGAGTTTCAGCCTTCCACTAAATTTCAATTGATTAAAGTTTGAATAGAAGAAAAAGAATGATTAAAAACAATAGATGCCTATGGAGAATAGAAGATTCGGCTATAGAGAAAAGTTAAAAGAAATATTGTTTAGTAACATTCGGCCAAGAAGAAAATAGAATGTTGAAAGTATGTTGAAAAGAAAATCAAAATGATGAAAGGAAGAAAATGAGGATGAGAGATTTATGATTAAATTTTTGAAATAAAGGAAAACAAGAGATGAAAGTTTGAACAATGGTGCATTCGGCCAAGAGAGAGAGAGGAGAAGAAAATGTTTTGTTTTTGATGTTTTAGGCACTAAATGGAAACACCAAATGGGCTACTAGAGTGATTAACAAATAAATGACCAAATGGTCAAAAGAATAACCAAAAGAAAACAAGGCAAAGATGGTTTTCCTCCTATCACAAGCACATTCGGCCAAGAGGAAAGATGAGAGAAAAAGTTTTGTTTTTAGGAGAGCAAAAGATCAAAATAAAAAATTCTCTCAAGCTACTAACTTTTCCAAAACTTACCACCAAAATTTTGGCTCCCTCTTTAGTCCCCAAAACCGTCCATGTACATAGCTATCAAGGATCAACTTTTGCCAACCTTTCTTTCCATAGCACATTCCACAATTTAAGCCATTTGTTCCCCTTACTTGCCTTAACCTATTGATTCCTTTCCTCAACTTCAATGTTTCCTTAATCCATTTAGCCACCTTACCATAAAAATTAAAAGTCTAACATACCAAAAATGAAGCTTGGCCGACGCTTGGTAGGAGAAAGCAAAAATAAAAGCTTTCAAGTTGCATTCTAGGAGATTCGAACCTCTCACCTCAAGCAAACATGCATGCGCCAACACCACCTTGCTACTAGCTCATCTTATGCTAGTTTTTAACACTTAATTTTACTTAAACCTCAAAGTCACTTGATCCACTTCAATTAAATACTCCTTACAAAAAATTATTCTAATTTCAAATAGTTCTCAAGTCTTTTCAAGACTATACTAAACATGAAAAATTTATTATACACAAATTAAGCACTAAAACATGCAATAATTCAGTACTTAAATTTTAGGATGTTATAAATCTAACACCAATCAGGCAAAGGAAGGGGTTGGACCCATAAACCCAGCCCCTAAATTTAAGAAACATGTCATGTCAGCAGTACGAGATTGGCCACCAGGTTGTGTACCAGCTTCGGAACAGAGTAGTAGGCAGATAGTGGTCGTTTCTGCTATCGATAGTGTCGACGTATAGAGTATTGTTTTGCGTGTTACCAGGTGTGTAAATCCTAACACACTTTACTTAATTGTATTTTTTATTATATGGGCTGAAAAGCCAGAATAGGCTGTGAATGCAGTCGAAATACCTTTGTGGGTAGGCAGGGAGTGCCAGGTATGTATCTGTAATTACCTGATATGAGTTTGGTTGTATTTACTGGTTTATTATCTTATTAATAGAATGATACATCCGTTATGATAAATGTTGTGCATAGGATATGGGAATGTTGATAAAGGGGAAGTGATGAGGTCACATTGTGATCGGTGGCTCTGCCACATTGTGATCGGTGGATCTACCACATTATTCTTAAGGTCACATGGTGATCGGTGGCTCTGCCACATTATTCTTAAGGTTACATGATGATCGATGGCTCTTCCACATCTGTTTGTGAGGTCATATCGTGATCGATGGCCATGCCACAATTCTTATAAGGTCACATAGTGATCGGTGGCTCTGCCACATTTTCTGACAGCATGACTGTCAAGATGGTGTGTAGCGGATAGAGGGTTGATTGTAGAAATCCCCACGTTGTGATGGTTGATACGGGTTGGTGTGATGGTTCTTGTGATTGTATGACATTGGGTATGAGCTAAATACAATATTATGGGCCGTGGGCCAGTTTATATGTTGCGGGTTTTACACACTAAGCCTCTGTGACTCACCCTTTCCCTAATTTTTTAGGTAATCAGTAGATCGTGGATATGGGAGCCGAAGTGGACTCTTGGAGGCCATAAAAGTCATTATATTTATTTTATGAACTTTCTACTGCTTAAAGTTAGTTTTATTTAGGGATTTTCTTGCAATAAGGCCTTTGGTAATTTTTAATTTGGTTTTAGTATTTACTTTGGTTACTTATTATTAATAAATGCTCAAATCGGTAGTTTTCCTAAAATGATTAAACAACTATCTTTCAAAAAATATTACCGAATAGTTTACAAGTTATTTTTGATAAAACTCTGGATTTTCTTAACAATGATAACTCCTGTCAAAGTAACATTGTTCTTGAAAGTCATTTGAGTCTGATTGTTTGAACACAAAGTCATCGCTTTAAATTGGAAAGTTTTTAAAATTTATGGTTTTTTCCAAAATCATTGAAATATCGTTTCCAATTTACCCTGTGACATACCAGATCCGTTGTAACGTTTGGGCTGGGTTTGGGTTGTTATAATTTTGGTATTAGAGCCTAGGTTACAAACACTTGGGCTGTGAAATGGGTTCGACAGTACTTTATAAAATCAATGGGAATTGAAGAAAACTATTTTGAGCCAAATATGGCATCCGAGTCTGTCGGCTCCCGATCCTCCCAGGTAAGTGATTCTAACTATTTGGTGATGTATGATTGAAATGATTGATGGCATGAGTGAGTATGTTTGTTAAGCTTTAAGATACCCAAACTTTAGAGACTGAAACTGTTTGATGCGTCTTGCGAAAACTACTCCTTAAGACTATTATCCATAAAACTACTTGGTGTTAAATAGTGGAAGATACTAACTCATAAAACTTTTAATTAGATTAAGTCGCAAGCATTAGTTATGAGCACTAGGGGGCGTGGTGTACATGGCCGTGGTAGAGGCAGGATTGCTGTGTCGAAATCGGTAGGATCTGGTCATGAGTTAGAAAATGAGATGCCAGTACTACCAGCTGCAAAGACAGAGTTTTAGGATCAAATGAATGGTGATGATGCGGTTTCCCAGGCGATGTTACGGGTGTTAGAGAGAGTTTTCAAGCGAGCCAGTGTAGGTGGCCCGTAAATGCATGTCAAAACGACTTGAACTAATGGAGCAAAAATGTTTAGGGGTATTTCTGAGGTAGCCCCTAGTGCAGCTGAGTATTGGTTGGAGGCGGTTGAACGTATAATGGATGATCTTGATTTCACGGAAGAGGAAAAGTTGAAAGGGGTTATGTCTCTTCTGCAGGACGAAGCGTATCAGTGGTGGCTTACAGTTAGGAATGGTGCAGTGTCTAACCATATCACCTAAGATTTCTTCAAAGTGGCCTTCCAGAGTAGGTACATCAGATCGAGCTATGTGGACACACAACGCAGGGCATTTCTGAATCTAGTTCAGGGAAGTAAATCGATGGCTGAATATGAGGCAGAGTTCCTACGCCTTAGTCGCTATGCTCGGGGGATAGTGGCTACAGGCCATGAGCGTTGTGTCTGGTTTGAAGATGGGTTAAGGGATGATCTGCAGGTATTGATAGCGCCACAGCGTGAAGGGGAATTCACGGTTTTAGTAGAAAAGGCTAAGATAGCCGAAGAGGTGAAGCAGTCAGAAAAGCAGAATCGGGATAGAGGTAGAGGTGGTAATAAAAGAAATTTTAGATCATCTAGGTCGGCTGGGCATTTTCAGAAAAGGCCTAGGATGGATGGGCCGAATCGGGTAGTGAGATCTGTTGCTGATAGGCAGCCTCAGAGGTGTGTTCGGTGTGGTAAATTCCATTTTGGAGAGTTTTGGGCAAATAACAAAAGGTGTTATAGGTGTGGATCGACTGATCATCAGATTCAGGACTGTCCACAGAGCAAGACAGTGTAAGGTCAGAGAATCAGGGTTATACCCAGCAGGGTAGAGGAAGCCAGCAACTGCAGAGAGGTCGTGGTCCGACCAGAGGGGGTAATGGTTTTGGTCGGGGTCATGGAACGCTAGGCAAAGGTGTAGGAAACACTGATGCAAGACAGCTGGGGTTGGTTTATGCAGCTAAAAGCAAAGAGGAGGGGACGCACCAGACATCATAACCGGTACGTTCTTAATATTTGGATTGCCTTTTTCTGTATTGATTGACATACGATCGACACATTCTTATATTGCTAGTGTGGTATCTAGAACTTTAAGTATAGACTCTAAGATTGCTTCTAGGGAGGTGACAGTAATTAGTCCGTTAGGACAATCGGTTATGGTAAACAGACTTTATAGGGATGTACCTTCAGAAGTGCAAGGGGTGGTTTTTTCGGCTGATCTGATAGAACTGCCATTCAGGGAGTTTGATTTGATCATAGGGATGAACTGGTTAGTGAGGTATCGAGCAAATTTGGATTGTGCTGCTAATCGCATGGTGGTCAGGACTCCTAAAGATGAGGACGTGGCGGTAATAGGAGAAAGGAGAAATTATTTGTCTAACGTAGTGTCCGCTCTAAAGGCTAAAAGGATGGTAAGGAAAGGATGCGAGGCGTTCATAGCCTTGGTTTGCGCTTTGGAGAGCAAGGAATTGTCTTTTAAGGGCGTGAGGACAATGAAGGAGTTTCCCGATGTTTTTTCGGAGGAGCTTCTGGGATTACTCCCAGATCACGAGGTAGAATTCAGAATTGATCTTCTTCCGGTGTCAATGCCTGTATCTATCGCTCCTTATAGAATGGCACCAAAGGAGCTAGTAGAACTAAAAGCTCAGGTTTAGGAACTTTTAGATCAATGTTTTATCCGATCGAGTGTATCACCATGGGGAGCGCCAGTGTTATTTGTTAAGAAGAAGGATGGATCAATGTGTATGTGCATTGATTATCGCCAGCTAAACAAGTTGACAATCAAGAACAAATACCCGTTGCCGCGGATTGACGACTTATTCGACCAGTTGAAGGGGGCTTTAGTCTTCTCAAAGATAGATTTGAGGCCAGGGTATCATCAACTCAAGGTTAAGGAATCAGACATCCATAAGACGGCATTTCATACTTGCTATGGACACTACGAATTTTTGCTGATGCCGTTTGGGTTAACCAATGCACCAGCAGCATTTATGGATATGATGAACCAGGTTTTCCAACCCTATCTGGACTGGTTTTTCGTAGTGTTTATAGACGATATCTTGGTTTATTCAAGGTCAGAGTAAGAGCACGATTCGCATCTTCGTGGTTTTACAAGTCTTGAGGGAGAAGCGATTATTCGTCAAATTCAGTAAGTGTGAATTTTGGCTAAGCGAAGTCACCTTTCTGGGCCATGTTGTGTCGGCAGAGGGGATTAGAGTTGATCCTCAAAAATCAAAGCTGTTTAGAATTGGAAACCACATAAGGTTATGGTAGAGATCAAAAGTTTTCTTGGTCTGGCTGGGTATTATAGGAGGTTTGTTGAATGGTTTTCTTTGATTGTGGTACCCTTGACCAAGTTGCTACGAAAAGAGGTTCCATTTGTTTGGTTTGATAAGCAGCAAGAGAGTTTTGAAAAGCTGAAGAAGATTTTGACGAAGGCTCCGGTGTTGATTCAGCCAGAGGCTGGGAGGGAGTTCGTAGTTTATTGTGATGCTTCCCACACAAGATTAGGGTGTGTGTTAATGCAAGACGTAAGGGTTGTTACGTATGCATCTCAGCAGTTAAGACCGCATGAGTTAAATTATCCCACACATGATTTGGAATTAGCAGCAGTGGTCTTTGCCTTGAAGATTTGGAGACATTATTTGTATGGAGAGAAGTCTGTTATCTACACCGACCACAAGAGTTTGAGGTATCTTTTAACTCAGAAGATGTTGAATTTGAGATAGCGAAGATGGGTTGAGTTATTGAAAGATTATGACTGCTCGATTGAGTATCATCCGGGTAAGGCAAACGTGGTAGCGAATGCGTTAAGTCAGAAGGTAGTATCAGACATGAGAGCAACGTCTGCTCACCTTAGTTTGTATGATGACGGGAGTCTGCTAGTTGAACTTTAAGTGAAGCCAATATGGATCAGTCAGATTAAAGAGAAACAGTTACCAGATGAGGTCTTGAGTGCTCGATGTCTACAAGTATGGAATAGGGGCGTAGAAGATTACAGTTTGAACAGTGAAGGGGTATTGTATTTTCATGAGAAGGTTTGTATGCCGAAGGACGTGTAGTTGAGGCAGATGATTCTTCGGGAAGTGCATAGTAGCCCTTACGCTATGCACCCTAGAGGAAGTAAGATGTACCGTAATCTGCGTGAACAGTTTTGGTGGCCTAGTTTGAAACGGGAAGTTATAGATTTTGTAGAAAAGTGTTTAACTTGTCAGCAAGTTAAAGCTAAGCATCAGTTGCCTTCGGGATTGTTGCAGCCGATGAAGATTCCACAGTGGAAATGGGAAAGGATCACTATGGACTTTGTTAGTGGGCTACCTCTTATGCCTACTAAGACAGACTCAGTATGGGTGATTGTAGATCGGTTAACGAAGTTTGCTCATTTCATTCCTGTTTCGGTCAACTATTCTCTTCAGAAGTTGGCTAAGCTGTATGTGGCAGAAATTGTGAGGCTGCATGGGGTACCAGTATCGATCATATCTGATAGAGATCCTAGGTTTACGTCACGATTCTAGAGGGCATTGCATCAGGCTTTGGGCACAAAATTGGACTTCAACATCGCTTTCCATCCACAGATTGATGGTCAGCCTGAGAGAGTGATTCAGATCTTGGAAGATATGCTTAGGGGCTGTGTCTTTGATTTTGGGGGTAGCTGGGAGGAGTTTCTACCGTTGGCAGAATTTACGTACAACAACGGCTACCAAGCTAGTATTCAGATGGCACCCTATGAAGCATTGTATGGGCAGAAGTGTCGTACTCCCACCTGTTGGACAGAGTTGGGGGAACGTCGAATTTTGGGTCTGAAATTGGTTACAGAAGCGGAGGAGAAGGTTAAGTTAATTAGGGCTCGGTTGAAAGAGGCGTCTGATAGGCAAAAGTCATATGCCAATTTGAAGTGCAAGAATATAGAATTCACTGTAGGTGATCGGGTTTTCCTTCAGGTTTCGCCGTGGAAGAAGGTGCTAAGATTTGGATGGAGAGGTAAGCTAAGCCCCAGGTTCATCGGGCCTTATCGTTGGGACTAGTAGCATATCAACTCAAGCTACCTTTAGAATTGAGTCAGATTCATGATGTATTTCATGTTTCTATGTTAAGGCGCTATCATTCGGATCCATTTCATGTTGTGCCAATACAGGAAATCGAAGTAAGATCTGATCTATCCTTTAATCTAGAGGAACTAGTGTAGATCTTGGATCGTGACACCAAAATATTGCGTAGGAAATCAGTTCCGTTGGTTAAAGTGTTGTGGTAGAACCATGGGATAGAAGAGGCTACGTGGGAACCAGAGGATGTTATGCGGAAGCAACACCCTCATCTCTTTGGACCAGGTAATTTCGAGGCCGATATTTTTTTAAGGGGGTAGAACTGTAACATCCGGGATTTGGGGTCCCTGCATTCATCTTGTTTCAGTGTGTTCAGTATGTTATGTGTATTGTTTGAGTATGTTTTGGGTCTTTGGGAAGGCTTGGGATTAAGTTGGAACAAATTTCAAATTTTGGGCAATTTAGGAAGGGAGCTAGTTGGGAGCAGGACTTAAGTTTACTGGTTGTGTTTGTTGACATAAGAAGTGAGGTGGTAAGGTGGCAAATGACGCCACTTAGAGACTAAGGAGGGTGGCGTCAATAAGAGGTAGCTGAGGAAAGCAGTTCAAGTCGCGCTGATAGTAATTGGAAGCTCTCTTTTTGAGTCAGGAAGCTAAGGAGGTGGCTTCCAGTGGGACTCTTTAGGGTGGTTGATGGAATAAGTCCAATTATTTAAAAGGGTAGCCATGAGTGAAAGTAGGAGTTTGAATGTTGCAAACTCATTTGAACGGGAGGTCAGGAGTGAAATAAGGAGCAAAGTAAGGGATTTTCAAGTCAAGAGAGGTGGTGGTCGAATATGGGGAGCTTAGAATGGGGGAAGACATTTCGGTTAGGGTCTGGTAGGGGGTGTGCCGAATGTTGGAGGTGGTGGTAGCTTAGTCTCTTGAATCTTGGTGTTCTAGTGGTTAGTTAAGAAGTATTTTTATTTTGGTATAGTCGAAACTCTCCTAAAGCTTATGATCATTTATCATCACCTAAAAATCGAATCCTCCTATCTTTTTTCTTAATTTTCGTATTTTTTTGTTTCACCTAGAAGCCGAAGGTACATCTTTTTCACTTCCTCTCATTGGCCAAATCTTTCTTTCACCCCATTCATCCTCTTAAGCTTTACAACCCATAAGTGAAACATCATTCCCTTTTGTGATCCACTTCAAATCGAAACCATCCCTTTTCTCTTATATTCATGCAAGCCAAAACTTTAATGACTTCTATTCTCTTCTCCATTCTAGCTTAGTCGAATTCTCTTTTCTTTCTTCCCTCTTATTTTTTTCAATTTTCAAACTTACCTTCACTTTTGCATCACCATTTGCCCCGGGTTCCTTTTTTTCAAGTCGAAGCATCTAGTGATTCTTGTTCCTCCTTATTTTCTTGTGTAAGCCGAACCTTTCTAGCCATTCTTTCTTGTTTTTTCGTTGAACTCTCTAAAAGTCGAAACTCTTAAGCCTTCATTTGGGTTCTTTATCTTTATCTTCGATTCTCCTATTTTATTCTCTTCCAATCGTGATCATTTTTGAAACTTCTCTACTGTGGTGCTTGTGCCGAATTCTCTAGAGTGTTATGCAAATTCTCTGTGATAAGGTAAGATCATTCCCTTTGTTTTCTCTTTGATTAAACCCGTATTCCCTATTCTCTTAGTAAGGCCGAATCTGTCTTGACTGATATCTTAATCTGTTTCTTCTTTCTCTGGGTTCCATCAATCAAGGGATTAAGTGTTGGACATCTACTTCGGATCATTCTTTGATTTGGTCTATTAAGGGTTGCTAGTCAAATCTTTGAGCCCTACATCCTTTTTCGGGTCTTCAAGGTAAAGATTTTCCCTTCAAAGATTTGATTAGGTTCATTTTCTTATCTGCTACCTTAACTCTTATTTCCTTATAGTATCTCTAACCAAGATCTTTTGATGGAATCCAATACCAATCAGGCAAAGAAAGGGGTTAGACCTGTAAACCCAGCCCCTAAATTTAAGAAACGTGCCGTGTCAGCAGTACAAGATTGGCCACCAGGTTGTGGACGAGCTTCGAAACAGAGCAGTAGGCAGATAGCGATCGTTTCTGCTATTAATAGTGTCGACGCAGAGAGTATTATTTTGCGTGTTACCAGGTGTGTAAATCCTAACACACTTTATTTAATTGAATTATTTATTATATGGGATGAAAAGCTGGAATAGGCTGTGAATACAGTCGAAATACCATTGTGGGTAAGGCAGGGAGTGCCAGGTACGTATCTGTAATTACTTGATATGAGTTTGGTTGTATGTGATGGTTTATTGTCTTATTAATAGCATGATACATCCGTTATGATAAATGTTGTGCATGGGATATGGGAATGTTGATAAAGGGGAAGTGATAAGGGCATATTGTGAATGTTG
The DNA here is from genome assembly GCA_025506655.1 of Gossypium rotundifolium. Taxonomy (NCBI): domain Eukaryota; kingdom Viridiplantae; phylum Streptophyta; class Magnoliopsida; order Malvales; family Malvaceae; genus Gossypium; species Gossypium rotundifolium. The sequence continues at coordinate 147,273,610 of CP106734.1, forward strand.
GCTCTGCCACATTGTTCTTAAGGTCACATTGTGATCGGTGGCTCTACCATATTGTTCTTAAGGTCACATGGTGATCGGTGGCTCTGCCACATTGTTCTTAAGGTCACATGGTGATCGGTGGCTCTGCCACATCTGTTTATGAGGTCACATCGTGATCGGTGGCTATGCCACAGTTGTTATAAGGTCACATAGTGATCGGTGGCTCTGCCACATTTTCTGACAGCATGACTGTCAAGATGGTGTGTAGCGGATGAAGGGTTGATTGTAGAAATCCCCACGGCGTGATGGTTGGTACGGGTTGGTGTGTAGAGGATGGAAAACTAGGTTGGGCAGGGCATAATGCATTTCTTGTGATTGTATGGCGTTGGGTATGAGCTAAATACAAGATTGTGGGCCGTGGGCCAGTTTATATGTTTGCGGGTTTTACACACTGAGTCTCTGTGACTCACCCTTTCCCTAATTTTTCAGGTAATCAGTAGATCATGGATATGGGATCCGAAGTGGACTCGTGGAGGCCATAAAAGTCGTTATATTTATTTTATGAACTTTCTACTGCTTAAAGTTAGTTTTATTTGGAGATTTTCTTGTAATAAGGTCTTTGGTAATTTTTAATTTGATTTTAGTATTTACTTTGCTTACTATTATTAATAAATGCTCAAATCGGGATTTTTCCTAAAATGTTTAAACAACTATCTTTCAAAAAATATTAACGAATGGTTTACAAGTTATTTTTTTATAAAACTTTGGATTTTCTTAATAATAATAACTCCTGTCAAAGTAACCTTTTTCTTGAAAGTCATTTGAGTCTGATTGTTTAAACACAAAGTCATCGCTTTAAATCGGAAAGTTTTTAAAATTTATGGTTTTTCCCAAAATCACTGAAAGATCGTTTCAAATTTACCCTGTGACATACCATATCCAATCGCAACGTTTGGGCCGGGTTTGGGTTGTTACACTGGAACACGGCCATGTGCTCTTATTTCGAATGTCCACACGGCCTGTGACACAGGCATGTCTGTTGGCCGTGTGAGACACACGAGCGTGTGTCCCCTATTTATGAGAAAATTTATAAATGTTCAAAAAGTTTTCAAAGTTATCGGTTTAGTCCTAAACCACTCCTAATGCGTGTTTAAGGCCTCATAGGCTCGTATTAGGGACGATATGAATGTGCTGATTGATATTTGAATTAAATTTGGAAATGTATGAGAAAATATATGTGTAATTGTGTTATAAGTCTGGTAATGCTTCGAAACCTTATTTTGGCATTGAATACAGGTGAGGGGTGTTAGATTTATTGGTATCAGAGCTATATGTAACAGCCTCGATTTTAGCTAAATCGGGACAGTAGTTTTGAAACCATAAATATGAGCTAGGAAATTATTTTTAATATTATTTTATGTATTTATAGCATGATAGCATATAAGTGTGAAAGTTTTGTGGTTTAATATCGTTTGGATGCTTAAATTGAGAAAATGACTAAATCGTGTAAAATGTAAAAGTTGCATTCTACTTGTTTAAAGTGCCTAATTGCTATGATTTATTAAATGAAAGATCCTTATGTTGATATTAGACCATTGATAGTGGAATTTGACATAAATGGCCATTAAATGAATGATTTTAAATGGTTTTAATTAAGGTTAAAATTGTAAAATGGTTGTTAATGTTAATATTGATAAAACGAAACAAAAATTAGCTCGATTATCATCATCCATAACCGAATATCAAGAGAAAAAGAAGAAGAAAATTTTGTAGGGTTTGGCTAGCATATAGCTTGATTAAGGTATGATTTGAGTTCGGTTTTTAATAATTTCTATGTTTTTGTGATCGTTGCTTTGAGTACTAGCTAGCCCATGCCCTAATTTTTTAATTGGTTGATGATTTAGTGATATGCCATTGTTGAATCTATATGTTCTTTGGTGTTTGATGATGAAATATGAAATTTGGATGATTGATTTTCATGTTTTATAAAGTGATTTTTAATGAAAATGCATAATAGGGATTGAATTGAGAATTTTTGCAAATTGTGTGGTTGAAATATGGAATAAATTGAAAATATGGCTAATAGTAATATATGGAAAATTCGACTAGCTTGGGTTTGTGTTTAATTTCAAGAACTTGTGATTTTATATGATAAGGACTAAATTGAATAACTGTTGAATTTTAAGGGCTAAAGTGCAAAAATTGCCCAAATATGTGTTTGTGGACTGGATTGAATGATTTGATGAATAAATGAGTTAATTTGAATTCAAATAGATCAACAAAGAAAGAAATCAGATTTAGATCGGGGAAAATCGAAAGTTGTTGAGTAGTCGATCCGATTCGTACATCGTATATACGAGGTAAGTTCATATGCAAATAAATGTCTTTAAATTGAATTATATTTGTTTAATTGTCATTGAACTACTATGAATGTTGAATGATCAAATAAGAGCAAGAATCGACAAGGTTATAATATCTGAAAGTCCCGTACGAACCTTAGGAATAGTATAGGATACAAATGTCATGACATTAGGATTACCGAGATGTTATTACATATAAGACCATGTCTGGGACATTGGCATCGTTATATGATTTCATATAAGACCCTGTCTGGGATAGTGGCATCGATATGTGATAACATATAAGACCATATCTGGGATATGGCATTGCACGAGTTATATGTGATTTCCAAGTATCCTTAACGATTTCAAATGGTTCAAAGGGCAAAGTCAAGTTGAGAAAGAATGTGTAAATGAGTTAAGTAACTCAGTTACGTACGAGATTCATACGAGTATTGAAAAGGGAAGTATTTGATGAATTCTCTTATGAATTTGAATATGTGTTCAATGAGAAAGGTTTGTGAGTTTTTAATGCTTATTCATGATTTTCCTTGTAATGCCCTGAATTTGGGCTTAGTAGAATTGGGCCTAGTGGGGCTTGGGCGTAAGAGCGTTTAAAATTTTTTAAAATAAGAGAACAAAACTAATGCAAGTTAGATCTATTAGGTGAGTGGTTTTGGAAGGTTAGGGGGCTTCCATGAAGTCTTGGGATGAAACTTGGGCTTTAGGAAAAATTTTGGTTTTAAGTGAATAAAACCCTGGGAGTAAGTAAGTAGGCTTTAAGAATAAATTGGGGTAAAATAAGACACAAAAGGAGTTGTGGTTTAGTGGCAAATGACGCCACATAGGAGACAAGGATGAGACGCCATAGAGGAAGCAAGGGGTCTAAGGTTCAAGTCTTGGCACTTGCAATTCATTTTGATATTTTTTAAATGAATTTAAACTTTGGCCCATAAGCTTATATTTAGTTGTGCTTGTTTTATAACATGAAAGGAGCTTGTGTTGTGGTGGCATATAGCGTCTAGAGCATAGAAGAGGGCAAGGGTTCAAATCCCTTTGCAAGCAAAAAGGGATATTTATTTTGCTAAGTTGGGGCGACAAGTGGTTGTGATGGAATTAAACTCTGCTGAAAGAGGGATCCCACATTGGGAAGCTAGCATGAGGGAAGGTGAGAAGCTGGCTTTAAATAGGGTAATATATGAGGAGAGTAGGCACACCTTGGTTGGCATTTGGGCATAGGAGTGTTTGGAGCGTGGATTAGCTTCAGATTCCTATCAGGTGTGTATTTCGCACTACTCTAGTTGTAGAGCGGCAAATGTCGAAATGCCAGTCACATGGACAATGGTAGCCACACGAGCTAGCGAGCGCACGTGTGGGAGCTTCGACGCGATAGTTGAAGCCATCTTAAGTGTTCTTGAAGGTTTAAGCTGGTTGGGACACGATGGGCCATGTGGGGCCAATGGGCCCGTGGGCCCAATTGGATAAGTTGTATGATTGTGTAGTAAATATTGGACTGAACTATCTGAATATCGTATTTGTGGCTAGATTTTGGCGAAATGGGCCACACGGGCCACACGGGCGTGTGGGCCTTAGGCCCATTTGCATCATTATCTCTGTTTAGAATACCTTTTACTAGAATACCCTCGATTTACAAAATTACTAAAATATCATTGGTTTGCAAAATTACCGAAATACCACTAATTTGTAAAATTACCAAAATATCCCCAGTTTGCAAAATTATCGAAATACCACTGGTTTCTGAAATTATTGAAATACCCTCGATTTACAAAATATCAATATACCCTCGATTTGCATAATTACTGAAATACCCTTATAGGTAAAATTACTGAAATACCCTTATGGGTATAATTATCGAAATACCCTTCACGGGTAAAGTTACCGAAATACCCTCTATGGGTAAAGTTATCGAAATACCCTCGATGGGTAAAATTATAGAAATACCCCTGAGGGGGTGAAATTATCGAAATACCCCGAGGGGTGAAATTACCGTTTTACCCCTAAATGACAAAATGACCGTTATACCCTTAGTGGTAGTTTAAATGTTGTTTATGTGATTTTATATATTTGTATATGATCGTAGTACACTGCATACATAACATATTGCATTGGGTTGGGTTGCTGATTTGGATGAAGTACCGTTATAGTGGCATCGCCACACACCGTTATAGTGGCATCGCCACACACCATAATAGTGGCTTTGCCACACACCATTATAGTGGCATCGCCACATATTCTTATTTTAGTGGCTCAGCCACGTATACCATTATTAGCAGCATGGCTGCATTATTAAAGAGTTTGGCTGTGTAAGTTAACATGGTCCCCACATGGAGAGATTGGTTGGTACGGGTGGAGAGTTTGGTTGGAATGGGTTGGGTACATGTTCATTGCATTGATATGATTTTTAGGGCTTAGGCCCAGATTTTTACCAAATAGGGCTTAGGCCTAGACTGATGCCGTATGGGCTCAGGCCTAGACTGTGACCGTAATAGGGGATTACACACTGAGTTTTCGTAAACTCACCCATTTTTAACTGTGTAGGTAATCCCCAACCTTAGACGGATCGGTGCTGCGAGGGACTCGGAGAAGGCCACACACTGCTTATGTTTTCCATTTTGATTATTTACATTCAAGTATTTTGATTTGGGCTGTAATAAAGCCATTTTTAATTCCTTTTTTTTATTTGGGATGTTTATCAACGATGTTTTATAACTGTTAAAAGTATATCGCGATTTTCCTAAACAAAACTGTTTTCAAAACAATTAGCTTCCGCAACTGAAAAGATGTTTTGGGAATAAAACTAATAATTTTTCAGTGTACCAGGTTTTAAAAATAAACTTACGTAACTGGGTTTTTACTTAAGCCTCTAAACAAAAAGGGTTTTCAATGAAAACATGTTTTTCGAAAAACACTTCAATGTGACACGCCAGATTCGGGCCAAACTTCTAGGCCGGGTTTGGGGTGTTACATGTCTATTAATGAAAACGATATTGATTCATGTGGTAATTTTATTTGTATATGGCTTACTAAGTTTTTAAAGCTTACTATGTTTATTTTTCACTATTTTATAGATTATCGAAGCTAGCTCAAATTCGGGGATCATCGAGAAACGTCATCACACTATCGATCATTTTGTTGGTACTTTTGAAGCTTTGTATATATATGGTATATGGCATGTATAGGCTAATGTCATTATGGTATGTTTTGTGTTGTGGATTTTATCCATGTGACTTGATTTGAGAATGATGTTGATAAAGGAATGATAGTTGACTTATGATGTGAAATGAAATATGGTACGTGATGTATATATGTTATGCTTTGTGAATTTGGTAAGATTGATATGGAATTGAAATGCACAAATGGTAGTTGTTAATGCTTTATAAGAGTTGAGAAATGGCATATTTTTGGTATTGTATTGAGTAGTTGAATTGGTAAGAAAATGTATATTTGAAATAGGTTGATTGGATGAGTTTGATATGTGCTGTGGTATATAATGGAATTGTTGATAAAGGAGGAATGAATTATGTTAACTTTGGTGTGTATTTTGTATGGGAAATGGTATGATTTGAGTTGATGAAATGGATAGAATTGCTATTGTAAGTTTAATGCATAAAATAGGATGGTTTGGCAGCTTATTAATGTATTGAAAAGGCATGAAATGTGGTGTTTTAGGTATGCTCAAGGAGGGTGAGAAATGTGGCTTCAACCAAGCCTATTTTCACTCCACACGGCCAAGGACACGGGCATGTGGCTCGACCGTGTGTGACACATGGCCTTGGTACACAGCCGTGTGTGAAACATGGGGTAGCCCTTCGAATTAAGTCAGTATACCCTACAGGTTTGGCACGGCTTAGACACACGGGTTTGTCTATTGGCCGTGTGTGGCACATCGGCTGGCACATGGGCGTGTGGCCAGCCGTGCGACCCAAGTCAGTATACCCTCTAGATTTCCCACGGCCATAGCACACGGGCGTGTCTGTGGCTGTGTGGTGTAAGTTAGTATATATGCCCTATTTTCATACGGCCTGTGACACGGGTGTGTCTGCCTCACATGGCCTGTTCACAGGGCGTGTGACCCTTATATGCATGAAACTTTTCTAAGTTTTTCAAAGATTTCAAATGTTGTTAGTTTAGTTTTGAACCTCTTCCAAGCACGTTTTAAGGTCTCGTAGAGCCTTATAAGAGACAATGTGATTATGTTTGATTAATGTTTATGTGATAATGGATTATATTTGAAAAATGTATGTTGCATGTTGTGATCTGATCGGTAATGCCTCGTAACCCTATTTTGGTGATGGATGCGACTTATGGGTGTTACATTTATTGGTATTAGAGCTACTGTTTAGTCGATTCTAGGACTAATGTAGCATGTGTGAGAGTCTAGCTATACATGCCATATATACTCTACGATAGTGTGATGATTCCTAATAGCTTAAATTGTGTTTTCGTATAGTAATGGATCCTAAAAGAGCTATAGCTGACGATGTAGAGAGTAACGCATCCGCTCTTGCTCAGAGGGCAACGTAATCTGACTCTAAACTTATATCTAGTATACATGAGGGAGAGGTTAAACAAGCCTTTTTCCAAATGATGAGTGTAACAACCCGATTTTAGGGCTAGTCGGAATAGTGGTTTCGGAACCACTAATCCATGGTCGAAGAAATTTTTTTTATAATTTTTTATGTGATATAGAATTGTAACACCCCAAACCCGGCCTATATGTTACAACCATATCTGGTATGTCACATGGAATGGTTGCTAAAGAATTTTAAGGTTTGTTAAAAAAAAAAACTTCAAGTTTTGTTGCGTGTAAGGGTTAGCATTTGCTTTTATGACTATCAAAAGTAAGAACACGTTGCTTATTATTTTAGTGATTTTATTATTGCTATTGTGATTTCCAAAAACTTGTTTAAAACAGATTTTGGATTCATTGAGTTTTTGGAAAGGTGATACTTTGAAAATTGTTTCTGAAGTTTAAGTGAAACCAAAGTTTTTAGGTTGTAAATTGTTCCTTAACATTTTGGAAACAGTTATTAATAACTTTAGAAAAATCTCGTATTTCATAATTAGTAGTGAATAATAACCGAATTAAAACTAAAACCAAAAATAAATCTCAAAGGCCTTCTTACAAATCATAAATCCAATTTTAAAATAAAATTTAAAATGAAGTCAAACGAAATTTACTAAAGTAGCGATGTATGGCCCCTCTGAGTCCACCTCGGCTCCAAATCCTCAATGCTGGGTATTACCCGCAGAATTAAAGTAGTGGGGTGAGTTATGAGAACTCAGTGTGTAATTCCCCTTTCGAACAGAATTGGGCCTAAGCCCTCAGAAGCAAATTGGTCGAAGCCCATACGGAAAAGAATTGGGTTGGAGCCCTATCAACGTGATATAACAGATAATGAATGTAATGCAACCTAGCCCAGCCTAGTATTCCATCCGCTACACACCACCCGTATCCAACCTAACACACTTGTGAGGATTTCTACAATCAACCCTCTATCCGCTACACACCTCGATGGTAGTCACGCTGCTCATCGCCGATATACGAAATGTGGTAGAGCCACCGAAATACGAAATATGTGGCAGAGCCACCGAGATATGTGGCAAGGCCACCAAAATACACTTTCCTGATCAAACATTATCCCTTTCCTATACATCATGTTATATCATCATAATGTGGTGGATGCATGCATATATCAATGTACATCAAATAATCAGAACAAACGTACAATCATACTAATTTATCCAAATGGTATATTCATGAATTTTACCTGCCTGGTATATCTCCAATCTTACCCACTAGGGTATATCAACTGCATTCTCGTTAAGGGTATTTTGACTTTTAGCCAACACATAGTATAACACAAACAAAACGAAATAAAGGTGTGAGATTACACACCTGACTACTCGAATAACTATACACTCCTACTCGTCATCGCCCTCACTAGCGCGAACAATAACAATTTGCCTATCCCAGATAGATGTCGGCTCCCTTCCACAGCCCAGCAGAAAATCTCGAACACGCTGACACCCTACGTCGCTTAAACTTAGGAGCAGAAGGTACGAGTCCACTCCCCTTGGGCTCCCTTAGTGCACCCTCTTTAGCCTGGTTATCGCTTGCCCCCATGAAGAGAATTCGATCAGTAAGGTACCACAATTAAACCAGCAGTTGTCTAACAAGGAGGTTTGGTTATGGCAGAGTAAAATGAAAAGGAAATAATCGCAAAGAAATTGGAGAGAAGACTCCTTACCTGGATAAATGAGGAACCGCACAACAACCGATTCATCCTCGAATTAGAGATGAGTCGCGAGAGAAGCAGAGGTTCAACCTAATAGTCAAAGGTTACTCTTGAGTGTTTTGGCTTAAGAGAGAAAAGCAGATGAAGTATAGATAATGAAGGGAAAAGAAAGTGTTACCTATTATTCGGAAGAAACCAAGTACGAGGGGAAGGTTTGGCAGTACAAGATAGTAACCAAAGATAGAACGTGGAGCAGAAAATGAACAAGAGACTTAACTTCACTAAATGCCTACCACAATGAATGTAGAAAAGAAGTTATGCAATCAGCTAAGATGTAGGAAAAACAAAGAGGGGTGTGAGGAAATGGTTCGGTCAAGAGTAATTTGGTGACTAAGCAGGGAAAACAATATACGAAAAGGCAAAATAGATGAGAGAAAGCTTAAGAGAGCTTCGGCAAGAAGGAAGAAGAGTTCGAAAAAAAAGAAACTACAAGGAAAATTTGGCAACACCAGTAGCGAAAGATAGCCGAAAATGTTTGAAAAGAAAAGGGTCGAAGTCAAAAGGCAAATTGAAGTTTCGGTAAAGAGAATGGAAGCAGTCGAAATGTTTTAGCCTAAAAAGCAAAAAAGAATAAAACTCTCTCTCAATTGAATACTTAGAGGAACGACACTCTCCCTACACGCTTATGACCGAATGTTGAAAATGCCTTAAGAACAAAGGAAAATCGGCACACACACTTACTAGCAAAAATCGAAAATGCTCCCTAGCACCTCTTCCACTTTTGGCCAAACATTTCACACACCCACACCCACGATTCTCTCCCCTATTTCCTCCACAATTCACTCTCCATCCCTCATTTGAAAACATTCAACAACTTTGACCCATTCAAACTCCCCAAACTGATCCCCTCCATATATTTCGAATTGTTTGACTCATTCAACAACCACTCCCTTAGAGCCCTATGCTAACACCATCTCTTCACCTTCCTGGCACAAAATGAAACTCCCAAAATGCAGCATGTGGGTTTCGAACCCACTCCCCCTTCCATGTTCCCCTTGTGACGCCAACCACCATTCCACCAAGTGCTCACTTGTGACATCCAAATACAACCAATTATTCTTAAGGCCTACTTCCACTAGCTTTCCCCCTTAAATGCCCAAAAAGAAAAATTTTACGAAAGCTCTGGCTCAAACCCGAGCCTCCCTAAGACTCCCAAACCCACCTAAATAACAAGCTAAGCAAGATAAATGCATGCAACAACATAAAAATGCTAGACCCCTATTTTAAGGATGTTACAGTTCTACCCCCTTAAAGAAATTTTGGCCTCAAAATTTACCTGATTAAAAGAGGTGAGGGTATTGCTATTGGATCGCCTCTTTCCGCTCCCATGTGGCTTCCTCTAACCCATGATTACACCATAATTCATTAACCAATAGAACTGATTTCCTCCTCAATACCTTAATATCCCGGTCCAAGATCTGCACTGGTTCCTCTTCAAAAGACAAATCAGGTCTTACCTCAATTTCTTCTACCGGCACTTCGTGAGATGGATCTGAACAATAGCGCCTTAGCATCAAAACATGGAATACATTATATATCTAACTCAGCTCCGGGGGTAACTCAAGCTAATAAGCCACTGGTCCTACACGTTTCAACACTCGATAAGGCCCGATGAATCTAGGGCTCAACTTGCCCTTCTGTCCAAATCTTAAAACCTTCTTCCAAGGTGAGACTTTCAAGAAGACGTGATCCCCCACTGAAAATTCTATCTCTCTATGCTTCAGATCCACGTACAATTTATGTCTATTGGATGCTTCTTTTAACCAGTCCCGAATTAGCTTATCCTTTTCTTCTATTTTTGAAATCAATTCTAGACCCAACCATTGCCGCTCACCTAATTTAGTCCAACAGGTAGGGGTGGGACACCTACGACCATATAACGCCTTGTAGGGTGCCATTTGAATGCTGGACTGGTAGCTGTTATTGTACGTGAATTCAACCAACGACAGGTAATCTTCCCAACCACCTCTGAATTCAATCACATAGCCCCTTAACATGTCTTCCAGAATCTGGATTACCCTTTCCGACTGACCATCAGTCTGTGGATGAAACGCTGTGCTGAAATCTAGCCTTGTACCCAAAGATTCATGCAATGCTTTCCAGCACCGTAATGTAAACCTAGGCTCCCTATCTGATATGATAGACATTGGTACCCCATGCAGCCTCACGATTTTTGCCACATACAGCTTGGCCAACTTCTGCAATGAATAGTCGGTACGAACCGGTATGAAGTGTGCGGACTTAGTCAATCGGTCAACGTTTACCCACACTGAATCTTTCTTAGTAGGCGTTAGGGGTAACCCAGTAACAAAATCCATCGTTATTCTCTCCCATTTCCAAAGTGGAATCTTCACTGGTTGCAGTAACCCCGAAGGCAACTGATGTTCTGTCTTCACTTGCTAGCATGTCAAACACTTACTCATAAAGTCAGTAACTTCCCGTTTCAGACCAGACCACCAATACAGTTCACGTAGATCTCGACACATCTTACTTCCACTGGGATGCATAGCGTATGGGCTACTATGCGATTCCCGCAGAATCATCTGCCTCAACTCAGAGTCCTTCGGCATACAAATTCTTCCACGGAAACATAATACCCCTTCACTGTTCAACCCAAAATCCCCTGCCTCCCCACTTTCCACATGTTAAAGTCGAGAACTCAATGATTCATCCAACTATTGCTTTTCCTTAATCTGACCTACCCACATCGGCTTCACTTGTAGTTCCGCTAAAAAGCTGCCATCTTCGTAAAGGTTGAGATGATCAAACATTGCTCTCAAATCCGATATCACCTTATGACTCAATGCGACTGCCACCACATTGGCTTTACCTGGGTGATACTCAATCGAGCAGTCATAGTCTTTCAGCAACTCAATCCACCTCTGCTGTCTTAGATTCAGCTCCTTCTGGGTTAGGAGATATTTCAAACTCTTATAATCAGTATAGATAACCGACTTCTCTCCGTACAGATAGTGTCTCCATATCTTTAGGGCAAACACCACTACAGCTAATTACAAACCATGAGTGGGATAATTCATCTCATGTAGCCTTAATTGACGAGATGCATACGCCACCACCTTCCCTTCATGCATTAACACACAGCCCAAACCTGTGTGCGATGAATCACAATAGACGACAAATTCCTTCCCAGCCTTAGGTTGAATCAACCTTGGTGCCTAAGTCAGAATCTTCTTTAACTTCTCAAAAATTTTCTGTTGCTTATCGACCCAAACAAATGATACTCTTTTTGTAACAACTTGGTTAAAGGTGCAACAATCAACGAAAACCCCTCAGTGAACCTTCTGTAGTACCTAGCCAAACCCAAAAACATCAAATTTTTGACACAGACTTCGGTGGTTTCCAATCTAATACAGCTTTGATCTTTCGAGGATCAACCCTAATCCCCTCGGCAGAAACAACATTCCTCAAAAAGGTTATTTCTTTCAACCAAAATTCACACTTGCTGAATTTGGCATACAATTGCTTCTCTCTTAAAATCTATAGAACTGTCTGAAGATGTGAATCGTGCTCTTCATCCGTTCTCAGATACACCAGGATATCGTCTATGAACACCACCACAAATCGGTCTAAATAGGGTTGAAAGACCCGGTTCATCATCTCCATAAAAGCAGCTGGTGCATTAGTAAATCCGAACGGCATCACTAGAAACTTGTAATGCCCATAACAAGTTAAAAAAATAGTCTTGTGAATATCAGCCTATTTGACTCATAACTGATGATACCCTGATCCCAAATCTATCTTTGAGAAAATCAAAGTTCCTCGCAGTTGATCAAACAAGTCGTCAATCCTTGGTAGTAGGTATTTTTTCTTAATAGTTAACTTGTTCAACTGGTGATAATCAATGCACATACGCATCGACCCATCCTTTATCTTCACAAACAAAACCGACGCCCCCCACGGAGATACACTTGGTCGGATAAACCCCTGTTCCAACATCTCTTGGATCTGAGCCTTTAGTTCTGCCAGCTCCTTCGGTGCCATCCTGTAAGGAGCGATGGACACTGGAGCTATTCCCAGAAGTAGCTCAATGCCAAATTCCACCTCGCGATCCGGAGGTAACCTTGGAAGCTCTTCAAGAAAGATATCCAAGAACTCTTTCACCGCTTTAACATCCCTTACAGATAATTTCTTGGTATCCAAAGCATTGATAAACGCTAGGAATGCCTCGCACCCTTTTCGCACCATCTTTTCAGCCCTTAGTGTAGAAACCATATTGGACAGGTAATTCCCTTTTTCTCCTATCACCAACACCTCCTTATCCTCAGAAGTCTTCAATATCATGTGCTTAACAGCACAATCCAAGTTTTCACGATGCTTAGCTAGCCAGTCTATGCCTAAGATCAGATCGCACATTCCTAAATAGTTTGTTCACTACCACTGATTGTCCTAGAGGGCTAATCACAGACATTTCTCTGGCAGCAATATCAGATTTAATGCTTAAAGTCCTAGATACAGTACAGGCAACATATGAATGTGTAGACCCAATATCTATCAAAGCTGTAAAGGGTGCATCAAATATAAGAAATGTACCGGTTATGACGTCTGGTACATCGCCATCCTCTCGACGTCTAGCCTCATAAACCAATCCAGGCTGTCTTGTATCTGTATTACCAGCACCTTTCCCTGGTACTCCACAACCTTGACCAAAATCATTCCCTCCTCTGGCCGAACCACGACCTCTCAGCAGCTGCTGACCACCTCTTCCTGGCTATGCAAATCCCTGACCTACCGGCCGTGCCCTAGCCAACTCCTGTAAATAGTCCTTTATTAGATGATCCTGAGATCCACATTTGAAACATCCTCCAGTCCTTCTCCAACACTCCCCTAGATTTGTTCTCCCACACTGTGCATAAGGTCGCAACTGACCTACAGCAACTGGCATTACGGCTCGAGTTGGCCCATCTAACCTAGGCCTCTTTTAGAAACCCCCAGTAGATCCTGACGTCCCAATACTTCTCTTATTCTTGCCCCTATCCTTATCCCAATCGACAATTTGCCTTCTCAACCAGTATGGGAAAATATCTTTCCTACTGCGGAGCTATCAATACTCGCAGCTCATCCCGAAAACCATCCTTGAACTGTACACAACGCTCATAATCGGTTGCGACTATACTCCGAGCGTAATGACTTAGACACAAGAATTTTGCCTCATATTCTACCATGGATTTACTCCTCTGGACCAAGTTCAGAAATGTTTTTTTCTGGGTGTCCACATAACTCATCCTAACATACTTTCCTTGGAACGCTGTATTAAAGAAGTCCCAGGTGATACGATCTGCCAGAGTACCTTCCCTTACCGTGAGCCACCACTGGTACACCTCATCTCGTAGGAGGGACACTGCTCCTTTCAATTTTTCCTCTGCTTAGCAATCCAGGTCATCCATAATTCACTCAACTCGCACCAACCAATATTCAGTTACGTTTGGGGCCACACCAAAAATGTCCCTAAATACCTCAGCCCCATTTGCTCGAAGTCGCTCAGGAATAGATTTTTGACCCACTAATCCATTACTTACTCCATCAACCCGCTCCAAAACTTGCAACATAGCCTGAGACAAAGTATCATCCCCTCCAGCTCGATCATGGGACCCTGTCTCGATCACCGGTGATGCAGGTGCTTCCATTTCAGCATGTGCCTAGATGCCTCAGATCCAACTCCAGTACCTCGGCCTCTACCTCGGCCACATCCACCGCGTCCACGTCCTCTAGTGCTCATGTTTGCTAGATCAAATTAATCTGACTACAAATTTTATGTATTAGTTTATAATTCCAATGTTTATTAACAAATGTATTATGTAAGCCAAGTATAAGAGTTGTTCTCGCGAATCAAACTCCCTAATGTCTCAGTCTCTATAGTCTTAGCTAACAATTCTAGTATACTATCACTAATTCTCGTAATTTCTTTCTAAAATCATTCCATCACACATAAACAAAATTAAAAGACTTATGAATTTGATGTCGGAGACTCGGGTGCCATACATCCCAGAAAACATATGTTTTAAACCATGTTTCAAACCAATTTCTGGAAAACATTTTTGAACCCATTCTATAGTTGAGTTTTGCAACCTGGCTCTGATACCACTAAATGTAAAACCCCAAACCCAGCTTATACGTTACGACCAGATCTGGCATGATACATGGAGTGGCTGCTAAAGAATTTTAAGGTTTGTAAAAAAAACTTCGAGTTTTGTTGCTTGTAAGGGTTAGCATTTGCTTTTATGACTATCAAAAGTAAGAACACGTTGCTTATTGTTTTAGTCATTTTATTATTGCTATTGTGATTTCCAAAAACTTGTTTAAAACAAATTTTGGATTCATTGAGTTTTCTCAAAAGGTGATACTTTGAAAACTGTTTCTGAAGTTTAAGTGAAACCAAAGTTTTTAGGTTGTAAATTGTTCCTTAACATTTTGGAAACAATTATTAATAACTTTAGAAAAATCATGTATTTCATAATTAGTAGTGAATAATAACCGAATTAAAAACTAAAACCAAAAATAAATCTCAAAGGCCTTATTACAAATCATAAACCCAATTTTAAAATAAAATTTAAAATGAAGTTAAACGAAATTTACTAATGTAGCGATGTATGGCCCCTCTGAGTCCACCTTTGCTCCAAATCCTCAATGTTGGGTATTACCTGCAGAATTAAAGCAGTGGGGTGAGTTACGAGAACTCAGTGTGTAATTCCCCTTTCGAATAGAATTTGGCCCAAGCCCTCAGAAGCAAATTGGCCGAAGCCCATACGGAAACGAATTGGGCCGGAGCCCTATCAACGTGGTATAACAGATAATGAATGTAATGCAACCCAGCCCAGCTAGTATTCCATCCGCTACACACCACCCGTATCCAACCTAACACACCTGTGGGGATTTCCACAATCAACCCTCCATCTGCTGCACACCTCGATGGCAGTCACGCTGCTCATTTGCTATACTTCTCTGATCAAACATTATCCCTTTCCCATGCATCATGTTATATCACCATAATATGGTGAATGCATGCATATATCAATGTACATCAGATAATAAGAACATATGTACAATCATACTAATTTATCCAAATGGTATAGTTATGAATTTTACTTACCTAGTATATCTCAAATCTTACTCACTAGGGTATATCAATTGCATTCTTGTTAAGGGTATTTTGGCTTTTAGCCAACACATAGTATAACACAAACCAAACGAGATAAAGGTGAGAGATTACACACTTGACTATGCGAAGAACTATACACTCCTGCTCGTCGTCACCCTCACTAGCGCGAACAACAGAAATTTGCCTATCCCAGACAGATGTCGGCTCCCTTCCACAGCCCTAAGGATAGTACCAAACCGCTGACACCTTATGTCACTTGAACTTAGGAGCAGAGGGTACGAGTCCACTCCCCTTGGGCTCCCTTAGCGCACCCTCCTTAGTCTGGTTATTCCTTGCCCCCATGAAGAGAATTCGATTAGTAAGGTACCACAGTGAAACCAGCGGTTGTCTAACAAGGAGGTTTGGTTATGGTAGAGTAAAATAAAATGGAAATAATCGCAAAGAAATCGGAGAGAAGACTCCTTAGCTTGATAAATGAGGAACCACGCAACAACCGATTCTTCCTCGAATCAGAGACGAGTCACGAGAGAAGCAGAGGTTCGGCCTAACAGTCAAAGGATACTCTTAAGTGTTTCAGCTTAAGAGTGAAAAACAGAGGAAGTAGAGATAATGAAGGGAAAAGAAAGTGTTACCTATTATTCGAAAGAAACCAAGTAGGAGGGGAAGATTCGACAGCACAAGATAGTAACTAAAGATGGAAGGTGGAGCAAAAAATGAACAAGAGACTTAACTTCTCTGAATACCTACCACAATGAATGTAGAAAAAAAGTTATGCAATCGGCTAAGGTGTAGGAAAAACAAAGAAGGGAGTGAAGAAATGGTTCAGTCAAGAGTAATTTGGTGACTAAGTAGGGGAAACAATGTATGAAAAGGCAAAATATATGAGAGAAAGCTTAAGAGAGCTTCGACAAGAAGAAAGAAGAGTTGGAAAAAAAGTAACTACAAGGAAAATTTGGCAACACTAGTAGCAAAAATAGCAGAAAATGTTTGAAAAGAAAAGAGTCGAAGTTAAAAGGGGAATTGAAGTTTCGGCAAAGAGAATGGAAGCAGTCGAAATGTTTTAGCCCAAAAAGCAAAAAGAATAAAACTCTCTCTCAAATGAATACTTAGAGGAACGGCACTCTCCCTACACACTTATGACCGAATATTGAAAATGCTTAAAGAACAAAGGAAAATCGACATACACACTTACTAGCAAAAGCTGAAAATGCTCTATAGGAACCTCTCCCACTTTCGGCCAAACACTTCACACACCCACAACCACGATTCTCTCCCCCATTTTCCTCCACAATTCACTCTCTATCCCACATTTGAAAACATCTAACAAGTTTGACCCATTCAAACTCCCCAAACTCCTCCCCTCCATCTATTTCGAATTGTTTGACTCATTCAACAACCAGCCCCTTAGAGTCCCATGCCAACACCATCTCTTCACCATCCTGGCACAAAATGAAACTCACAAGATGCAGCATGTAGGTTTCAAACCCACTTCCCCTTCCTTGCTCCCCTGTGATGCCAAACACCACTCCACCAAATGGTCACTTGTGACATCCAAATATAACCAATTATTCTTAAGGCATGCTTCAACTAGCTCTCCCCCTTAAGTTCCCAAAAAGCAAAATTTTACCAAAGCTCTGGCTCAAACTCGAGCCTCCCAAGACCCCCAAACACACCTAAATAACAAGCTAAGTGAGCTAAACGCATGCAACAACACAAAAATGCCAGACCTCTACTTTAAGGATGTTACAAGAATGATTGTATGAAAATTTTGGTACATTAATTTTAGTGATTTCATGCTTAATTGCAAAAAATGACTAAATTGCATAATGTACAAAAGTTTTATTTTACAAGCTAGAGGTGTCAAATAGCTATATAATATTAAATTGGAGGTCCTTAAAGTTCAATTAGAGCCTTAAGATAGAGTGGCTGGCCATAGGGGGACAAGGAAATGAAAATAGGTCAAAGTTGGTGGAAATTAGGTGATTAATTGATGTAATATAATAAAATAAAGAGAAGAAAAGATATCATCTTTTCTCATCCTTCTCTCCACTAATTTTTCCCAAGAAAAATAGCCATGAAAGCTTGAAAATTTTTAACAACTCCTCACCTTTACAAGTAAGTCATCTTGATGATTATTTTTTATGATTTTTGTACTTTTGGGACCCTTGTATCATGTTCTAACTAATGAGGAGACTATTTTGAAAAATGGTTAAGAGTCTAGGGTTTTTCCATGTGAGAATTTATGTTGTTTGCTGAATTTTTATGGAAAGAAATGAATCTTGGGTGTTAAATACACAACTTTTGTGAAAGGTGTTTCCATGAAGACACCTAAAAGGACCTTTTTGTAAAAGTTGTAAAATAGGTGGTAAATATGTGTAAGAATTGGTATTGTGAGTTGCTATAAGAGTAATAAATGTTCATCTAGGCTTTTTAAGGAGGAAATCTGATTAGACTCGATTTACGAGCCTAGGGGTAAAATCATAATTTTGTGAAAGTTTAAGGGCAAAATGGTAATTTTGCCAATGTATGATTCAAGAGTTATTTTAGTCAATGTGATCATTAAATAAGTGAAATTGTCATTATAGATCAAGAAACAAGAAGTCCGAACCGAAATCGAGGAAAGGATAAAATTGTAGACTAAATCGAACAACTATATATATATTTTAGTATCGAGGTAAGTTTGTATGAAATGTATATTGTTTCTATGAAAGTGATTAATGATGCCTTGATGAAAGTACAATGTTAAATAGAACTCTCGGTTGAACATTTGGAATAGCAAGGATACCATTGTCACAACATGAGATAAAGAAGGTCCCGTATAAGACCATGTTTAAGACATGGCTTCGGCATCGAATAGAGATCTCGTGTAAGACCATGTCTAGGACATGGCATCGATATCGATATATGATCTCGTATAAGACCATATTTGGGATATGGTATCAACATCGAGATATAAAATTTTGTATAAGACCATATTTGGGATATAGCATCGGCATCGAGATGTGATCCCATGTAATACCATATCTGGAATATGGAATTGGCATCGTGTTAAATGAAAGATGATATTGAGTATCCTTCGAAATTCTTAGTAGTTCAACGGGTAAAGAACGAAGTTTATGTTAAAGATAGTAAAGAGCTAAGTCTATGTTCAAGAGAGTAAAAGTGCTAAAGTTATGTGATGAAGTGATACAGGTACCCATGAGTAACTTACGAGAAATGAATGCAAAATGTGATATGTGATTTGGTAAGAATAAGTATGAGTAAGTTATGTTGATGTGCTTGGGAACTTGTGTATTATTCAGTGTGATGAATGGATGTTATTATGAACAGTTATATTGCTATTTATTTCATGCAAACTTACTAAGCTTTATGCTTACCCCTCTCTTTTCCCTATACCTTGTAGTATCACTAAGCTACTTGGGGATCAAAGGAAGTCGGAGTTCAATTCACACTATCAACTATTCTTTTAGTATAGTAAAGTTGATTAATTTTAGGTATGGCATGTATAGGAACTTGGTTATTTTGTGATATGTCATATTTGTTAGCCAATGTGTTGGCTATTAGTGCTACTCATTCATTTTGTAACTGGCCATTGGAATTGGCCAATACTTGTTAAGTTTTATATATAGTCAATGATGATGAAATTCATGAAGTACAAGATTGTGCAAATGATTGAGTAATGAGTAAAGTATGTGCATGATGAATGTAGTGTGGTTGCTTTTCAGGGTGGCAATTGGCTTAGTAGTTAGCCTTACAATTGCCCACACGGTCAACCCCATGGGCGTGTTGATAGGCCGTATGTCCCCCTGCATACTAAGTTGGCAAGTCAGAATGCCCTGTACTAAAAAAACGGACTGAGGAAAGGCCGTTTGTCTCAATCGTGTGGAAGACACGACCATAGAACATGGGCATGTGCCTAGGCCGTGTGAAGTCTACACCTGAATTTAAGAATTTAATTCGTCACACGGTCTAAGGACACGGGTGTATACCTTGGCCACGTGACCCTATGGGGATGATGACGTCAGAAACAAAATGTCAAGGTTTTTGCACAAGGGTGTGTCATGGCCGTGTGAGGGACACGGCGTGTGTCCGGCAGTGTGAAAACCCTTATAGGTTCGAAGTGAAAAACAAAATCCACACGGACTAGGGACATGGGCATGTGTGATCACACGGCCTGCCCACACGGGCGTGTCCCTAACCACACTGGCGTGTGGCCCTATTTTAGTCAAAAATTTTCTAAGTGTTCAAAAGTTTCTGGTTTAGTCCTAAACCATTCTGTATGTATGTTTAGGGTCTCGTGGACCTATAATAGGGACGTTATGATCTCAAATTAGAAGTTTTAAGTCAAAATGAAATGGTATGTCTTGATGTTGTATGTTTGAGCAAGTTAAGTACGATAATGCCTTATACCCGATTCCGGCATTGGATACTGGTAAGGGGTGTTACAATGAGTGAGTGGTTCATGAAGTTCATTCAAACAAATCTGGCTGCTAAACAACCTCCACCCCCGCCTATTCCTCAACAAGTCCTAGTTGTGCCACAAGTGATACATCCGATTCGATTGAGTAAACCACATGTTGATAAGATTCATAAATATGGGGCTAAAGAGTTTCGGGCTAATGTTGATGATGATGCTGAACGAGCTGAGTTCTGGCTCCATAATAAAATCTGAGTGTAACACCCCTTACCCGTATTTCCCATATTTCCCCTACACACACTACGGTAGTCTGAGAACCGACTGAACCATAGCTCTGATACCACTAAATGTAACACCCCTTACCCGTATTTCTCACCGGAACTGGGCCCCAAGCATTACTGGATTAAAACCACATGATCGCCACTTAGGCTCATCGTGACTAATCTCTTAAGTCACCTCATCAACCTCACTCTCGACTTACGGGGCCTCACTCATACACACGAGACTCTCGAGACTATATCGGAACTTTTTTGAATTTTAAAATTTTCTCCATCTAAACAGGGACTACATGCCCGTGCTAGATGAAACATGCCTGTGTGTAGCCACACACGCTCATGTTCACAAATCGTGCATGAAAAATCAAGCATTCTGCTAATGCCCCACGGTTAGAGTACATGCCCATGCCCACCACCCGTGGTGAACACTGACTACTTCACAAGGCCTTGAGTCTAGACACACGCTCGTGTGGCTAGCCCATAGCCTACACTACTCAATTCTGTTGAAGAGACATGACCAATGCACATGCCCGTGAGCTGGCCGTATGTCACACATGGCCTAGACACATGACCGTGTGCCTGTCCACATGAACAAGAACTAGGCTATTTGCCAATTCTCTTTTCACCTCTCATGCATATAACATGTACTCATCCACCACATCCATAAACAACTCACTTTGAAACATAAACTCATAATGATATCTACATCTTTCATGTAATAAAGTAGCCAATAACTATTGCATTATACAAAATAGATTATCCATCTATAGGCTAACACATCTTAGCCATTTACAACAAAATTCAGTAACTTGTATAGCCCTTATACATGCCATATTCAAAACATTAAGTCTATTGTACCAGAGTGAGCTGATAGTGTTGGCGATCTTCTGATTAATCCACGTATCTCGGTTCAAACCTCTTTCTCTATAAGACAAGGGAAAAGAAAAAGAGTAAGCTTTGAGCTTAGGAAATTTACATGTAAACAATATAACATTTTAGCATGTACTAATCATTTATATAACATTTCATACTAAGCAAGACACAATCTATGTCCATAATCATGCTTACTCATTTTCCTCCTTTTCTATATCCCAACCATACCGTCAGCTTAATATATACATTCATTATCATGTTTCCCTGCACTTAGCATCACAATATCATATAAAACCACACATCACAACCTCTTAAATCAATTATTCATAGTCACATTATTCGGTGGTTTCGCACTTAGCCCACCATCAGTCTTTATTAGGGTGGTATCGCATATAGCCCACCAAAAAGTTAGTTACGGTGGTATCGCACATAGCCTACCATCAGTCTTTATTAGGGTGGTATCGCACATAGCCCACCAAATGATAAATAAACGATGGGATCACACTTAGCCCATTTAAATTAAGCAACAAGGTGGTAACGCACTTAGCCCACCATCAAATGCTGTCATAACATATTCATATGACTATTTCATCATTCATTCAATAATTATTCAATGACTACAACTTTCGATCTACTTAAACCACACATGTTCTCCATCATGCCATACGCCAATTAACAACATAATGTATATAAAGAAAGTGTACTGCTTACACATAAACTTACCTCGGTGCAAAATGTTGTAACTAACGGTTTAATCCGTCACCTTGCCTTTTCCACGGTCAAGGTTGATCCCGAGCTCTTCTTGATCTATAACAATGAAATTCATTCATTTAGACCATCCTATGATCACCATACATCAAATTCTACACTTGGGAAAAAATGGCCATTTTGCCCTTGTGTAATGGCAAAATTACGATTTTGCCCCTAGGCTCATAAATTATTTTTCAATACATTTTCTTAATAAATAAGCCTAGTTGAACATTTAATTCTCTTACAACTACGTACGAATCTAACTATTTTATGCATTTATTACACATTTTCAATCCTTGCATTTAAGCCCTACTTAGGTGTTTTCATGCAAACACCTTTCACAAAAGTTATTTCTCATCTCCCTAACATTCATTTTCTTCCCTAAAAACTCAGCTAATAACATAAATACTCTCATGGAAAGTCCTTAGACTTTCAACCATATCACAAATTTGTCCCCTCATTAGTTAGCTTAACCTTTGAGGACTCCAAAAGTGCAAAAATTATCAAATAACACTATCATAATCACTTACTTGCAAGGGAGATAGCTTGGCTGAAAGTTTAAACCCCCAAAGCTCTATTTCTTCTTCAAATTTTCAATGGGGATGAAGAGTGAATAGTGAAAGATGATAGCTTTTCTTTTTACCATATTTTATTCATCTTTTCTCACCTAATTTCATCCAATTTTGACTACAATTAATGCTCTTGTCCCCTTTACTATCTATGCCGGCCATCACATTCTTTAGGGCCTAATTACACTTTAAAGACCTCCCATTTAGTAATTTATGGCTGTTAGGCACCTTTACCTTGAAAAATAGAACTTTCGTACTTTATGCGATTTAGTCCTTTTTCACAATTAAGCATGCTATCGCTCAAATTAAAGCACCAAAATTTTTACATAGCCATATGTTAATACTATAACACATAAAATAACATCAAAATAATTTTCCTTATCCTCGGTTTAGTGGTCTCGAACTACTGTTCTAACTAGCCCCAAAATCGGGCTATTACAACTCTCCCTCTTTAGAGATTTTTGCCCTCGAGAATCTTACCAGTAAAGAGGTTTGGATATTGCTCTCTCATAGCTCCTTCTGGTTCCCACGTAGCCTCTTCTACACCGTGTTTTTGCCACAATACATTTACTAAGGCTATGTCCTTATTTCTCAACTGTTTCACCTCTCAAGCCAAGATTTTAATCGGTTCCTCCTCATATGTAATATTTAGTTGTATCTCAATTTCTGTTGAAGGAATCACATGCAAAGGATCGGAGCGATAACACCTTAACATCGATACATGAAACACACTGTCTATTTTCTCTAACTTTATAGGCAAAGCCAACCGGTATGCCATTGGCCCAATCCTTTCGGTAATCTCATACGGCCCTATGAATCTCAGAGTTAATTTACCCTTTTGACCAAATCTCACTATTTTCTTCCACGGGGACACTTTCAAAAATACCTTGTCGCCCACTTGAAACTAAATTTCCTTTCTTTTTAAATCCGTGTATGACTTTTGTCGATCCGAAGCAGCCTTTAGACTATCCCAGATCACTTCCACTTTCTCTTCAGTCTCTCTAACTAAATCAACCCCATGAATTTGCTTCTCACTCAGCTCAGTCCAATACAAGGGAGTCCAACATTTACGACCATACAAGGATTCATACGGTGCCATTCGTATGCCCAATTGATAACTATTGTTGTAAGCGAATTCGACCTAGCGTAGGTATCTTTCCCATCTACTTTCAAACTCTAACACAAAGCATCGGAGCATATCCTCAAGAACTTCGATCACCCTCTCAGACTGTCCGTTAGTTTGAGGATGGAAAGTAGTACTAAAATTCAACCTTGTACCTAAGGCTTCTTGTAACTTCTTCCAAAACCTCGAAGTAAATCTCGGGTCTCTATCTGAGATAATGGATATAGGAACTCTATGCAATATTACCACTTCAGCACTATACAATTCGGCTAACTTATCCAGCGAATAATCAACACGCACTAGTATAAATTGAGCCGACTTCATTAACCTATGAACAACAACCCACACAACATTATTCTTTTTCGGAGTCCAAGGTAACCCCGTCACAAAATCCATGGTGATTCGATCCCACTTCCACTCGGGAACCATAACTAGTTGAAACAATCCTGAAGGCACTTAATGGTCAACTTTCACTTGTTGACAAATTAGACATCTTGTTACATACTCTGATATGTCCCTTTTCATTCCCGGCCACCAATAAAAAATTTCTTCAAATCATTGTACATTTTCGTACTGCCCGGGTGTTCTGAAAAATAACAACTATGTACCTCATGTAAAAATTTCGGATCAGCTCTGCATCTCTAGGTACACAAGCTCTGCCATGAAACATCAAACAACCATCCGAACTTACTCAAAAATTAGAATCATTTCCCGATTCAAATTGGCTCTATTAGCTTGTATCTCACTATCATTCCTTTGAGCCTCACACATTTGTTGAACAAATAGTGGCCTAGCTCTTAACTCAGCCAATATAGTTCCATCATCAGAAAATGCCAAACTCGTGCTCATGGCTCTCAAAGCATACAAGGATTTTCTACTCAGGGCATCCGCAACCACATTCGCTTTTCCTGGATGGTAATCAATCGCTAACTCATGGTCTTTAAATAACTCAAGCCACTGCCGTTGTCGTAAGTTCATATCCTTTTGATCCATCAAATACTTCAAACTCTTATGGTTTGTGAAGAGTCAGCATTTCTCTCCATACAAATAATGTCGCCAAATTTTTAACGCGAAAACAATCGCGCCAACTCCAAGTCATGAGTCAGATAATTCTTTTCGTGCGATTTTAACTGTCTCGAGGCGTAAGCAATTACCTTACCCTCTTGCATCAACACACACCCGAGACCATTTAACGACACGTCATAGTAGACCACAAACTCTTTACCCGACTCGGGTTGCACCAAAATCGGTGCTTCGGTCAATAATGTTTTCAATCTCTCAAAACTCTGTTGACATTTCTCAGTCCATTAAAACTTAACATCTTCGTGCAACAGTCTCGTCATCGGAGTAGCAATCATGGAAAATCCCTTCACAAACCGACTATAGTACTTCGCTAAGCCCAAAAAGCTTCTAACTTCTGACACATTTCTTGGCGATTTCCACTCTACAATAGCCGAGATTTTACTCGGATCAACTCTAATACCATCACTCGACACCATGTGTCCTAAGAATCTAACCTCTCAGAGCCAAAACTCGCTATTGCTGAATTTAGCATACAACTACTTGTCTCTTAATGTCTGCAAAATAGTTCTCAGATGCTCCTCATGTTCACTTTCATCCCGAGAATAGACTAATATATCATCGATAAAAACAACTACAAACTTATCCAAGTACGGTCAAAAGACACAGTTTATTAAATCTATAAAAATCGCAGGAGCATTCATTAATCCGAATGGCATGACCAGAAACTCATAATGGCCATCCCTCATTTGGAATGTCGTTTTCAGCACATCTTGCTTTTTAACCCTCAACTGGTAATAAACAAACCACATGTCTATCTTAGAGAACACCGTAGCTCCCTTCAATTGATCAAATAGGTCATCTATCCTCGGTAAAGGATACTTATTTTTCATTGTCACCTTGTTTAGTTGTCTGTAGTCTATACACAATCTCATCGAACCATCTTTCTTTTTCACAAATAGTACCGGAGCACTCCATGGTGAATAGATCGGTCTTGTAAAACCCTTATCCGTCAATTCTTGTAACTGAATCTTCAGTTCCTTCAACTCTAATAGGGCCATCCTATACGGAGCAACCAAAATAGGTGCCGTTCCTAGAATTAACTCAATTCCAAACTCGACTTCTCTAACTGGGGGTAATCCGGGTAACTCTCCTGGGAATACATCCAAATACTCACATACAACCGGCACTGTTTCGATCTTTACTTCAGACTCTCGAGTATTTAACACGAAAGCGAGATAAGACTTGCACCTTTTTCTCAAATATTTCTCAGCTACCATGGAAGAAATCATCACTAGTAAACTATCTGACTCACCTGATTCAACCCGAATAACATTTCCATTTTCACATTTCAATTAAATAAATTTACTACCACAATTCACTAAAACACTATGTGTAGTCAACCAATCCATACCAATAATCAAATCAAAATCAGAAAACGGAAACAATATAAGATTTGTTGGAAAACAATGACTCCTAATTGAAAGGATAGTTCCTACACACCTTGTCAACTAACACATGTTTACCTAACAGGTTTGACACCTTTACCGCAAATTTAGTAGACGCAATAGTCATCCTCAAACTAGATGCCAATCTTATACAAATATATGAATGGGTTGACCCCGAGTCAATCAAAGCAATAACAAAGGTATTATAAATAGAAAATATACCTCTTATTACATCTGGCGACGATGCCTCTTCTCGATTGCGAATAGCATAAGTCTTTACTGGAGTCCGACCCTCTGGCCTCATAGTAGAGTCTCGTGATACACCTCTACCACCAGTCCCAACTCCCGGGTTCTTCTATGGCCTACCTCTAAAGGATGCACTGCTTGACCTTATCTCTTGTTTCTTCTCTCTGTCATCTCATTCAGGGTAGTTTCGGATGAAAAGGTCGGGGGAACCACATTGTAACAATTTTGATTGTTTCCCCAACACTCCCTAGTATGATGTTTGCCACAACTGGGCACTCCGGTCTGGACTTGGGATTGCCCACACTTGCCATCGAGGTGGCCTGAACTCTTGAAACCAAGTACATGTTGCCTCGCTCTCTTCGTGAATACCCGAATGATGTAGTTGCCCAAGGGTTCACTTAATTGGACCTCTTAGATTGAGCTTGGTAAGATTTACTCATCGGTCTTTTTCTCGCATCCCTGGCCTCACTCACTGCCTTCCTCTTTTCCTTACTCAAATCTTCGGCCTTACTGGCCCTATCCACCAATACCATAAACTCTTTCAACTCTAAATTCCCTACTAAGAGTCTGACATCTTCATTCAACCTATCTTCAAATCTCTTGCACATGATAACTTTCGCAGATACTCATTCTTGCGCGTACTTACTAAGCTTAACAAATTCGTGCTCATATTCCACCACAATCATTTTTCCTTGCTTCAATTCAAGGAATTCCTTCCATTTCTGGTCCACAAACCTCTGACTTATGTACTTTTTTCAGAACTCCTCCAAAAAGAAGTCTCACGTTACCCTCTCCGTAAGAACCACTGATGTCAACGTTTTTCACCAATGGTATGCTGAGTCCCTTAGCAAAGACACATCACATTTTAAGCTCTCGTTAGGTGTACAGGAGAGCTCATCAAACACCCTCATTGAGTTCTCAAGCCAGAACTCCACCCCCTCAGGGTCATCATCTATATTGGCTCTAAACTCCTCGGCCCCATGCTTTCGAATTTTGTTCACCGGGGGTTTCATTATCCTTACTAAATCTATACCTTGAAGAGCCACTGGAACTGGCTAAAGTATATGAGGAGGTGGAGGAGGTTGAGCATTGGAGTTTGCCCGTACATACGCAGTGTACCAGTTACTCATCATTTAGAGAAAGGCTTTTTGAGCCCCTACTCCTTGACCCCTAGTCTCGGGTCCACTCTGCACAAGTGCGGTCCCTTGCGCGAAAGCCAACGCATTGCTAGCTGCGTCATCAGCACCCGATTGCTCGGATCCATACACTATAGAAA
Organism: Gossypium rotundifolium; assembly: GCA_025506655.1. Lineage (NCBI taxonomy): Eukaryota > Viridiplantae > Streptophyta > Magnoliopsida > Malvales > Malvaceae > Gossypium > Gossypium rotundifolium. The sequence continues at coordinate 147,301,362 of CP106734.1, forward strand.
AAAAATTTAAAATCATCAGAAGCCACCACACTATCATTATACGCTTATGGCATGTATAGCTAGACTCCTACACACGCTATGGTAGTCTGGGAACCGACTGAATGATAGCTCTAATACCACTAAATGTAACACCCCTTACCCGTATTTTCAATCGAAACTGAGCCCTAGGCATTACTGGATTAAAACCACATGATCGCCACTTAGGCTCATCGTGACTAATCTCTTAAGTCACCTCATCAACCTCACTATCAACTTACGGGGCCTCACTCATACACACGAGGCTCTCGAGACTATATCAGAACTTTTTAAATTTGAAAATTTTCTCCATCTAAACAGGGACTACACGCCCGTGCTAGATGACGCACGCCTGTGTATAGTCTCACACGCCCATGTTTACAAACTGTACATGAAAACTCAAGCATTCTGCCAATGCCCCACGGTTAGAGTACACGCCCGTTCCCACCACCCGTGGTGAACACTGACAACTTCACACGGCCACACCCCTGTGGCTAGCCCGTAGCCTACACTACTCAATTCTGTCGAAGAGACATGGCCAATGCACACGCCCGTGGGCTGGCTGTGTGTCACACATAGCCTAGACACATGCCCGTGTACCTATCCACATGAACAAGAACTGGGCTATTTTCCAATTCTCTTTTCACCCCTTATGCATATAACATATACTCATCCAACACATCCATAAACAACTCACTTTGAAACATAAACTCACAAGGATATCTACATCTTTCATATAATAAAGTAGCCAACAACTATTGCATTATACAAAATAGATTATCAATCTATAGGCTAACACATCGTAGCCATTTATAATAAAATTCACTAACTTGTCTAGCCCCTATACATGTTGATCATTGAAATCAGAGCTTTAAAATTTATAAATAAAATGATCAAACCTGGAAACTAACTCTGATAATGACTTAAAGCATGTGTACCTATCGAACAATAGTATAGCTTAGGCAAGACCGGATTATCAAAGCCAAAAGAACTACAAGTACTAATACTCAGTTTCTTTTTATTATTTAGCCTAAAATATGGAGTGATTGGTTGATTTGATCTGGTTTAACGACTCCTAAGCTAAATACGCAAAGAAAAAAGAATGAATTGGGAAATAACTTGAAGAAACTCAATTGATTACGACGATACCCTTAGGAATAATCCACCTAGACTTCACTTGTTACTTATTACTGAATCATATGATTTCTTTACTTAGCTTGATCCGTAGGACTCCCTAACCTATATTAAACCCTCTCTCGAGGCTAATAACTTCTACCCCTTGGTTACTTAGTGGAACTCTAGTTTGCTTATAATAACCCCCTAGAATAGCAGTAAATCGATCAATGGATTCACATATTAGGTTTCACCCTAATTCTGTAAAATCTCGTAACCCTATCTCTAGACGTTCGATCAACTCCGCTTAATTATCTAGATCTACTCTTAAGCAGGGTCTATTCCTCCTCCACCTAAGCACATCAAATTTGGATTAAGCAATATAATTAAGAACAAACTAAGTATTTATCATATAATTCAAAAAATAATAACAAAAATCATCTAGGTTTCATCCCTTTAGGTATCTAAAGGGTTTAGTTCATAATGAATAAAAACATCTTAAGAGAAAAGATAAAACAAAACATAAGAAATCCCTAAAACCCCCTAGAGGTATTGAAGGAGAAATACGTCGTCTTGAGTAGATTTCCGGATCTTCGAGATGGATCTTCTAGCTATCTTTGAGTGATTCCCACAAATGTGATCCTTCTGGCTTGGCTCCTTGGCCTAGCTCACCGCCCCCTTCAGGATACACTTAGGGTGTTTATATAGGCTCTTGGAATGCTTTACTTGGCCTCTGAGTGTCCTAATTTAAGTCTACTTCTTACTCAATATATGAATAAGCTTTAGAAAGTGTTTCTTTGGCTCTAAGTATACAAATCCTAGTGAAATTACTCTCTCCCATAATAGGGGCACGGCCATGGGACTCTCCCGTGTAAATCGTGGTTGGGCCGTGTCTCTATTCTGTCGATTGGGGCATGGCCGTGTAAATTGTGGCATGGCCATGTCTTAGTTAATTTTTGAAGCACTGCCGTGTGGCTTGAAGTCCAGGCCGTGTCCATTTTCTTCTTTGGCCCAAATTGGCCCGTTTTAAGCCCGTTTCTTGTACTTTTCATCCTCGGGTGCTTTCCTGAGTAGAAATATGAAAAGAAAGGATTAAAAGCACCTTTTTACATAAATCAAGGCTAAATTATCCTAAAAGCATACTAAATATGGGGTTAAAATATGTTACTTTTACGGTTTATCAAATACCCCCACACTTAAGCTTTTGTTTGTGCTTAAGCAAAATTCTCAACTTACAATTAAAACGAACTTTTCGTAATTCAAAATTTCTATCAACAATGCTTCATCATAATTCACAGACAATTTATACATGGATAATTTAACTCAAAGAGTCTTAAAGATTCAAACAATATAAGTCATGAATTTTGTAGTACGTAAACATAGGTGTCTCCTCTTATCTAAACGATTACCTTTTAATTTGAAACCGACAAGGATTGACATCCTCACTAAGGATTCACTCAAAGCACTCGAAGTTTTTAAGTTTCAAGAAAAAGAATCATAAGTCGAACATGAAAAGTTAATCCCATAGGCTTGCCTAAAAATCAAATCTTCACCACTATAATATGAGATGATACACAAATCAAAAGGTCTTTGACAGGGTTGTAACGGGGCTTGGGTTAAAGGTGTGGATAAAGGCTGAATTAGAGGGTTTAGAATCGAGATTAACCTGACCAATTACTTAACTAAAAATAATAAATGATTACATCAATTGAAAATTTGAAACTAATAATACTACTATTGATAATACTTTTGATACGAGCTCTTCTTCAACAATTGGAATTTAAATGCATAAGATCCTTTAATCATATATTAAGACTTGAATATACTTTGGTTTTTTTTTTTTAAAATACAAACTAAGTATATAATTAAATAAATAAAGAACTTTAACAAATAAACTAATTCGGTAACTTGATCAATTCAATTCTCGATAGAAGGGTGGTCAAAAGAATGGTGATAACAAATACAAAGGGTTTCAGTTTAATATTAAGCGGGTAATTCAATAAAAGGGTTGTTGGGATCAAATGGGTTCACTAAGGGTTAATTATGTAGGTAAGCTTTTTAGTGGAGTGAATGGGTTAAAACCTAGGTGCCTTTATCATCTCAGTATATCAAATCATTAATGTGGTCTTGACATGTATAATTGAGGCAAGTTCTAGAATAAAAATTCAGTGTTGACACACTCATAATTAATAAAGTGAGCATGAAAAGGAATATATGCTCTATAAGGCTCAAATCTCACAGTAAATTATGGGTATTTGACATCAATCCTATAGATTTCAAACTTCAAGGTAATATTCAAATTTAGTTCAACACCCTAGACAATTTTTTTGAAAAATAGACTTATCATGCTTGATTCTCTAGTATTCTTCAAGTATAAATCATCAATGCACAATTATAAATGGCTTACTCAAAAACATGTCAATAACAATCATAAATCATTAGAAATTTCACCCTAATTAATAATATGAGAAACTTACTTAGGGTCAAGACTAAAATTCAGGATTTGAGAATTATGCAAAAAGTTAGGTACTTTTATCCCCACACTTAAGATGTACATTGCCCTCAATGTACAAAGATAGATAAACAATTATGTGATAAAATACTCAAAAGAGAAGGGGATAAGTAACACTTCCTGAATTTTGGATGATTTTGAGAGTTGGCATCTTTGGTGGTAGAAAATAGGTGGAGGAGGTGGTGGTGGCGTTTTCTATGGGCCTGGTGGGGTGTCTACCAATGATCCTTGTGCTAGATAAAGAAATTGGGTAGCCTGCAAAGATATAGCCAAGATATCTAAAGAAACATTAATAATATACTAATACTATAATTAAAGACAAAGGAAATAAAGAGAATGAGACTAAGAAGAAAACTGAAATTGAAAGAAAATACTAATGGACTAAGGAGTCCTTATTGTTGGATGGTTCGCGAGGTGGGTGTGACCTCTAAGGCTGTGGTTCGTGATTCCCAAGCAGCCTTTAGAACCTAAAACCAAGAAACTAAAAAAATTTAAAATATATTAAGCAGAAGAGAATTATAGATAAGTAGGATAAAGGGGAAAATAAACATTAAGAAGAATTTAAATGGTCTAAAAGACCCTTGGCTTGGTTTTTGAATGAAGTGGTCGTCATGAACTTATGTGTTGGGGTCTCCTTTAAGGAGACAATACTTGCCTTCTTACACTTCTTCGGCATGATTCTAGTGTAGCTCAAGAGTCTGGACACTTTTTCTAAGGAAAGAAAGAAAAAGAAAGAAGAAAATGAGGGGAGATGGAAGAGGGCTGTGGGTTTAAATAGAGTCTCAAATCTGGCACATTCCCACGCCTGTGGACCGAGGGTGTGTTGAATGACACGGCCGCATCGCACGGTTGTATGTCTAGATGTGTTTGCACCCCCACGCCCGTTTCTTTTCTACCACGCTCGTGCCTAAAAAGGTAGTATGTTGGCATGATTGGACAACATGGGCGTGTTTGTCCCGTGTCTAATAAGTTAGTGGCTTTACACGGTGGTGGAGCATGGCTGTGCCAATTTACTGGTGCCCGTGAGGGAGTGGTTGGATCCATGACGTCGTGGGGTGGTTGGGACTGATTCGTACGGCCTCTGTTGTGTCAGTACGGTGGTTCTAGTGGTCCATACAGTCACGGACACGGTCGTGTGGCCTTGAAGTTTTACACTTTCAATTAGTTTAAGAGGAAATAAAGAAGGAAGGGAAAGAAACTGAAAATAAATTTGAAAGTAAATAGTGTTAGTACTTGGGTTGCCTCCCGAGAAGCGCTCGTTTATAGTCTTAAGCTGGACTTTCCTCGAATTAGAAAAATTAGGGAGGCTTAAAGGTTTGAATATCTTCCCTCTTGCTTAAAATTTTATTTTCTTTATGAGGTTCAAGTTGAGAAACGTTTACCTTAAAAGTGCCGAATGTTTGATTGCCTACCTCGACTATTCCATGGGGAAGATATCGTGTACCTTAAGAAGTATTTCTCCCTTTGTCTTCAGGTCTATTGTGGTGATGTGCGGATCTGCTTTGTCTAACAGTACCTGGTCTCCTATTTTGTAGTGGTTTGATGTTCCTACGAGCTCTTCTTGTGATTCCTCTAGTTTTACTTTGTGCGGTTCTTCTTTGACGTGTGTCCTCTGCTTTTCAAACTTGTCAATCCTAAGGTCTTGTCCCTTGTGGGATTCTTCTTTGTTGTTTTGGGACTTATGAGTCAGCTCAGGGTTGTCGTTATGTGGTGTTTCCTGCGGTGAAAGTTGAACAATTTGATTATTATTTGTATTTACTTTCTCACCTTCATCGATTATTATTCTGGTCGAGTCAAGAGCTTGAAGATTGATTGATTCATCTCCTACACAAAGTATGAGTTCTCCTGTGGCGACATCAATTTTCATCTTAGCAGTTGCTAGAAAAGGTTTTCCTAAAATTAAGGGGATGGTATTATCCTCATCTATATCTAAAACAAAAAAAAATCTACTGGGAAAACAAATTTATCTATTTTGACAAGAACATCTTCAATAATGCCCCTAGGAATTCTAACAGTTTTATCAGCTAATTGTATATTCATCCTAGTTTGTTTGGGCTTCCCTAGACCTAGTCGTTTAAACAATGAATAAGGCATGACATTTATGCTTGCTCCTAATCAGCTAACCATTATTAATAGTTAAACTACCAATTAAACATGGAATTGTAAAACTCCTTGGATCTTTTACCTTTCGTGGTAGTCTATTTTGTAACATTGTTGAGCTTGCTACGTTTAATTCCATGTAGTGCTCTTCATCTAATTTGCGTTTGTTAGTCATGAGCTATCTTAAGAATTTCCTCACGTTTGGCATCTAAAAAAGAGCTTCAAGAAGAGGTAAGCTAATATGTATTTTCTTTAAGAGTTTAAGAAACTTACCGAACTGTTCCTCTGAAGCATCTCTTTTTATCACTTCGGGATAAGGTATGCGAGGTTGGTACTTCTTCATTACTAGTTTTGGCTTTTCTTGTGTTACCTCTATCTTACCTTCGTCTACCTTGTTTTCTTGTATTGATTTTGGTTCATCTAACTCCTTACTGTCTTGAGCTGAGATGGCTTGAATTGCTCCTTTGGGTTAATCTCGGTGTTACTTGGTAGACGTCCTAGCCGTCGTTCTGACATTAGCTTTGCAAGTTGTTCGACTGCATTCGTGGCTTATTTGACTGACTTCACAAGTTCCCCCACTCGATTCTCGTTGCTCTTAATTGTTTTCTCAATTTCTTGGAAGCACATTTCTGTGTCTGACGTAAATTTTGTCAGCATCTCTTCGAGGGTTGGCTTCTTTTCTTGCGGATATGGCTGATTTTGGAAATTTGAGGGAGGTTATTGTCTTTGATTTCCTTAAATTCCTTGGCCTCCCCATGAAAAATTTGGGTGATTCCTCCAACCTGGATTGTAGGTGTTACTATAAGGATTGTTATTAGATCTGAAATTATTACCTATATAGTTTGTCTGTTCGCTCTCTGCGTCCGGTTGGTAGGGTGGATACTTAGGATTTGCCACAGTTCCACTTGGGTTGCATTGCATGACTGGGTGTACCTACGAAAAGCATAAACTGTCAAGCTTTTTATTCATCATCTCTACCTGATTTGATAGCATGGTTACTGCATCAATGTTGTAGACTCCGGCTGATTTTGTCAGTTTTGTCCTTGTAACCTTCCACTGATAATTATTCAACGACATCTCTTCAATGAATTCGTAGGCTGCTTCAGGAGTTTCATTATTCAAGGTTCCACCAGCGGCTGAATTAATTAGTTGTCTCATTGAGGAATTTACACCATTGTAGAAGGTTTGGACTTGAAGCCATAATGGTAATCCGTGGTGTGGACATCTCCTAAAGAGATCTTTGTATCTCTCCCATGCATCGTATAATGTCTCTAAATCCATTTACACAAAAGAAGAAATATCATTCCGTAATTTAGCCGTTTTGGCTGGTGGAAAATATTTTAATAAAAAAATTTCGGTCATTTGTTCCCATGTAGTGATTGACCCTCATGGTAACGAGTTCAACCACTTCTTGGCTTTATTCCTTAATGAAAAGGGAAATAACCGAAGACGAATGGCATCATCAGAAATGCCATTTATTTTGAAAGTACCACAGAACTCTAAAAAATTTGCTATATGAGTGTTCGGGTCTTCGTCCTGCAAACCATCAAATTGAATAAATTGTTGAATCATTTGTATTGTATTAGGTTTTGATTCAAAATTATTAGCAGCTATAGTAGGCCTAACAATACTAGATTCTACTCTTGTTAAATTGGGTTTAGCATAATCATACATATTGCGCAGAGCATCCACCACATATTGTGGTGGATTATTCTCGTCCATCCCTTCAGTAGGATTGATCTATCTTCTCGCTCTTCTTCTGTGTAATTTAGAACTTGCCTAATTTCTCTGTGATTTCTCTGAGCGGTAGCTTCAATTTCACTATCATATACTAGAGGTCCTGTCAGGTTCCGTCTAGTCATAAACTAGAGGTACTTGCTAGGAAAAAGAAAGAAAAATAAAATTTAGAAGAAAAAATAATGGAATAAAATAAATTGCGAAACAAAATAATGGTTTAAGTAATAAAAATAGAGTTTTCTTAATATTTTAGTTCCCCGGCAATGGTGCCAAAAACTTGATCGCTGAAATCAGGGCTTTAAAATTTATAAATAGAATGATCAAACCTGGAAACTAACTCTAACAACGACTTAAAGGCAAGTGTACCTATCGAACAATAGTATAGCTTAGGCAAGACCAGATTATCGAACCCAAAGGAACTAAAAGTACTAATACTCACTTTCTTTTTATTATTTAGCCTAAAATATGGAGTGATTGGTTGATTTAATCTAGTTTAACGAATACTAAGCTAAAGACGCAAAGACAAAAAGAACGAATTGGGAATTAACTTGAAGAAACTCAATTGATTACGGTGATACCCTCAGGAAGAATCCTCCTAGACTTCACTTATTACTTATTACTGAATCATATGATTTCTTTACTTAGCTTGATCCATAGGACTCCCTAACCTATATTAAACCTTCTCTTGAGGCGAATAACGTCTAACCCTTGGTTAATTAGTGGAACTCTCATTCACTTATAATAACCCCCTAGAATAGCAGTAAATCGATCAATGGATTCCCGTATTAGGTTTCACCATAATCCAACAAAATCTCATAACCCTATCTCTAGGCGTTCGATCAACTCCGCTTAATTATGTTAGATCTACTCTTAAACAGGGTATATTCCTCCTCCACCTAAGCACATCAGATTTGGATTAAGCAACATAATTAAGAACAAACTAAGTATTTATCATATAATTCAGAAAATAATAACAAAATTCATCTAGGTTTCATCCCCTTCAGGTATCTGAAGGGTTTAGTTCATAATGAATAAAAACATCTCAAGATAAAAGATAAAATAAAGCATAAGAAATCCCTAAAACCCCCTAAAGGAATTGAAGGAGAAATCCACCGTCTTGAGTAGATTTCTGGCTCTTCGAGATGGATCTTCTGGGAGAAATCCACCGTCTTGAGTAGATTTCTGGCTCTTCGAGATGGATCTTCTGGCTATCTTCGAGTGATTCCCACAAATGTGATCCTTCTGGCTCGGCTCCTTGGCCTAGCTCACCGCCCCCTTCAGGATACACTTAGGGTGTTTATATAGGCTCTTGGAATGCTTTACTTGGCCTCTAAGTGTCCTAATTTAAGTCTATTTCTTACTCGGTATTTGAATAAGCTTTAGAAAGTGTTTCTTTGGCTCTAAGTATCCAAATTCGAGTGAAATTGCTCTCTCTCTCGTAACAGGGGCACGGCCATGGCACACGCCCGTGTAAATCGTGGTTAGGCCATGTCTCGATTCTATCGATTGGGGCACGACCGTGTAAACTGTGACATGGCCATGTCTTAGTTAATTGTCGAAACACAGCTGTATGGCTTAAAGTCCAGGCCGTGTCCATTTTCTTCTTTGGCCCAAATTGGCCTATTTTAAGCTCGTTTCTTGTTCTTTTCGTCCTCGGGTGCTTTCTTGAGTAGAAATATGAAAAGAAAGGATTAAAAGCACCTTTTTACATAAATCAGGGCTAAATCATCCTAAAAGCATACTAAATATGGGGTTAAAATATGTTACTTTTACGATTTATCACATGCCATATTCAAAACATTAAGTCTATTGTACCAGAGTGAGCTGATAGTGTTGCAATCTTCTGATTAATCCACGTATCTCGGTTCAAACCTCTTTCTCTATAAGACAAGGAAAAGAAAAGGAGTAAGAGTTGAGCATAGTAAGTTTACATGTAAACAATATAACAATTTAGCATGTACTAATCATTTATATAACATTTCATACTAAGCAATAAACAATCTATGTCCATAATCATGCTTACTCATTTTCCTCCTTTTCTGTATCCCAACTATACCGTCAGCTTAATTTATACATTCATTATCATGTTCCCCTGCACTTAGACCACCATCAGTCTTTATTAGGGTGGTATCACACATAGCCTACCAAAAGGTTAGTCACGGTGGTATCGCACATAGGCCATCATCAGTCTTTATTAAGGTGGTACCGCACATAGCCCACCAAAAGGATAGTTATGGTGGTATCGCACATAGCCCACCAAATGATAAATAAACTATGGTATCTGTAACATCCTGAAAAGGGCCTACGCATTTTCAGTTTAATTGTACGAAATGACATGTCTTATGTGTTATGAATGTATTTTGAATATTTTTGGAAACCTGGGAATGTATGGAAATGTCAAGTTAAAATAGGAAAGTGAACATTTTGGAAACTTGGAAATGTCAAGTTAAAATAGGAAAGTGAACATATTGGAAACTTAGAAATGTCAAGTTAAAATAGGAAAGTGAACATTTCGGAAACTTGGAAATGTCAAGTTCAAATAGGAAAGTGAACATTATTGGAAACCTGGAAATGTAAGGAAATGTATGGAAATGTAAGGAAATGTATGGAAATGTATGGAAATGTAAGGAAATGTATGGAAATGTAAGGAAATTTAGGGAAATGTAAGGAAATGTAGGGAAATGTCCTAGAAATGTAAGGAAATGCTTTAGAAATGATAAGTTTAAAGGAGGGAAACGAACGTTTTTGGAAACTTGGAAATGTAAGGAAATGTCTTAGAAATGATAAGTTTTAAGGCAAGGTGGCCTTAAGAAAATTAATAGAAGAAATTTGACACAAAATGGGCTTGAAAAGTGACAAGGAGGCACCACTTAAAGCCCAAAGAATGATGCCACCAAAGATGTGTGCAAGCTCAGTTCGAGCAAAGAAGGAGAGCATTTACGAGAGTGTTTTTGCGTCTGAATTGGGCTTGTAGCCCAATTCGTTATTAAAGCTAAACTAATCATAGGGAGGCGCCACTTAGGTGGATAATTTGGGCCTCGTATGGCCACAAGGAGTCCAATAGAATAAGTTTAAATTCGGCTCATCAAGGGAAGGGGGTGGACGGCATCTAGCTAAGACTTTAAGTAATTTTTATTTAATTACTTAAAGAGGAAGCAATGGACTGCAATAGGGACTCTTAAGGGAAGAGTTTAATTCTCCTTAAAACTCGGCTAAATAGGTGGATAAATGATGATTTATTTTAGATTATTTTCAAAGAGATAATTGAGGGATTATTCTTTAATTTTTAATTAAAGAGATAAAGCTATCAAAATAGAAGAGTGATGGCCAAGTAAGGGATTCTAAGTTAGTAATTTCAGCTATAAAAGGAAAAGAAGGCCATTCATTCTTTCTTCTAACTCTCTCTCTACCGAATTCTCTCTAGCAAATTTGTCCATTCTCTTTTTCTTCCCTCTACCGAATTCTCTCTGCCATTATTCTCTTCTTCTCTTTTCTTTTCTTCTTCTATTACAAACACAATCAAAAGCCAAAAGTACCAATAGCCCTAGCCGATTTCTCACTAAGCCTCAAGAACCGAAATTGTGATACATATCAAGGCAATAGCCGAATAGTGCTAAGGGTTCAAGCAAGAGTTCCACCGAATTCTTCAGTAAGGGTAAGATTAGGTTCGATTCTCATTCTATTTCATTTAAGTCTGTCAAAATTAAGATTCTAATACCCTCAATATATTGTTGCCGAAACCTTGAAGATATCTTTCGAGATTTACTAAGTGTCGACTACAAGGAAGGAGAAGTTCTTTTCCCGAAGGTACACCATAAGCCTCGTGTTCCCTAGTTATTCGGTGAGTTTCAAGATTTAAAGTTCACAAGGTAAGTACCTATAGCATTCGGCCAAGCCTTATTTTAGTGTTTGGATCTATCTTTTATTATCTTAAAAGCCGAAAACTAATATGTTAAAAGGATCTAGAGTTGGCCGAATACAAAAAGAAGCATAGCAGCGATTTTGGGATTTGAATAGTCATCAAATCAGCACCAAAGGTAAGAAGTTGACTACATAAATCCTTCAGGATTTGGGTTATAGCCGATTAGGCCTTAAAAGAGAACACTAAGTTTGGCCGAATAGGCCTTTGCTAAATATTACCATGTTGGCCGAATGTAGGGACTTAAAAATCTAAAGCAATAGATCAGTTTTTTTTCGGGATTCCAAGGAATTCGTTAAGCAAATCAGGTGTGTACCCTACACTATATCATAATATGTTTTATGGCTACGTTTAATTAATATATGTGATATTAAGAATATGAAAGTGGCAAGGTACCATGTTATGGTGCAAAGTACTCAGGTACATTTCCTACTCCTACTAGGCTTATGAAATATGTTAATTGTAACATGAGAATAGGAATAAGAATGTGAACTCTGGCATATTTATGCATATTACTATTATATGGGGCATATGGGTCTATTTTTGGGGAAGTGAATGTGGTGACCTAAGACCACAAACACGGTGACCTAAGACCGTGATATCTGAATGTGGTGACCTAAGACCAGAAATCTGAACGTGGTGACCTAAGACCACAAATACGGTGACCTAAGACCGCGATATGGAGTGTAGCGGAAGGAGGGTCGACTTAGTAGTCCCCACAAGTGCGGGGATGGTACGGTGGTGTGTAGCGGATGGCATATAGGTTTGGGTTCGGGTTGCATCATATTGTTTAAATGCTTTATGAACATGTATGACATTGTATGCCTGAAATATTAAATTTTAGTGTTGGTTACACATTGAGTCTGTTGACTCACCCCGTTGTGGGATTACTTTGCAGGTGACGACCAGTGATGGACCGGGCCGGCAGATGCTTAGTGGAGGCCATGTAAAGTTTAGATTTCTTTTATTTGGACTATTTTACTTTAAGTATTTTGAATTTAATTATTGGGAATTATTTGATGTAATAAGGCCTTAGTAGAATTATTTTATTTTGTTTTTATTTATTGAGCTTACAAACTTTTACTTATTAAAAGATTAAGTAAATCTATTTTTAAAACAAAGCCCAAACGTTTTGTCACTTAAAGTAAAGGATTTTTAATAATGAAATGAACCTGTTTTCATCTCAAGCCCAACCCAAACAATCTTTCTTCCAAATCACACAAGTTTTTCCTAAGTAACAAAAGTATTTGAAACGGTTTACACCGGGGAACATACCGGATCCAGTCAAGGCTCGTGGGCGGGGTTTGGGGTGTTTCAATTTGGTATCAGAGCCCAGTTTTAAACACTCGGCCTTGGGTTTAAGGCCCAAAACGTTTTCCAAAGTAAGCCCAAAAGGATTTTACAAATTAAGCAGGTTTCTCTAGCATGGCCCACTAAGTCTCGGGCAAAGTCCACTGTAAGTACTTCAATTACAAGTGATTTGAATATGTGAAATGTATGGGCTTTTATGGCAACGTAGATTAGTGAACTTGGATCTGCTGAACCCTAGGACTAGTATACCCCAACAATTACATAAGACTTAAATGCCTAATTAAACAAACCTGTGGTTAAGTCACCGAGTTAGGGTGTGGCAACCATGGTACGCATGTCTAGGATTGTTTTCGGTGGGAGCTTGGTATTTAAGCAGTCCTAGTGACTCACCTCCTCTCCACTCGAATCCTACAGTGCGTAGCCTCAGTTCACCCTAACCATGAGGACTTACACACGGGCTAAACCCCTAACTAAAACCCGAAAGAGACTAGCCGTATTTTTATGGAAACCCTAGTTTTAAAATTTCTAAATTACCCTCTTGATTTGAAAAGATTATTTTATAAATTTTCCTGAAATATTTCGATTTACAAATTTACTAAATACCCTAGTGGTAAAATTACAAAATGCCCTTGGTTTATGAAATTTCCAAATACCCACAGTTCTTATCAAAATTTCACTACTTTGCTTAAAGGAACCTAAATTTACAAAATATCAAAATACCTTGATTATGGAAAAAAATTTATTTACTTAAATTACCCCTACCTCAGAATTACCGAAATACCCCAAGTTACAAAATTACCGAATGACCCCGATCTTCAAAAATTTACGCAACAACACCGATTTGAAAACAAATTCTAAAACAACCTTCAAGTTTTGTAAATCCAAAATATCCTTGATTTATTAAGATTTATAAATTTACCCTAGTTTATTACTAAAATACCCTCAGTAATTTCAAACTTTCCAAATACCCCGTGATTTCAAAATTACCAAAATACCCTTATTGACAAAATCACCAAGGAACCTTATTTTGACAAATTACGAAAATACCCACAGAGGGCAAATTACGAAAATACCCACGGTAGTGGAAAAACAACAACAATGAAAACTACAACATTTCTCCGAATGAACGAAAGTTCATAATTGATTGATGGATGTATGAATATAAAGACTGTGTGCATGTATGAATACTGAAAGAACCACTCCTATAATTCTTTTCATAAAACTTCTTCATGATTAATCGGTGGAATAAAGGCTAATTCATAAAATTTCTTAATCGATTAAATCGCGACGTTAGTAATGAGTTCTAGTGGACATGGTCGAGGTAGTATCTAAGAAATATGTTAGTTTTGTTAAGATCAGAGTGCGCAGCAAAGGCGTAGTGTGATGAGTTAGGTTTGAACGATAGTAAGCAATTTCGAGGACGAAATTATTTTAAGGGGGTAGAACTGTAACATCCTGAAAAGGGCCTATGCATTTTTGGTTTAATTATACGAAATGACATGTCTTATGTGTTATGAATGTATTTTGAATATTTTGGAAACACAGGAATGTATGGAAATGTCAAGTTAAAATAGGAAAGTGAACATTTTGGAAACTTGGAAATGTCAAGTTAAAATAGGAAAGTGAACATTTTGTTAACTTGGAAATGTCAAGTTAAAATAGGAAAGTGAACATTTTGGAAACTTGGAAATGTCAAGTTAAAATAGGAAAGTGAACATTATTGGAAACCTAGAAATGTAAGGAAATGCATGGAAATGTAAGGAAATGTATGGAAATATATGGAAATGTATGGAAATGTAAGTAAGAAATATATGGAAATGTAAGGAAATGTAGGAAATGTAAGGAAATGTAGGAAATGTCCTGAAATGTAAGGAAATGCTTTAGAAATGATAAGTTTAAAGGAGGAAACGAACATTTTGGAAACTTGGAAATGTAAGGAAATGTCATAGAAATGATAAGTTTTAAGGCAAGGTGGCCTTAAGAAAATTAATAGAAGAAATTTGACACAAAAGCGGGCTTGAAAAGTGACAAGGAGGCACCACTTAAAGCCCAATAATGACGCCACCAAAGATGTGTGCAAGTTTAGGTTCGAGTAGCAAGGAGAGCATTTCGAGAGTGTTTTTATGTCTGAATTGGGCTTATGCCCAATTCGTTATTAAAGCTAAACTAATCATAGGGAGGCGCCACTTAGGTGGATAATTTGGGCCTCGTATGGCCACAAGGAGTCCAATAGAATAAGTTTAAATCCAGCTCATCAAGGGAAGGGGGTGGACGGCATCTAGCTAAGACTTTAAGTAATTTTTATTTAATTACTTAAAGAGGAAGGAATAGACGGCAATAGGGACCCTTAATGGAAGAGTTTAATTCTCTTTAAAACTCGGCTAAATAGGTGGATAAATGATGATTTATTTTAGATTATTTTCAAAGAGATAATTGAGGGATTATTCTTTAATTTTTAATTAAAGAGATAAAGCTATCAAAATAGAAGAGTGATGGCCAAGTAAGGGATTCTAAGTTAGTAATTTCAGATATAAAAGGAAAAGAGGGCCATTCATTCTTTCTTCTAACTCTCTCTCTACCGAATTCTCTCTAGCAAATTTCTCTATTCTCTTCTTTCTTCCCTCTACCAAATTCTCTCTGCCATTATTCTCTTCTTTTCTTTTCTTTTCTTCTTCTATTACAAACACAATCAAAAGCTGAAAGTACCAATAGCCCTAGCCGATTTCTCACTAAGCCTCAAGAACCGAAATTGTGATACATATCAGGGCCATAGCCGAATAGTGCTAAGGGTTCAAGCAAGAGTTCCACCGAATTCTTCAGTAAGGGTAAGATTAGGTTCGATTCTCATTCTTTTCATTTAAGTCTGTCGAAATTAAGATTCTAACACCCTCAATTTATTGTTTCCGAAACCTTGAAGATATCTTTCGGGATTTACTAAGTGTCGACTACAAGGAAGGAAAAGTTCTTTTCCCGAAGGTACACCATAAGCCGCGTGTTCCCTAGTTATTCGGTGAGTTTCAGGATTTAAAATTCACAAGGTAAGTACCTATAGCATTCGGCCAAGGCTTATTTTAGTGTTTGGATCTATCTTTTATTATCTTAAAAGCTGAAAACTAATATGTTAAAAGGATCTAGAGTTGGCAGAATACAAGAAGAAGCATAACAGCGATTTCGGGATTTGAATAGTTATCAAATCGACACCAAATGTAAGAAGTTGACTACATAAATCCTTCAGGATTTGGGTTATAGCCGATTAGGCCTTAAAAGAAAACACTAAGTTTGGCCGAATAGGCCTTTTCTAAATATTACCATGTTGGCTGAATGAAGGAACTTAAAAATCTAAAGCAATAGATCGTTTTTTTTTCGGATTCCAAGGAATTCGTTAAGCAAATCAGGTGTGTACCCCACACTATAACATAATATGTTTTATGGCTACGTTTAAATAATATATGTGATATTAAGAATATGAAAGTGGCTAAGGTACCATGTTATGGTACAAAGTACTCAGGTACGTTTCCTACTCCTACTAGGATTATGAAATATGTTAATTGTAACATGAGAATAAGAATAAGAATGTGAACTCTGGCATATTAATGCATATTACTATTATATGGGGCATATGGGTTTATTTTTGGGGAAGTGAATATGGTGACCTAAGACCACAAACACGGTGACCTAAGACCGTGATATCTGAATGTGGTGACCTAAGACCACAGTAATCTGAATGTGGTGACCTAAGACCATAGAAATCTAAACGTGGTGACCTATGACCACGAATGCGGTGACCTAAGACCGCAATATGGAGTGTAGCGGAAGAAGGGTTGACTTAGTAGTCCCCACGGTTTGCAAAATGGTACGGGTGGTGTGTAGCGGATGGCATATAGGTTTGGGTTCGGGTTGCATCATATTGTTTAAATGCTTTATGAACATGTATGACATTGTATGCCTGAAATATTAAATTTTAGTGTTGGTTACACATTGAGTCTGTCGACTCACCCCGTTGTGGGATTACTTTTCAGGTGACGACCAGTGATGGACCGGGCCGGCAGATGCTTAGTGGAGGCCATGTGAAGTTCAGATTTCTTTTATTTGGACTATTTTACTTTAAGTATTTTGAATTTAATTATTGGGAATTATTTGATGTAATAAGGCCTTATTAGAATTATTTTATTCTGTTTTTATTTATTGAGCTTACAAACTTTTACTTATTAAAAGATTAAGTAAATCTATTTTTAAAACAAAGCCCAAACATTTTGTCACTTAAAGTAAAGGATTTTTAATAATGAAATGAACATGTTTTCATCTCAAGCCCAACCCAAAAGAATCTTTCTTCCAAATCACACAAGTTTTTCCTAAGTAACAAAAGTATTTGAAACGGTTTACATCGGGGAACATACCAGATCCGGTCAAGGCTCGTGGGTTGGGTTTGGGGTGTTTCAGTATCGCACTTAGCCCGTCTTAACTAAGCAATAAGGTGGTAACGCACTTAGCCCACCATCAAATGCTGTCATAACATATTCATATGACTATTTCATCATTCATCCAATAATTATTCAATGACTACCACATTCGATCTACTTAAACCACACATGTTCTCAATCATGCCATACACCAATTAACAACATAATGTATATAAAGAAAGTGTATTGTTTACACATAAACTTACCTCGATGCAAAATGTTGTAACTAATGGTTTTTTCCGTCACCTTGCTTTTTTCACGGTCAAGGTTGATTTCTCACTCTTCTTGATCTATAACAATGAAATTCATTCATTTAGACCATCCTATGATCACCATACATCAAATTCTACACTTGGGCAAAAATGACCATTTTGCCCTTGTATAATGGAAAAATTATGATTTTGCCCCTAGGCTCATAAATTATTTTTCAATACATTTTCTCAATAAATAAGACTAGCTGAACATTTAATTCTCTTACAACTACGCACAAATCTAATTATTTCATGCATTTATTACACATTTTCAATCCTTGCATTTAAGTCCTACTTAGGTGTTTTCATGCAAACACCTTTCACAAAAGTTGTTTCTCATCTCCCTAACATTCATTTTCTTCCCTAAAAACTCAGCTAACAACATAAATATTCTCATGGAAAGTCCTTATACTTTTAACCATATCACAAATTTGTCCCCTCATTAGCTAGCTTAACCTTTGAGGACTCCAAAAGTGCAAAAATTATCAAATACCACTATCATAATCACTAACTTGCAAGGGAGATAGCTTGGCTGAAAGTTTAAACCCCCAAAGCTATATTTCTTCTTCAAATTCTTGGTGGGGAAGAAGAGTGAATAGTGACAGATGATAGCTTTTCTTTTTACCATATTTTATTCATCTTTTCTCACCTAATTTTATCCAATTTTGACTACAATTAATGATGTTGTCCCCTTTACTATCTATGGCCAGCCAACACATTCTCTAGGGCCTAATTGCACTTTAAGGACCTCCCATTTAGTAATCTATGGCTATTAGGCACCTTTACCTTGAAAAATAGAACTTTTGCACTTTATGCGATTTAGTTCCTTTTCACAATTAAGCAAGCTATCGCTCAAATTAAAGCACCAAAATTTTCACATAGCCATATATTAATACTATAACACATAAAATAACATCAAAATAATTTTCCTTATCCTCGATTGGGTGGTCTCGAGCCACTGTTCTGACTAGCCCTAAAATCGGGCTGTTACACCGAGTATTGGATGAGTTATCTTGTACTCCTGATGAATGTATCAAATGTGATGTATCTTGGTTAGGAGCCACTGTGTATCACTGGTGGAATACATTAGTATCGGTGGTTCCAAAACAACGGGTTCCTTGGGAGTTTTTCCAAACCGAATTCCAGAAGAAATATATTAGCCAAAGATTAATTGATCAGAAACGCAAAGAGTTTCTCGAGCTGAATCAGGGCCATATATCTGTTGCCAAATACAAGCGAGATTTTGTGAGATTGATCAGATACACTCAGGTATTTGTTTCAAATGAAGCTATTATGTGCAAGAGATTTGAATTTTTGATAAACCATAATTTACACATATTTTAACCCCATGCTTGGCTTATTTTTGGATGAATTTTCATTAGATTTGATGAATTCGATGCTCCTAATCCATTAATTTCATGTTTTATACTCAGGAGAGCTTAGGTAGTCGAAAAGCTTGAGAATCGGGCCAAAAAGGGACAAAATGGGCCTACATCATAAATCACACAGCCTGGACTGTCGACCACGAGGAGATCACACGGCCGTGTGTGGCGAGCAGAATCGGCCATGGCCGAAGGAGTCCACCATGGGCAAGTCACACGGGCGTGTCTCTGCCGTAGAAAAGAAGAATTCTATTCAGAATAAGCTACTTGTGGGCCAATAGAGGTGTTCCAAAGCCTATATAAACACCATAGGGGGCAACCTAAAAGGGGACGTTGAGTAGACACCGAGTAGAAGGCAAAAAATACTCCAAGACAGCCATCAGTAATAGCTTAGGAGAAGGATCTCCATCAAGACTGAAGATCTCCCATCAAGTTCTTTAGAAGTTTTTGGGTTTTCATTATGTTTTGTGGTTTTCCCTATTTTATGATGTTTCCTTCTATTTGTATGAACTAAATCCCTTAAATATATAAGAGGATGAAACCTAGATGAATCTTATTATTATTTGATTTATAGGATAGATACTTATTCTTATTCTTAACTGTAAGTTTTTATTCTTTTTTTGATAATTCAGGTTATTGATCCAAGTCGAATGTGCTTATTCAGTGCAGCAAAAGTCCCTGTTTAAGAGAAAATCAACACAATTAAGAGGAGTTGATTGCAACCCTAAAAATAAGGCGGCAAAAATCTGCCAGATTAGAGTAAAATCTAATAATGGAATCCATAGATCGAGTTAATGCAACAATATTAGAAAGAAATATCAATTAATCAACCTAGAGTTAGTTGTTTTTAGTCTCGAAAGAGATATTAACATAAATCAAGGATTTTTAAGGATTAAGTAAAGTGAATAAATCATATGAATCACAAATAATAAGTGAAGTCTAGGTGGATTCTTCCTTAGGTATTGCCTATCTCATAAAAGTTGTCCAAAAGTATTTTCCCAATTCGCTCTCTGTCACGTTCATAATCATTTAGTTAGTTAAATTAGTTAGTTAATTTTAGATTAAAAATAAATCCCCTTAATTACTAGGCTAGATAATAAAAAGATAGTTATTACTAGTAATTTTAGTCCTTGAGGATACGATATTCTGGACTCGCCATAACTATAATACTGTTCGATAGGTGCACTTGCCTTTGTCGAAATAATATTTAGTTTCGAGCTCCGTCAAGTTTTTGGCGCCGTTTCCAGGGACTAAGATATTAGGAACACTAAATTTTTATTACTTTAGGCATTTTTACTTTATTTTCAATTTATTTATTTATTATTATTATTATTTTCTTTACTAATTTTTTCCTTTATTTGCTTCTGGCAGGTAACTCTAGTTTACGACTAGAACGAACCCGTCAGGACCATTACTTTATGATAGTGACATAAAAGGTACCGCTCGTAGAAATTGAAGAGAAATAAGGCGAAGCCTACAATACATAACGATACTAATAATACCGAAGAGATGGCTGATAATAATCCACTACCTCCTGTGGTTACTACAAATCTAGTGAATCAAAATCCTACTCCTCGTACTATGTATGATTATTCTAAACCTATTTTACAGGAATTGAATCAAGTATTGTTAGACCTCCTATTACTGCAAATAATTTTGAACTGAAACCTAAGACTATTCAGATGATTCAGCAATTTGTTCAGTTTGATGGTTTGCAGGATGAGGATCCAAACAATCACTTGGCAAATTTTCTGGAATTCTGCGACACTTTCAAGATACATGGCATTTCTGACAATGCCATTTGCCTTCGGTTGTTTCCCTTTTCATTGAGGAACAAAGCTAAACAGTGGTTGAACTCGTTACCACGAGGATCAATCACTACATGGGACCAAATGACTAAAAAAATTTTGCTAAAATATTTTTCACCAGCTAAAACAGCTAAGTTGAGGAATGATATTTCTTTTTTTGTGCAGATGGATCTAGAAACATTTTACGACGTATGGGAGAGATATAAAGATCTATTAAGGAGATGCCCTTACCATGGGTTACCTTTGTGGCTACAGGTTCAAACCTTTTATTATGGTGTAAACCCCTCAACTAGGCAGTTGATTGATTTAGCTGCCGGTGGAACCCTAAATAACAAAACCCTTGAAGCGGCTTATGAGTTTATAGAGGAGATAGCACTGAATAACTATCAGTGGCAAGTTATGAGGACAAATCCAACAAAAGCCGCCAGTGTTTTCAACCTCGACGCAGTGACCATGCTATCAAGCCAGGTAGAACTGTTAAATAAAAAGATTGATGGTTTGTGCGGTTCTTCTCAGGTACATCCAGTGATGCAGTGTGATACATACGGAGGAGGGACGAACAATATAGAATACCCACCCTACAACCCTGGCATAGAAAACGAACAGATGAACTATATGGGTAACAATTCTAGACCCCAAAATAACCCTTATAGTAACACTTACAATCCAGGTTAGAGGAATTATCCAAACTTTTCATGGGGTGGCCAAGGAAATCAGAGACAACAACCCCCCTCTAGGCCTTCAACAGCAACCCTACTCACAAGAGAAAAAGCCAAACCTTGAGGAGATGCTAACAAAATTTATCGCGGTGTCAAAAACTTGTTTCCAAAACACTGAAACAACACTCAAGAATCAGCAAGCATTGATTCAAGGAATTGAGAACCAATTAGGACAACTCGCTAAGCTCCTATCTAAATGGCCACAAGGTAGCTTGCCGAGCAACACTGAAACAAACCCAAATGAGCAACTTCATGTCGTTACTACTCACGATAGTGAAGGGTTAGATGAGCCAAAATTGGGGTAAGAGAATGTGGTAGAGGAAGGTAAGGTTGAGGTAAGCCATGATCAACCAAAACTGGTAATTACAGAGTACCAACCTCGTTTGCCATAGCCCAATGTAGCAAAGAAAGACCGCACAGATGAAAAATTCAGTAAATTCCTCAAACTCTTAAAAAATTACATATTAACTTACCGTTTATTGAAGCTCTTTCGTAGATGCCCAATTCGAAAAAGTTTTTAAAAAATCTTTTAACAAACAAACAGAAGTTAGACAATGCGTCACATGTGGAGCTAAGTGCAGTGTGCTCAGCAATCTTACAATAAACTACCGTAAAAGTTAAAAGATCCAGGGAGTTTTACGATTCCTTGCTTAATTGGTAGTTTATTTGTTAACAATGCTTTAGCTGATTTAGGAGAAAGTATCAATGTTATGCCTTATAAAATGTTTAAACAGCTAGGTCTCAAGAAATCCAAACAAACTAGGATAAGCATGCAATTGGATGATAAAGCAATCAGAGTTCCTAGGGGTATAATTGAGGATGTACTATTAAAATTGATAAATTCATATTCCCAGTAGACTTTGTTGTTTTAGACATGGATGAAGACAATAATGTTCCTTTAATTTTAGGAAGACCATTTTTAGCAACTGGTAAAACTAGAATTGATGTTGGTATAGGTGAACTCACACTTTGTGCAGGTGATGAAACGATCATTCTTCAGGCTCTTGACTTGGCTAGGACATCGAATAATAAAGGTGAGAACATAAATTTTATTAATGACCATTTGGTTCAACCTTCTTTTCAGGAAGCACCACAAAATTACACAACTAATCAGATCTTAGACCTTGTGCTAACAAAGAAACAACTCATGAGGAGTGAAGGCCTCAGATTGATGAACTAGACGAGCGGAAGACACATATCAAGGAGAAACCAAAAAAACATGATGAACTAAAGCAATTCCATGACAAGCCTGAAGATGAGCGAAAACAATTTAAGATCAGAGAGCAGGTATTCTTGGATAAAATAGACCCTCGGATCGCCACCTCAGACCTTAATACAAACGAAGAGATCCCTTTTAAGGTACTCAATGTCTTTCCTTATTGAATAATCGAGGTGACTAATCCTACATTCGGTACTTTTAAGGTAAACACCACTCGATTTAAACTATATATCGATAACTGATTGATAGCAAGAATGAGGAGTTTCAATTATTCAAACCCCCATGATTATGCAAATTAGAGGTAAGTCTAGCTTAAGACTTTAAACGAGCGCTTCTCGAGGCAACCCAAGCACTAACCCCATTAATTTTCATATTTTTTATTTTTAGCACCTAACCAGAAACTAACAAATTTAATAAAGCACAGGTTTCCCTACCACACGACCTTGTACACGGGCATGGCCGTGGTCGTGTGGACACCATGATTAGGCACATTGGCGTGGCAAAAATCATGCGAACCAAGGACAAAACATCCCCAAACCACGGACGGAGATAAAATGCCATGGCCGTGCGATACGATCGTGGTCGACACTGAGAAAGTAACACGGGTGTACGACACGCCCATGTGCCCAGACCGTGGTCGACATTGATTAAGCAACATGGGCGTGGGAACATCTACACAGTCATGGGAGAAACGAATGAGACACCACACGGCCGAGGATACAACTGTGTGACCTAACACGCCCATGGAACAGGCGTGGGCAGCCACCAGATCCTTGATTCCTAATTAAAACCCCCCTTCTTCTCACTTTCTCTCCAACTTTTTCTTTTCCCAAACCCTAACCACCACACCGCTTTCTTTTTCTACTACCTCCTTTCATTTTCCTTTCCCCATTTGCCTTCCTTTTTCTTTTCAACCACCATTCCCATGTCGAAGAAGTGAAAGGATCCTAGCACAGTTTCCTTGTGCGTGACCACTCTACATAAGTTCATGTCAGCCTCTTCATTCCCTCGACAAGACAAGGACCTTTGAGTCCATTTACTTTTTTTTTTCTTTTCTCTTCTCCTTTATTTTCCTTCTCTTTATCTCTCTTGTGCTTAATTTATATTATTATATTTTTATTTCTTTAATTTAGGTTCAAAAGGCTGTTAGGGAATCTCCACATCTCCACCGGAGTATCCACCTCTGCGTTCATCTATGCCTCACTACCGTTTCTTTTCTTTGACCTCGCAGTTTCTAAGGGTTCAGGGCTGTTACGGAATAACCACACCACCAGAGTATCCTCCTCCAACTCGGCCCGAATTCCCTCATTTCCTTTCTTTGACTCCATTTAAAAATTTAGGAAGTTTCACTTCCCTCCCTATCTTATGCTTTTCTTACTTCATTATCATTTTTATCTTTGTACATTGAGGACAATGTAAATCTTAAGTATGGGGAGGTGTCAACAATACTCGTATCAGAAAATCCCTGAATTTTGTCTTGTTCTTAATAATTTTCTCATATTACTATTAGAATGAAATTTCCATTAACTTATGCTTTTTGTTGATATGTTTTGGATTAAGTCATAGATAATTGTGTATTGATAGTTTAAACTTTAAGATATTAGAGAATCAAGCATGATAAGTCTATTTTCAGAACTAAAATCTAGGTTGTTTTCCTAAATTTAAATACTACTTTGAAGTTTGAAATTTGCAAGATTGACATCAAAAACCATAATTTTTGTGAGATTTTGAGCCTTTGAGCATATTTATTTTCTTGCTCACTTTATTAATTATGAGTGTGTCAACATTGATTTGTTATTCTAGAACTTGCTTCGATTATGCAAGTCGAGACCACACCTTTGATTTGATATACTGAGATGATAAAGGCACCTAAGATTTAACCCACTTATTCCACCAAAAAGTCTACCTTCATAATTAACCCCTAGTGAAACCTTTTTGAGCCTAATAGACCGTTTCCTGACTCACCCATCAATATTAATCCATAACTAAATTTTTGTTTCTTCTATTTTCTTGACTCCCCTTATGTCGAGATTTGATTTGATCAGTTGCCTAACTATTTTCTTCATTTCAGTTGTTAAATTCTTTCTTATTATTATAAATACTTATTCTTAAAAAAAAGAAGAAAAGTTGAAATTCATTCATTATTAGTTCCATGTTATTTGAGCTTAAGTAAGTTAATTTCATATTTTGAGAAGTAGCTCGTGTTATTATTATAAATTTTCAATTGATGTAATTATTCAGTATTAGTCTATTGTTCTAGTTAGGTAATTTGACAATTCAACCTCGATTCTAACCCTTTAATTCAGCCTTTATCCACACCTTTAACCCAAGCCCCATTACAACCCTTTTTTAAAAGGCCTTTTGATTTGTGTATCATCTCATTTTATAGTGGTAGAGATTTGATTTTCAAGCAAGCCTATGGGATTAACTTTTCATGTTTGACTTTTAAGTGCTTAAATTGAACCTTAAACACTTTGAGTGATTTGAGTGAATCCTTGTGAGGATGTCAATCCTTGTCAGTTTTGAATCAAAGGTAATTATTTAAGGAAGGGGAAACACCTATGTTTTCGTGCTATAAAAATTAATGACTTAGATTGTTTGAATCTTTAGGACTCTTTGAGTTAAATTATCCATGTATGAATTATCTATAAATTATGATGAGACATTATTGATGAGAATTATGAATTGAGGGGAGTTAATTTTAATTGTGAGTTGAGAATTTTGCTTGAGGACAAGCAAAGGCTTAAGTGTGGGGATATTTGATAAACCATAATTTACACATATTTTAACCCCATGCTTGGCTTATTTTTGGATGAATTTTCATTAGATTTGATGAATTTGATGCTCCTAATCCCTTAATTTCATGTTTTATACTCAGGAGAGCTTAGGAAGTCAAAAAGAATGAGAAACGGGCCAAAAAGGGACAAAATGGGCCTACATAAAAAATCATACAGCCTGGACTATCGACCACGAGCAAATCACACGGTCGTGTGTGGCGAGCAGAATTGACCACGGCCGAAGGAGTCCACCACGGGTGTGTCCCTTCCATAGTAAAGAAGAATTCTATTTGGAATAAGCTACTTGTGGGCCAATTGAGGTGCTCCAAAGCCTATATAAACACCCTAAAAGGCAACATAAAAGGGTACATTGAGTAGATGCCAAGTATAAGGCAGAAAATACTCCAAGACAGCCATCAAGAATAGCTTAGGAGAGGGATCTCCATCAAAACTAAAGATCTCTCATCATGTTCTTTAGAAGTTTTTGGGTTTTCATTATGTTTTGTGGTTTTCCATATTTTATGACATTTCCTTCTATTAGTATAAACTAAATCCCTTAAATATCTAAGTGGATGAAACTAGACGAATCTTATTATTATTTGATTTATAAGATAAATACTTGTTCTTATTCTTAATTGTGAGTTTTTGTTCTTGTTTTGATAATTCAAGTTATTGATCCAAGTCGAATGTGCTTATTTAGTGGAGCAAAAGTCCCTGTTTAAGAGAAGATCAACACAATTAAGCGGAGTTGATTGCAACCCTAGAAATTGGGCGACAAAAATCTGCCGGATTAGAGTCAAATCTAAGAAGGGAATCCATAGATTGAGTTAATGTGACAATAGAGGTTTTAATTAGAAAGAAATTTCAATTAATCAACCTAGAGTTAGTTATTTTTAGTCTCGAAAGAGATGTTAACATAAATCAGGGATTTTTACAGATTAAGTCAAGTGAATAAATCATATGAATCAAAAGTAATAAGTGAAGTCTAGGTGGATTCTTCCTTAGGTATTGCCTATCTCATATAAGTTGTCCAAAAGTATTTTCCCAATTCGCTCTCTGTCACATTCATAGTCATTTAGTTAGTTAAATTAGTTAGTTAATTGTAGATTAAAATTAATCCCTTAATTACTAGGCTAGATAATAAAAAAATAGTTATTATTGGTAATTTTAGTCCTTGAGGATACGATATTCTGAACTTGCCATAACTATACTACTGTTCGATAGGTGCACTTGCCTTTGTCAAAATAATAGTTAGTTTCGAGCTCTATCAAGATGGCTTAAATGAAGACATCAAGCTATTAGTCGGGATTCTGGAAATCAAAGAGTTTGTGGTACTCGTTGAACCAGCATGTAAAGCTGAAGAACTTAGAAAAGAAAATAGAAAAGCTGATTTTAAAGCTAGAGACTTTAGAAAGAGATCGACGAGTAAATCTTATCAGTCAGTATCAAAGAAATTTTGAGACTCGTTTGATCATTCCTATGCATCGATAAGATATTCAAGCAGAGATCGTGAAAAGCAACCTATGAGTTCTTAAGCTCAAGTTACATTTATTGCTAGTGTTGGCAATGTGAGACAAAACTGACGCAAATGTAGACATTGTGAAAAATGGCATATCAGTGATTGTAGATTGAATGATCGGGCCTATTTTAAATGTGGATCATTAGATCATTTTGTTCGTAACTGTCCTGAGTTGGCTGAGAAAGATACAGTATAAATCACGAAACCGAGTAACACTGTAGTTAGAGGTAGACCACCCAGCAAAACAGGAAATATGAGTGGTAGTCAGAAAACGATTAAAGATTCTACTGTGAGGTCAGAGGCCAAAGCACCTGCACGAGCCTATGTTATTCGTGCTCGCAAAGAAGCGTCATCTCCAAATGTTATTACCGGTACTTTTACTCTCTATGATACTAATGTGATTACATTGATAGATTTAGGGTCAACTCATTCGTATATATGTGTGAATTTAGTATCCAATAAGACTTTTCCTGTAGAGTCTACTGAATTTGTGATTAGAGTATCGAACACCTTAGGCAAGTGTGTTTTGGTTGATAAAATGTGCAAGAACTGTCTGTTGATGATTTAGGATTTTTGTTTTCCGGCTAATCTGGTGTTGTTTCCATTTGATGAATTTGATATAATTCTGGGTATGGATTGGCTAATGCTACATAATGCTATAGTAAACTGTAAATGAAAGATGATTGATCTAAGATGTCAAAATAATGAGATTATTCGAATTGATTCAGATTATTTGAATGGTTTACTATCAGTGATTTCATCGATGTTAGCCCAGAAATATGTGAGAAAGGGTTGGGAAGCTTATTTTGCTTATGTGCTTGATGCGAAAGTGACTGAAAAGAAGATCGAATTAGTGCCAGTTGTGTGTGAGTATTCGGATGTGTTTCATAAAGAATTATCGGGTTTACCACCGATTCGAGAGGTTGAGTTTGGCATTGAGTTAGTACTGAGAACTACGCCGATATCGATAGCTCCGTACAGAATGACCTCGACAGAATTAAAATAATTGAAAGCTCAGTTGCAAGAGTTGACGGATAAAAGTTTTGCTAGACTGAGTTTCTCTCTCTAGGGTGTACCGGTATTGTTCGTGAAAAATAAAGATTGCACGATGATAATTTGTATAGACTACTGACAACTCAAAAAGTGACGATCAAGAATAAGTATCCTCTGCTTAGAATAGATGATTTGTTTGATCAATTGATAGGGGATACAATGTTTTCAAAAATAGATTTGAGATCAGGCTATTACCAGTTGCGAGTTAAAGACTCTAATGTGCCAAAGACTGCATTTAGAACAAGGTACGGTCACTACGAATTTTTAGTTGTGCCTTTCGGACTAACGAATGCCCCTACTGTATTTCTGGACTAAATGAACCAGATTTTTATACTGTACCTAGTTCGATTTGTCGTTGTATTCATTGATGACATTTTGATTTACTCACATGATGAATCTAAGCATTTCGAGTATCTGAGAATTGTATTACAGACCCTGCGAGATAAGTACTTATTTGTAAAGTTCAGCAAATGTGAATTTTGGTTGCGCAAGGTTGGTTTTATGTGACATATTGTGTCAGCATCATGTCAATCCGAGCAATATTTCTACAATAATGGATTGGATCAGTACCGATAATATGTGAGTTTCCAAATGTGTTTCCAAAAGAGTTGCCTAGATTACCACCAATTAGAGAGGTTGAGTCTGTATTGAATTAGTGCTGGGAACTTCACCGATATCTACAGCTCCGTATAGAATGGCTCCAACAGAGTTGAAAGAGTTGAAATCTCAGTTGCAAAAGTTAACGGATAGAGTTTTGCATGACCTAGTTTTTCACCCTAGGGTGCGCCGATATTATTTGTAAAGAAGAAAGGTGGATTAATGATAATGTGTATTGACTATAGACAGCTCAACAAGGTTACAATAATGAATAAGTATTCGTTGCTGAGAATAGATGATTTGTTTGATTAGTTGAAAGGGGCAACTGTGTTTTCGAAGATTGATTTGAGATCTGGCTATATTCAGTTACGAGTGAAAGATTCAGATGTTCCAAAAATTGTGTTCAGAACAAGGTATGGACATTATGAATTCCTTGTTATGCCTTTCAGATTAACTAATGCTCCTACTGTCTTTATGGACTGATGAACCGGATATTTAGACCATATTTAGACAGATTTGTTATTATGTTCATTGACGACATTCTAATCTATTCACGAGATGAGTCTGAGCATGCCGAGTATTTGAGGATTGTGTTACAAACCTTGAGAGATAAGCAACTGTATGCTAAATTCAGTAAATGTGAGTTTTGGCTCAGAGAAGTCAAATTTTTAGGGCACATTATTTTAGCGAAAGGTATATGGGTTAATCCGAGCAAGATTTCAGCTGTTGTTTATTGGAAACCACTGAGAATCGTATCTGAAGTCAAAAGCTTTCTGGGATTAGCTGGTTATTATTGATGATTTGTTAAAGGCTTCTCGATGATTGCTACACCGATGACCAGATTTCTATAGAAAGATGTGAAGTTTGAGTGTTCAGAGAAATGTCAACAGAGTTTTGATCAGTTGAAAACATTGTTAACTGAAGCACCAGTGTTGTTTCAATCTGAGTTGGGTAAAGAATTTGTAATTTATAGTGACGCGTCATTGAACGATTTGGGTTGTGTATTAATGCAAGAAGGAAAGGTTATAACTTATGCCTCTAGACAATTGAAGCCACATGAAAAGTATTATCTGATGCATGATTTAGAGTTGGCTGCTATTGTTTTCACATTGAAAAGTTGGTGATATCATTTATACGGTGAGAAGTGTCATATCTTTACTGATCACAAAATCTAAAAATATATAATGACTCAGAAAGATTTGAATTTACGACAACGGAGGTGGCTCGAGCTATTGAAATATTATGAGTTAGTAATTGATTATTATCCGGGGAAATCAAATGTAGTCGTAGATGCCTTGAGTAGAAAATATTTGTTTGCGTTGAGAGCGATAAATATGAGACTAACTTTGCTTGATGATGGTTCGATATTAGCTGAGTTAAAAGCTAAACAGATTTTTATTCAGCAAATTTGCAAAGCTCAAAAGTGTGGTACCGAGTTACAAGCCAAAAGAATGCAATGTGAGTCGAATAGTGATTCAGATTATCAGATCAGAGCCGATGATTGTTTAATGTTCCGAAATAGAATCTACGTACCAAAAAATTTCGAGCTCATTCAGAAAATTTTGCACGAAGCACACAGTGGATGTTTATCTGTTCACCCAGGAAATACTAAAATGTACAATGATCTGAAACAATTGTATTGGTGGTCCGGAATGAAACGAGGCATTTTAGAATTTGTATCGAGATGTTTGGTGCGTCAACCAGTAAAAGCCGAGCATCAAGTGCTTTCAGGATTACTACAACCTGTGATGATACCAGAATGGAAATGGGATATAGTTACGATAGATTTCGTATTGGGATTGTGTAATATCTCGGGTTAGGGGCTATTTTGTTATGGCCTTGTTTGCATGTTCTTGGTTTGCTATGTTGTTGTTTTTCATGTTTTGAGGGTTGGGTGTAATCCTAGTGTAAGCCAAATTGGTAGGAAAAATTTCAGTTTTTAGGCTTAGGTGAGAGGAGCTGAGGAAGCTGGGGTTTAAAGGTTTTATTTGGTAAATGTTAGCACAAGAAAGGAGCTGGTGGAGTGGCAGGATAGGCGCCACTTGAGGCTTGTGTGTGTGACGCCATTTGCAAGGGAAGGTTGTGTTCAAGCTGCAGAGTGCTCTCATTTTGCTTCCATTTTGACGGCATGGAGGGGAGAAGTTGTAGGCAGTTCAAACTCTGCCTTAGACCAAGTCAAATGCTCAAATGGTGGGTGGAGATTAAATCAAGGAAGTGGACTAATTCAAAGTGATTTGAATTAGTGGCTTGGAGTGTTTGGGGGTGATGGCCGAATATTGGAGAGCTTTTGGGGGGTGAGTGGACGGTTTTGGTAAGTGGGGAGTGGGAGTGTGCCAAATTTCACCTTGGCATTTTGGTGTTTTCGGTCAAAAGTTTAGTAAGCCAAAGTTCTTTCTCTTTTTGTCAATAGCCTAAGCCGAATTTTAAGAGAAACTCTTCCATTTTTGCTTCTTGAAACCGAAGCCCCAAGCAACTCTACTTGCCGAATTTTGCACTTGTGTTTTTCTACATTTTGTGTTTGTGGCCGAATGCTCTTCCATATTTTCTTCTTATTTTCATTTTGTGTAAACTGAAACTAGTATCCCCCTTCTTCTTATACGTTCATTTCCTTTCTCTTGAAGCACTTGTGCCGAATTCACATTGCCTTCTTAGTCGAATTCTCCACTTAATTCTCTCCATTTCACTTGAGCCGAATCTTTCTTCAACCTTTGCCTATTTCTCTTCTCCTTTTTGAACCGCATTTCTTTTGCTTTGTACCTACAAAGACTCTAGCCGAGTCTCTCCCTTGTGTAGTCGAAACTTCCCCTTTTCTTTTTAGTTTTGCACTTTGGCCGAATCTAAGTGTGGTGTGGATCTCTCTAGTGGTTTCAAATCGGGTTTAAAGAAGGTATGTGGTGTAGCCAAGGGCTATTTCTTCCTCTCTTATTCTTTATCGATTTTGGGTTTGATTAAGGGCGATTCGACATTTGTTGAAGGAGTTAATCTCTTGTTTTGGTAACCCATTTCTTCATAGGGTATCCGGGATTTCGAAGCAGTCAAACGAGGCCTTTATCTTAAGTTGATTGATTGGTAAGTGATGGGGAGATTTTGGTTTATGGTCTAATCGTTAGTTTCATTTAATCAAGTCTCCAAAAGACTAACTGTTTACATTTTAGGGTGTGGTCGATTGTCAAAGGAACCATTATTTGGTTCGGGTTCTGGTAGGAAACCAAACCGTTTACAAGGTAAGGGTTCAAGTGTTAGCCCTCTTGAGTTATCAGTTTTGGCCGAATGGTTTAAGTGCTAATCTCATGTTTGGTCGATTTTAGGAGCAAGATAATCGAGGGATTTAAACCGATTCTTTGGGATTAGGCTTGCGTGTTAACAGGTGTGTAAACTAACACACTTTTTACTTAGTAATATGTTTAATAAACCTGATTGCCTTCGTAAGACCAAAACAATAAGATGATTGATATGGTACCCAATGGGGTATGTGCACGGATTCGGGTAAGTCCGTTTCATTACGAGCTTTGTTAGTGATATGTGATATCATGACTTATGATGCATGTGTTATGGGATACACTATGAAACCTGTTTAGCATGATTCGCATGACTTGCATGATTTGCATCGATGACATGTATAGGTGATATGAGAGGAGGGAATATGATA
The DNA here is from genome assembly GCA_025506655.1 of Gossypium rotundifolium. NCBI lineage: Eukaryota > Viridiplantae > Streptophyta > Magnoliopsida > Malvales > Malvaceae > Gossypium > Gossypium rotundifolium. The sequence continues at coordinate 147,333,503 of CP106734.1, forward strand.
TCCGTGTCTTTGGGACACCGGAGGTTTGGCACCTCCAAAGGTTTGGTACCACAGATTGATTATTGTGACTTTGGGTCACGGAGGTTTAGCACCTCCGCGTCTCGTCCCAAAGGGTGGCTTAGCACCACGATGGGTTGGCCCCACGGTTGATTTTACGGATTGACGCTAGTGATTTGGTATCACACGATGGGTTGGCCCCATCATATGATTCGTGATCATGCGGTCACCGTGATTTGGTATCACACTTGTGTCTTTGGGACACTAGAGGTTTGGCACCTCATAGCGACTCGTCCCTGTGGTTTAACACCACCGTGGGTTGGCCCCACTTTTGAGATACGGGATCGCCGCCAGTGATTTGGTATCATCGTGGGTTGGCCCACGGATGGATTTTTGTGACTTTGGGTCACCAAAGGTTTGGCACCACATTGATGGATATCGTGACTTTGGGTCACCAGTGGTTTGGCACCACCAGTGGTTTGGTACCACACAGGGTAGAAAAGGTGTTATGGATGGTTTGGATTGGGTGCATTAATTGTGTTGCTTTGTTATGATGTGTGTTAGTATGTTGCATATACCGAGAGGGGGATTGATGCACTGAGTCTTGCGACTCACCTTCTCTCTTATCATTTCAGGTGACACTTAGATCGCGGACACGGAGCCGGGTGGACTCGAGGTGACCATGCCATGAATAAAAGTCAGATTTGTAAACTTGGTTCTTTGCTTTATTTATTTTTCATTTGGATTTGTTGGGTTTGTAAAAGGCTTTTTTTAAAATTATGCTTTGGTTGATTATATGCTTAAACTTGATTTCAAATATGTCTTAACAAACTATTGGGTTAGAACTGGCTAAAATTTGGAAAAAATAAGAATAAGGTTTTCAAATCACAAAGCGAGATGTTTTAAACTTTACCATCGGGTATCACGTTGTAATTTAAAACGAATGTAACTCAAATGTGTTTTCAAACTTGAGAATAGTTTCTTACTAAGTCAAAAAGAAAATGTTTAAATCAACACAAAGAAATTACTCGAATTTCCAAATGTGACAAATTTGTTTTACTTAAATGTATAATTAAGTTTTCAAAATTCCCGGGTTTTCAAGTACACTATCGCTTTTTAAACAATCATGCTCAAGTTTTCTACAAGAACAAAACATACAAAAGAGTTTTCATCAGACTTTTAACCGGAAACCTAAACCTCTCAAATACATTTTCCCTGTAACATACCAGATTCGATCGTGGTGTATTGACCAGGTTTGGGGTGTTACAATTGTGGTATAAGAGCTAAGTTTAAAGGCTCGGTTGTGGGCCTGAGGCCCAAAATGTTTTAAATTTTGGTTTTAAGTGTTTTGGTTTTAAAGTATGTGGTTGGAAAGGTATGGCACCGAGACTCCGGCACCAATCCGCCCAGGTAAGTACCCTTTATTATTGCTTGAGATTTTGATGTGATGTGACCGAATGACTAGCGGTAGTAAACTACTTTAGAAACTGAAATCAATAGGACTCTGTGGACTTGCGAAAACAAAACTTCTTTAATAAGCAGTATTCATAAGACTTTGCTTTTAAACAGTGGAATAATTACTGATGCATAAAATTCTTTAAATTAGACAAGTAGAGATCTTAGTCATGAGTGCTAGAGGTGGACGTGGTCGTGGACGTGGTCGAGGTAGGATGACAGTTTCTGAACTCGTAGGATCTGGTCAGGGGTCAGAGAATGAGATACCGGTACCGCCACCAGCTGGAGGTGGTGAGTTTCAGGAGCATACTGGGGATGACGCAATGTCGCAGGCGATGCTGCAAGTTCTGGAAAGGGTAGCTGGAGTAGGTGGAGGCGTAGGAGCTAGGAAATCTGTGCCTGAGTGACTTCGAGCAAACGGGGCTGAGGTATTCTGGGGTGTGTCCGGTGTGGCTCCCAGCACGGCAGAGTATTGGCTGGAAGCGACGGAGCGGATCATGGATGATCTGGACCTGACTGCTAAAGAGAAGTTAAAGGGGATAGTATCGCTTTTTCGAGATGAGTCATACCAGTGGTGGCTCACGGTTCGAGACAGTGCTGCAGTGGAAGACCTTGCTTGGGATTATTTCAAGGCTGCATATCAGAAAAAGTACATTGGAGCAAACTACATTAATGAGCAACGAAGGCATTTTTGAGGTTGGTACAGGGGAGTAAGTCTGTGTCGGAGTACGAGGCAGAGTTCTTGAGGCTGAGTCGGTATGCTAGGGGTATGGTGGCTACTGAACACGAGAGGTGTGTTCGTTTTGAGGATGGTCTGAGAGATAAATTAAGGTTGCTGATTGCTCCACAGCAGAAGCGTGAGTTTGCTGTCCTGGTTGAGAAGGCTAAGGTAGCCGAAGGGGTTAAAGAGTCCGTGAGGCAGAACTTGGATAGGAATAGGCCAAAGTGGAGTTTTGGATCTTCTGGGTCGTCAGGAAATCCTCAGAAAAGGGCTAGACAGTGGGCCAAATCGACCGGTAGGGTCATTCTTTGCTAATCGTGGACCGCCACAAGTAACCGCTGTGGGAAAGCTCATTGGGGAGGATCTTTGGACCGGTGGAAAAGGATGTTTCGAGTGTGGCTCTTTGAATCATCGTGCGAGGGACCGTCCGTAAGTTGGCTAGGATTCATCGAGAGTCGTGTCGTACTCGATTCAGAATAATGGACCACCACCGCAGAGGGCCGTGGTAATGGCGAGAGGAGGTAATGGTTACGGTCGGGGCCGTGGAGCACCGGCGAGGTGCAGTAGTTCGAGGCCGACGGCTGGGCGATGTATGCGGTGAGGTCCGAGAGGAGGGCAACGCCGGACGTTATAACCAATCGTTCTTAATCTTTGGTTCTCCATTTACTGCTTTGATTGATGTGGGTTCAACGCATTCATATGTTGCGAGTAGCATAGTGAAGACCATGGATTTAGACTCTGAGATATCTTCTAGGCAGATAACCGTAATTAGCCCTCTAGGTTACTCTGTAGTTGTGGATAAGCTGTATAGAGATGTACCTCTGGAACTCTAAGGGGTAGTGTTTGTGGCTGATCTGATGGAACTACCGTTTGGGGAGTTCGATCTGATTCTTGGGATGGACTGGTTGGTTAAGTACCAGGCGAAGTTGGATTGCGCGGCTAAGCGCATAGTTCTAAAGACGTCGGAGGGTGATGAAGTGGTCATGATAGGTAATAGGAGGGACTACCTATCCAATGTGGTATCTGCTCTGAAGGCTGGGAAGATGGTCAGAAAGGGCTGTGAAGCATATGTGGTTCATGTGTATGCCTTGGAGGCTAAAGAGTCTGCTGTAGAGAAGGTTCAGACAGTTAGGGAATTTGCTGATGTGTTTTCTGAGGAGCTTCCAGGTTTGCCACCGGATCGTGAGGTAGAGTTCAGAATAGATTTATTACCCGGAACAGCGCCAGTGTGTATTGCTCCGTATAGGATGGCGCCAAAAGAGTTAGTAGAGCTTAAGGCTCAGATCCAGGAGTTGTTGGATCGAGGTTTTATCAGGCCAAGTGTTTCACCTTGGGGAGCGTCGGTACTCTTTGTCAAGAAGAAAGACGGTACTATGCAGATGTGTATAGACTATCGCCAATTGAATAAGCTGACGATCAAAAACAAGTATCCGCTGCCACGGATAGTTGACTTGTTTGATCAACTGAAGGGTGCATCGGTATTCTCGAAGATCGATTTAAGGTCTGGGTATCACCAGTTAAAGGTAAAGGAGGTGGATATCTACAAGACGGTGTTTCGTACTCGGTATGGGCACTATGAGTTCTTAGTAATGCCGTTTGGGTTGACTAACGCGTCGGCAGCATTCATGGATATGATGAATAGGGTGTTCCAAAGATATTTGGATCGGTTAAATGTGGTTTTATTGACGACATCTTGGTGTACTCAAGGACAGAAGAGGAGCATGATGCACATCTGCGGGTGGTGCTGCAGATTTTGAGGGAGAAGCAGCTTTATGCTAAGTTTAGTAAGTGCGAGTTCTGGCTTAGAAAGGTGACGTTCTTGGGTCATGTAGTGTCGGCTGAGGGGATTAGAGTGGATCCTCGGAAGATTGAGGCAGTTGTGGATTGGAAGCCGCCTAAGTCAGTAGCTGAGATTCGGAGTTTTCTGGGCTTGGCAGGATACTACTGAAGATTTGTAGAAGGATTTTCGTTGATCGCAGCACCGATGACCAAATTGTTAAGAAAAAAGGGTTCCGTTCATTTGGACTGAGAAGTAGTAGGAGAGTTTCGACAAGTTGAAGAAGATTTTGACTGAAGCTCTGGTTCTAATTCAACCCGAGGCGTGAAAGGAATTCACAAGATATATGCGATGCATCACATACTGAGTTTGGGTTGTGTCTTGATGCGGAAGGAAGGTTGTGGCTTACGATCTCTCAATTGAGACCACATGAGGTCAATTATCCGACGATGATCCGGAGTTAGCGGCGATAGTCTTCGCTTTGAAGATTTGGAGGCATTACTTGTACGGAGAGAGATCAATAGTCTACACAGATCACAAGAGTCTGAAGTATCTTTTGACTCGAAAAGATTTGAATCTGAGGTAGCACAGATGGATTGAGTTGCTAAAAGACTACGACTGTTCGATTGAGTATCATCTAGGCAAGGCTAATGTGGTGGCAGACGCATTGAGCCGTAAGGTTGTTGCAGACTTAAGAGCGATGTTTGCCCATTTGAGTTTGTACGACGACGGAGTATTCTCAGCGAGCTACTGAGTTAAGCCTACTTGGGTTGAGTAGATCAAGGAAAAACAGTTAATGGATGAGGTTTTGAGTCGCAGAGGTCACAAGTGCGTAATGGTGGTTTGAAGGGTTACAGTTTGTCTAGTGATGGAGTGCTGTGTTTTCAGGGGAGAGCTTGTATGTTGAGGGATATTGAGTTAAGGCAGAAGATTCTTCAGGACGCACATAGTAGCCCCTACGCTGTGCATCCTGGAGGCGATAGATGTATCGGGATCTAAAAGAGCGCTTTTGGTGGCCGGTCTCAAGAGGGAAGTGACGAGTTTATAGGGAAGTGTCGACATGTCGGTGTCAAGGCCGAACATCGATGCCGTCAGGGTTACTTTAGCCAGTGAAAATTCCACAGTGGAAGTGGGAAAGGATAACTATGGATTTCGTCAGTGGATTACCTCTTACGCCTAGCAAGAAGGATTCAGTTTGGGTAATTGTGGATCATCTAACTAAATCAGCTCACTTTATTCCAGTGAGGGTTGATTACTCACTTCAGAGGTTGGCGAAGATGTATGTGTCAGAGATAGTGAGGCTGCACGGTGAGCCAGTATCGATCATCTCGGATAGGGATCCCAGATTTACGTCAAGGTTCTGGAAAGCGTTGCATCAGGCTCTGGGTACACGATTGGATTTTAGCACGGCTTTTCACCCGCAGTCTGACGGGCAGTGGGAAAGGGTTATACAGATCTTAGAGGATATGTTACGAGGTTGTGTTCTGGACTTCAGAGGTAGTTGGGAGGAGTTTCTGCCATTAGCTGAGTTCGCCTACAATAATAGTTACCAAGCAAGCATCAAGATGGCACCATACGAGGCGTTGTATGGTAGGAAGTGTCGCTCACCTACATGTTGGACGGAGTTGGGTGAACATCAGTTGTTGGGACCAGAGTTGGTTACAGAGACCGAAGACAAGGTTAAGTTGATTCAGGCTCGCTTGAAGGAAGCTTCAGACCGGCAGAAGTCTTATGCCGATCTTAAGCGGAGAGATATAAAATTTGCTGTGGGAGATCAAGTTTTCCTGAAGGTCTCGCCATGGAAGAAAGTGTTAAGGTTCGAAAGGAGAGGCAAGCTAAGTCCGAGGTTTATTGGGCCGTATAAGGTACTGAGACGAGTGGGACCAGTAGCTTACCAACTTGAGTTGCCAGCAGAGTTAGGTTAGATTCACGATGTATTTCACGTTTCGATGCTTAGGCGATATCGTTCAGATCCATCGCATGTCGTAGCAGTGGAAGAGATCGAAGTAAATTCAGATTTGAGCATGGAGGAAGGACCAGTGCAGATTCTAGATTGGGATGTGAAGGTTCTGCGTAGGAAGTCTGTGCCTTTGGTAAAGGTACTATGGCGGAATCATGGCGTGGAAGAAGCTACGTGGGAACCTGAGGGTGTGATGAGACAGCAATACCCTCAACTCTTTTGATCAGGTAATTTCGAGGCCGAAATTATTTTAAGGGGTAAACTGTAATATCCCGGGTTAGGGGCTATTTTGTTATGGCCTTGTTTGCATGTGCTTGGTTTGCTATGTTGTTGTTTTTCATGTTTTGAGGGCTTGGGTGTAAGCCTAGTGTAAGCCAGAGTGGTAGGAAAAATTTTAGTTTTTAGGCTTAGATGAGAGGAGCTGAGGAAGCTGGGGTTTAAAGGTTTTATTTGGTAAATGTTAGCACAAGAAAGGAGCTGGTGGAGTGGCAGGATAGGCGCCACTTGAGGCTTGTGTGTGTGACGCCATTTGCAGGGGAAGGTCCTGTGTTCAAGCTGTAGAATGCTCTCATTTTGCTTCCATTTTGATGGCATGGAGGGGAGAAGTTGTAGGCAATTCAAACTCTGCCTTAGACCAAGTCAAATGCTCAAATGGTGGGTGGAGAGTAAATCAAGGAAGTGGACTAATTCAAAGTGATTTGAATTAGTGGCTTGGAGTGTTTGAGGGTGATGGCCGAATATTGGAGAGCTTTTGGGGGGTGAGTGGACGGTTTTGGTAAGTGGGAAGTGGGAGTGTTCCGAATTTCACCTTGGCATTTTGGTGTTTTCGGTCAAAAGTTTAGTAAGCCAAGGTTCTTTCTCTATTTTTCAATGGCCTAAGCCGAATTTCAAGAGAAACTCTTCCATTTTTGCTTCTTGAAACCGAAACCCCAAGCAACTCTACTTGCCGAATTTTGCACTTGTGTTTTTCTACATTTTGTGTTTGTGGCCGAATGCTCTTCCATATTTTCTTCTTATTTTCATTTTGTGTAAACTGAAACTAGTATCCCCCTTCTTCTCATACGTTCATTTCCTTTCTCTTGAAGCACTTGTGCCGAATTCACATTGCCTTCTTAGTCGAATTCTCCACTTAATTCTCTCCATTTCACTTGAGCCGAATCTTTCTTCAACCTTTGCAGATTTCTCTTCTCCTTTTTGAACCGCATTTCTTTTGCTTTGTACCTACAAAGACTCTAGCCGAATCTCTCCCTTGTGTAGCCGAAACTTCCCCTTTTCTTTTTAGTTTTGCACTTTGGCCGAATCTAAGTGTGGTGTGGATCTCTCCTAGTGGTTTCAAATCGGGTTTAGAAGAAGGTAAGTGGTGTAGCCGAAGGGCTATTTCTTCCCTCTCTTATTCTTTATCAATTTTGGGTTTGATTAAGAGCCGATTCCGGCATTTGTTGAAGGGAGTTAATCTCTTGTTTTGGTAACCGATTTCTTCATAGGGTATCCGAGATTTCGAAGCAGTCAAACGAGGCCTTTATCTTAAGTTGATTGATTGGTAAGTGATGGGGAGATTTTGGTTCATGGTCTAATCATTAGTTTCATTTAATCAAGTCTCCAAAAGACTAACTGTTTACATTTTAGGGTGTGGCCGATTGTCAAAGGAACCATTGTTTGGTTCGGGTTCTGGTAGGAAACCAAACCGTTTGCAAGGTAAGGTTCAAGTGTTAGCCCTCTTGAGTTATCAGTTTTGGCCGAATGGTTTAAGTGCTAATCTCATGTTTGGTCGATTTTAGGAGCAAGATAATCGAGGGATTTAAACCGATTCTTTGGGATTAGGCTTGCGTGTTAACAGGTGTGTAAACTAACACACTTTTTACTTAGTAATATGTTTATTAAACCTGATTGCCTTTGTAAGACCAAAACAGTAAGATGATTGATATGGTACCTAATGGGGTATGTGCACGGATTCGGGTAAGTCCGTTTCATTACGAGCTTTGTTAGTGATATGTGATATCATGACTTATGATGCATGTGTTATGGGATACGCTATGAAACCTGTTTAGCATGATTCGCATGACTTGCATGATTTGCATCAGTATGACATGTATGGGTGATATGAGAGGAGGGGGAATATGATATCCGTGTCTTTGGGACACGGAGGTTTGACACCTCAATGGTTTGGTACCACGATTGATTATTGTGACTTTGGGTCACGGAGGTTTGGCACCTCCGCGTCTCCCCGGTGGCTTAGCACCACGGTGGGTTGGCCCCACGGTTGATTTTACTGGGATTGACGCTAGTGATTTGGTATCACACGATGGGTTGGCCCCATCATATGATTCGTGACTACGGTCACCAGTGATTTAGTATCACACTTGTGTCTTTGGGACACCAGAGGTTTGGCACCTCATAGCGACTCGTCCCTGTGGTTTAACACCACCGTGGGTTGGCCCCATTTTTGAGATACGGGATCATCGCCAGTGATTTGGTATCACACGTGGGTTGGCCCCACAGATGGATTTTTCGTGACTTTGGGTCACCAGTGGTTTGGCACCACATTGATGGATATCGTGACTTTGGGTCACCAGTGGTTTGGCACCACCAGTGGTTTGGTACCACACGGGGTAGAAAAGTTGTTATGGATGGTTGGGATTGGGTGCATTAATTGTGTTGCTTTGTTATGATGTGTGTTAGTATGTTGCATATACCGGGAGGGGGATTTATGCACTGAGTCTTGCGACTCACCTTCTCCCTTATCATTTCAGGTGACACTTAGATCGCGGACACGGAGCCGGGTGGACTCGAGGTGACCATGCCATGAATAAAAGTCGGATTTGCACTGATTTTAAACTTGGTACTTTGCTTTATTTATTTTTCATTTGGATTTGTTGGGTTTGTAAAAGGCTTTTTTAAAATTATGCTTTGGTTGATTATATGCTTAAACTTGATTTCAAATATGTCTTAACAAACTATTGGGTTAGAACTGGCTAAAATTTGGAAAAAAATAAGAATAAGGTTTTCAAATCACAAAGCGGGATGTTTTAAACTTTACCATCGGGTATCACGTTGTAATTTAAAACGAATGTAACTCAAATGTGTTTTCAAACTTGAGAATAGTTTCTTACTAAGTCAAAAAAGAAAATGTTTAAATCAACACAAAGAAATTACTCAGATTTCCAAATGTGACAAATTTGTTTTACTTAAATGGATAATTAAGTTTTCAAAATTCCCGGGTTTTCAAGTACACTATCGCTTTTTAAACAATCATGCTCAAGTTTTCTACAAGAACAAAACATACAAAAGAGTTTTCATCAGACTTTTAACCGGAAACCTAAACCTCTCAAATACATTTTCCCTGTAACATACCAGATTCGGTCATGGTGTATTGACCGGGTTTGGGGTGTTATAGATTGCCCCAATCTCTAAAAAAGTAAGATGCTATCTGGGTTGTCATAGATCGACTGACGAAATTAGGTCATTTTATTTTGGTACTTATAGATTATCCACTTGACAAATTGGTTGAATTGTACACATTTGAAATTGTTAGATTGCACGGGTGCCAGTTTCTATTATTTCGGATAGAGATCTGAGGTTTACATCACAATTTTGGAAGAAATTATAAGAAGCTTTAGGTACGAGGTTGAATTTTAGTATAACATTTCATCCACAAACCGATGGTCAGTCTGAGAGAGTAATACAAATTCTCGAAGATATGGTTCATTGTTGTATTTTAGGATTTGAAGGCAATTGGGAGAAATATTTGTCGTTGGTTGAATTTGCGTATAACAACAGCTTTCAATCGAGTATAAAGATGTCACCGTACGAAGTATGGTTGCAAATGATGAACTTCATTGTATTGGACCGAGCTGAGTGAGAAAAAGATTCACGGCTTGATTTAATCCGAGAGGCTGAAGAAAAAGTGAAATTAATTTGTGACAGCTTGAAAGCAGCTTCAGATCGATAGAAATCGTGTTTGAAATGTAAAGATATTGAATTTTAGATAGGTGATAAATTATTTCTAAAAGTATATCTGTGGAAGAAAATCCTTAGATTTGGTCGCAAAGGCAAGCTGAGTCCACGATTTATCGGGCCGTATGAGATCATTAAAAAATAGGTCCATTGGCATATCAGTTAGCATTACCGTCAGAATTAGAAAAAATCCACAATGTGTTTCATGTGTCGATGTTGAGCCGTTATTGATCCGATCCATCGCATGTAATTTCTCTGTCAGATATTGAGATTCAACCCGATATGACGTACAATGAAGAACCGATCCGAATTTTAGTCCGTGAGGTTAAAGAGTTGAGAAATAAATGCATAGATCTAGTGAAATTTTTATGGCAACGACATGGTATTGAAGAAGCTACATGAGAGCCTGAGGAAGCTATGAGAAAATAGTACCCTAACCTCTTCACTGGTAAGATTTTCGAGGACGAAAATCCCTAAGGGGAGAGTCATAACAGCCCGTTTTTAGTCAAATCGGAAAAGTGGTTTTGGGACCACAAATTCGAAGTGGAAATAATTATTTTATTATTATTTTAGTGTCTACAGCATGAAAATATGTTTGAGTGAAAGTTTCGTTTAGAGATTTTGTCGTTTGGTTAGTCAATTTGACAAAAAGGACTAAATCGCATAAAGTGTAAAACTTGAGTTCTAATAGCTAAAGGAGTCAAATAGCTATATAAATTAAAATTATAGGTCCTTGGGTGGTAACTATACCATTGCTTAATTGAGGGGACATATATGGACATTTTACTAAGTGTTTTTATGATTATTAATTAAGGGTAAAATAGTAAATTAAGAAATAACTTAATAAAAATAAAAGAAACATAAATTCATCTTTAATTTCTATCATCTTCCATTGAATTGTGAGCAAGGAAACTCCATTGAGGGAGCTTAAGTATTCAGCCTTGTCTTCTTGAGCATATCAAGAAAAGTAAAATACGGGCTTAGATCGGGGAAAGAACAAAGTCTCGAATTAGTTGACACGTGTCATCGTTTTTAAGTTTGAGGTAAGTTTGTATGTAATAAGCATTGTTATAATTATACTTTAAATGCTTTGATATTGCAGAAATGGTGTACACGAGACTACAGCCATGTTTGACGACGATTCTACTATTTATGGCACTTAGTGTGCAAGATCCAGATAGCTTCAACTATGAATGGCACTTAGTATGCGAGATTAAAATAGCTTCGGCTATGTATTGGCACTTAGTGTGTGAGATTTCGAGTATTCAACATTATTATGAATAGGTATGAGTTTGTTACGAATTGGTACAGGTATGTACATGAATCGTATAAGCTTTAAATCGAAGAAGTTCTGAAGTTTGCATCTAAGCATATGATTAAGCATGTGAAATGTTTGTTAGTTATCATAAATTACATGTTAATATGTTCAAATTGATTATTTTTGTATTTATGATTAGTTGATTTTATTTCATACTAGCTTACTAAGCTATAAAGCTTACTTAGTTTATTTTTCCATGTTTTATAGTGATTTCAAAGCTAGCTCGGATTCGGGGATCGTCAGAGACTACGTCACACTATCCAACCATCACTTTGGTACTTTTGAGCTTATGGTTTGGTCATATGGAATGTATAGGATTATGGTTATTTTGATATGTATTTTGGTAGTGAGTTTTTCCATTTGAGATGGCTTGTGAATGGTCATGTTTTGGTTTATATATATAGCCATGAGATTTGGCTTTACTTGGTTAGTTTGGTAATGTACATATATAAGTGTGCACATGGCTTATGCTATGTGATTGAGGTTGGTTTTGCAATGTTATTGATAGTTGATATTATAGATGTCAAATGGTTGATAATTGAGAAGCTATGTGCTTGTAGATTGTTGTATAATGATGCATGTTTGGAAAAAGTATAATTGGTATGATTTGAATGAGGAAAACATGAGATTATAAGCATGTTAGTTGTTGGAATTGAGATGGTATGAATGATGTTTGATTGAGGTTGTTTAAATGCTTTTAAGTGTTATCTTTTGGTGCCATGGAATTTGGTATAGGAGTGCATAATATAGGGTGGCAAAATGGCTTGGTAAATAGCCTATTTTGTCCAAACTGGCAGAGGCATGGACGTGTGTCTCAGCCATGTGTGACACACACTCATGTTACATGGCTATGTGTCCCCTGGTGTTAAAATTAAAATCAAGTTAGTATGCTCCACACGGCCTCACACACGGGCGTGTGACCTGGCCGTCTGGCATAAGTCAATATACCCTACAAGTTAGGCACGTCCTGGCACACAAGCGTGTATGGCCATGTGTAAGGCACACGGGATAGCCACATGGGCATGTGTGTTGGCCGTGTGACCCAAGTTAGAGAGTTACACGGGGTCGAATACGGGCTAGAAGAAGTCCATGTGCTCCTATTTCGAATATCCACGCGTGTGAGACACACGGACGGGTCACACGGGCGTGTGTCCCTTATTTTTGAGAAAATTTTATAAATGTTCGAAAATTTTTCAAAGTTATTGGTTTAGTCCCGAACCACTACTAATGCATGTTTAAGGCCCCACAAGCTCGTATTAGGGACGATATGAATGTGTTGGTTGATATTTGAATGAAATTTTGAAATGTATGAGAAAATGTATGTGTAATTGTGTTATAAGCCCGGTAATGCTCTGAAACCCTATTTCAGTGTTGAATACGGGTGAAGGGTATTACAGTCGTCACCATCCCTTTTCATAGTTAATGGTCGTCACCATCCTTTTTCATAGTCGATAGTTGAAACTATCCCTTTTCTTTGATCGATGCTCGTCGATACTTCGTTAGATTTTTCTGTTGAGGCATGATATCATAACATAACATAATAGTAGTTAAAACAACAATTTATAACACTATTGAAACGAACGAAACTTACATGGCTAAATTGCAGAAATGACAAAGTATAAGGGCATTTTGGTAATTTTATTCTCCTCGATTTTCCATTTGATCTTGATATAAATTAATAATTTCATTCAATCTATTAGTTTAGATAGTAAAACAATGTATTTTATGCAACTTAGTCATATTTGAATTTTTACAAAATTACCCCTAACTTTTTACTTTTATTCAATTTAGTCCCTGAGTCTAAAACATACAAATTAACCATTTTATTAAAATTTCACACTATTATAATATTCATAGCCTCCATTTCAGCCCATTTTTTGCAACAATTCACATCAAATCCTTGTACTTTTATTATTTTAACAATTTAGTCCCTAATCGAAAAATTCATCAAAAGTACTTCACAAAATACTTTTAAATAACAACTAATATTAAAAATGGTTTCAAAATCGAAGGCGCGGGCTATCTAGACCTAGTTCTAATGATCTCAAAAACATAAAAATTATTACAAACGGATGAAAAATAACGTACCATGCATCATCCAAAGAAGAACCAAAGCTGAAAGCTTTTCCTATGGTGTGTTTCAATGATGAACAAGCCAAAATGAAGAAGAAACTTATGTTTTCTTATTTTTATTATTATTTTAACCTTTATTCATTACTTTAATAATAAAATAACTTATAAAACTTATAACATTAAAAGAAATTAAAGCATCCACCGTCCCACTATCTTAGGTATGGGTAAATTACCTATTAAGACCATCCAATTATAATTCTTTAAAAATTAATACCTTTAAACTAATAGCGATTGACTTTTTCAACTTTTATGATTTAGTCCTTTTTGCTTAATTAACTATCGAAACATTAAAATTTCTTCACGAAAATTTAATACCACCTTAATGACATTTTTTTAAATATTTATAAAAATATTTACGGCTTGGTTTATAGAAATGAGGTCCCTATACCTCATTTTCTAAAACCACTTGACCTTAAGGTCTTACCATTTGAACTTAATAAATTGCTTATATAACGTAAATTATCAAATGAAAAACCTTTCTAAAATCACATTTGACTCGTAAATATTAAATAATAATATTTACGAACTTACTCGTTAGATTTGGTGGCCACAAAACCACTGTCTCTGACACCACTGAAAAATGCGCTGTTACAAAATCCATTATGACACACTTCCATTTCCACTCGGGAATCATAATAGGATGTAGCAAACCTGATGGAACCTAATGTTTGGCTTTTACTTGCAGGCATATCAAACATTTGGATACAAACTCAGATACCTCATGCTTTCGGTACCCCTAAAAAAAGAGATGATACAACAAGTCAAGCCCTAAATGGCTTTTAGATATTGTCCTTAGTAGCAATTGCATCCTCCATGCCTCTTCAAGTAACCAAACACCCTTCTCTATCCTATTTTTTGAAATTCCACAAATCCTTTACCTTTCACTTGTTCCATAGTCTTAAAATGATGAGGAGCAACCTTTCGGATGTAGAATTAGGGTTGATAACTTCAAAGAACTTAGAGAAAGGGAACTCGAAATTAATATACACACCATTTGAGGAAAATCTCCTCTTCAGGAGAGAAGTTTTGTGTTCCTAACATCTTTAACCAATAAATTGTGGGATATAATTTAATTCCATAAATGGGAAAAATTCTGTGAAATCCCAAAGGAACGAGCATGTATTCCAATAGTCTAGGAACTTTATGTTGCCTTAAAGGAGATTGAGAAAAATTGAAAAATGGATGTACCATGGTTGCGGGTAATTATTTGAGGAAAAGAAATTTCTATCTCACCGCCTGAGATAGTGAGGTACTATGACACTCCTTTATTCCTATACGATTTTGCGTAGAAAACTGATCTAATGTATTGTCTAAAAGAGAATATGGAGGAGATAATAAACCTCCTAACGAATGGACAAGGTGAGTGGAAATGTCATCTAGGGACGAATTTCATGACATCATTTTCACAGGAACAACTAACCCGAAGGGTAAGAATGTGGTTACGGTTCATCAATACTCAAATCTGTCCAGCCTCATACATGTCTAACATAGATACTTTCTTATTGGTTGTTTAACGTCACGGTAATAATGTGCAAGAATACACTGTTGATGCAAGTATAGTAGACAGATGTGAGTCTGTCAGATATCTATCCCACAGGGATGGTAGTCTTTTGTCTATTAATGTCAATGTAATAACTAGATAGAAACGAGATAAATTGTAAAAGTAGTTGTCGATACAATAACTTGAAAACAATAAAATAAAATATGATAGTAATAAAATGGGATCCCCAACATGAATCTTCAGCTGAGTACTAAGTGCTCATAACGTATAAAGAGATTGGTGATTGTCAAAGAAATAAAGTTCAATGTATATCTTACCCAGCGTCACTCCTCTATTTAATCCGAGACTTAAACATGCATACTAACCTCACCTTCGATGATGAAAATTCAAAACTATTAAGAACAAGTGGACTAAATTCCTCTAATCCTCACTCAACTTCCGTTTTAATGCTTGTTAGCTCAAACTGTCACTACACTTTCCAGTGTCAGTGACTACAATAACACTTCCATGTTACACAACATTCAAACCCCAAGATTAAACAATAAAAGCAAGATTGAATAAGATAATATTTAACCAAAAGTTCATGTGTATTTCCATACAAACAAAAAACAGAGAGTAATCACCAGCAGTTAGAAGAAAAAAGAAAGAATCGAATGGAGAAAACTATCGCTAGACAACTCGACTGAATCTCTCTATTCCCTCTTGTCTCGCACTTAGGTCTCCTCGTTAGGAGCTAATCTGCATCTGGTTTTCACGTTGGCTCACCCGTGAGAGGCTTAACCTACCATGGCCGTAAGCTTCAAGTTAGGATGGTGAAGATGATGATCGAAAAAAAAAAGCCCCCTTTTTCTTCTCACGTCCACCTTTTATGTCCTCTTCCAACAGTACAATGTCCTTTCCCCAAATTGATTTATTCTTTGTACATACAAGTTGGTTATACCTGATTGCATAACTCATGCAGTTTTGGTTCTTATCTGGATAGCTGTGACGTGCGGCGACAATTTTGGACGTAATCTGGAATTAACTCAGGCAGCGACATTACTGGTAGCAGTCAAGTGTGGTGACAATTCTGGACATAATCTAGGATTAACTCATGCTACGACATTAATGTAATAAGATATCAAAATTACAGATAAAATAGGCTAGGATTCATTGAGTTATAAAATGCAATTTATTAAACTGAAAATGCTAAAATGTATGCTAAGGATAACTAAATGGAAACAATTTAACCAATAAGTAAGGGGGAAAACCTATGTTCTTTTTAGTGCTATCACTTTCCAAGCTATGTTATTGTATGCTATATTACAGAAGAAAAACATATGTGTTGGAATAAGAATCTACAAGAGCATACTTCATTGCGCAAGAAAAACTAAGGTTGATGGATGCAGGAAGTAGGACCAGTCTACAAAAACTATGCGAGGAAGACCAGTTTAAAGCTGTCACAGTTTCCAGTATCTAAATATGAGGTAAAACAGAACCTAGCAAGAAAGAGGTCGAAGAGGACCTAGAGGAGGATCTGAGGGAAGACCTGAAGAAGATGTTGAAGAAAATCCAAACTCAGAGGGCAACCAAGACAAAGCGCATTGAAAAGTTGGAGTCTGATTCTAACTAGTTTGAACATTATTTAATTTGGACACTTTTTTTTTGGGGGATGATTTTTATTTTTGCTTTATTTTTTATTTGGTTAGGATTTTAGTTATTCTATATATTTTATGTTTTTGGTTCCTCTTTCCAGGGACCCTATAACTTTTTAAGGCACTATAATTTCAATCAAAAGCTATAAGGAGGAGTAGTCCCACCAATTGTGTTACAAGTATCACGCCAATCGAGCAACCTCTTTCCTTTGTCTTTTGTTGCACATTAGGGGCAATTTGCCAAATGAAGTGTGGGGTGACTTAGGAAAATTTTAAAATTCTTCTGCTATTTTATTTATTTTTAGAAGTTTTTAAATATTTATTATGTGTGTTTTCCATGTGCTTAATGATCTTCCCACAATACATTATAGTTGATTAGGCCCAATTCTATACTTAACGAGCTAGTCTTCTAACAAATTAGTATAGTTTTTATTAAGTTTCCCTTCTTAGGACCGAGTGAATAAAATGAACATTTTTATGTGTTCTATGACCTTCTAGGCCAATTTAGTCCTAAATGAATACTAAAATGTTGATTAAGTGTGCAAGACATCATTCGAGAGCAAAAAGACAGTGGATTGCTGCTGATGTTGCAACACGGAGCTACGATGTCGCAACATAACAAGCATAATATCCATGTAGCAGCCTACTGTGGATTTCACAACATAGGTAAGACGGTGTCACGACACAGCCCTAAAGACACCAAGAATAATGCAACCTACCTTTGATGTCAAGACACAGGCTAGAGGGTGTCGCAATACAACTGCGACGAGACTAATTTAATAAGTAAGGGTGTTTTTGTCTACACAACCTAAATTAACATGCTTAACCATCCTTACTTTTCCTAATTAGGTCATAATACATGCAATCTATAAACACTTGCTCAGAACAACACATCAGGGAAGGAGGATTCTTAGGTTTTTATTCTCGTTCTTAGTTTTTACCTAGTTTATGTTATGTTCTTGCAAACGAAGATTCTATTTAGAAGTGAGACTTTCGTGAGCGAAGATTGTTCTAAAGCCATGCTTTCATCGATAAATCCATGAGCATCTCTTTCCTTTATTATATTCTTTATATTTCTTTCTTTAACATTGTTAATTGAATGTTTGTTTAAAGATTATAATCAATTTATACTTTATACATATTGTGCATGTTTTAATTGTACTAATCTAATTAATTGATTGATAGGTAGAGTTCAATTTGGATTGGTTGGATCTAGTTTAGTGCAATTAAACCATATGATTGAAGACCATAGAAAGTCATTTAGGTAGGAATAAACCCAAAATCGATATTGCCTACCAAGCATCACTTAGCAGATCAGTGGTTGGGAAAGGAAGAACTTAAAACCTAGGCTTGAGAACCTTAGGAAGTCATATCCGTATTGCCTATCTGAGAAAACCTTACCTTGTCCTAGTCTAAACTGTGTCATCGATAGGTGAGTAGTTATTATCGACTAGTTAGGCTCATTGAAGGGTGGGAATCCCTACTAGGTTAATTAGTAACCAACCATTTAGAACCCTAAATCAATAATTAATTAGGTAAAACAATTGGATCTAGGCTAAAGGAACTCGCATAGTCGAAACAAGGGATAGGAGAAGTCGATACATGAACTTAGGATTAGATTTAGGTTTAGTTCAATTCATATACTTTATCATTACTATTATTATCATCTTGCTTCCAGATTAACACTACTAATTCGTGACTCAAGTAGACTAGTAGTTATTTTTGGTAATTGGCTTAATAATAGTTTTTCCCAAACTGTAATCCCTAGGGTACAATCCTCTAAATACTCACCAAGTGTTTCATTGTAAACAAACTATATTACAACCTGACTTATACATTTTTTGGACTCTGGCTTAATTCATATATTTAGTTGTAGTATTCTCACTTCCAACGTTGGTACATCGGGAGGTGGTCAAGTTGTTGACGCCATTGTTGGGAATTACTACGGAGATAATTGTTATTGAATGAATTACTTTGTAGAATAATATTAGTCAAAAGATGAACGAGTTAGATAGTGTGCTAATTTTATTAACTTATTATTTCGGTTTTCTGTTTGTTTTTATTATTTTTATTATTCTGTTCTTTTCCTTATTAATTAAGTAAATTTAATCATGAGTGCAATTAATGATGATTACAGTTGGTATGGAGGTAAGACGTGGGATAATCTATATGATGACATAGAATCAAGTAGGTTAGATGGAAACTTATTGGACCAATGGAGTTTGAATAGTGAATATGGAAAATAGGGGTATTCATATGAATCTCTATATGAGTTAGATGATAAAATGACTAATAGGCCCGAATACCCAATAGAGTCTCTTTTCAATCCACAAGGAATATCTTCATATGAAATAACTGAGCTGAAAAACCTTCAACCTAGAACATAGATGAACAAATGGATAAATTTGATTATGATGATAGATGGTCTAAGTCAGATGAGTTGTCCTTTTGGTATGGCAATTGGCACAATAGTGAAGGACAGATTTGGTTGAATGGAGCTTCAACAAACTAGTGGAAGTGGTAACAACGAATACAATATGCCCAAACATCTAGACAAGCTACATTTCAATGCGTATGGGAGTTATGACCAAGAAGATAAAAGCAAGTATCCGAAGGAACCCTTACGTGCTGTGCTCAAATATACTAAGCTAACATCAAAACATCCAACATATTATCAAGCATGTAAGATGAGATGACAGAAAAGATGGCAATGCTCCGAGAGATATTAAAGGCATTATCTCCATAAGAAGAGGTCGTACATTATGTTCTCAATTTTGACCATGATTACCACTATATTCTCGACAATCGTCCGAACTTAGAAGATGGAAATCATCAAGAGTTTTGGAATTAGGGACCATGATGATGAATTGAAGATAACCCAAGGTGTCCTCGATCCAACTAACATAGAATCAGACATAACAGTAGATGTAGTCACTGATGTAAACATAGAAGTAATCGCTAACATGGAGCTTAACCTGATTCTAAATGAAAGTGTAGAAGAGCCAATAGACTTTCTGGGCATAGTAGAGAAGGTACTAGCTGAAGAGATCGATGAGTTCGACTGATTCTCTTCTGATAAGGGCAATAAAGTTCGAGTGACCAAAACTTCACACGACATGGAGGGAAGGAAGCTCGAGGCAATAATACCCCAGAAAATGATTTGGGGTTGGCTTAGATTTGGTACCAAATGGATTGTAATATGGATTTCACATTAGTAAAAAATAAGGCAACATTATTGGAATCGACTAAAAGGGCTGGTTTGTATATATTGACAGCGAAACAAATGTCGAATCAAAGTGTCGAGAACCAGTTAGAAGTTCTTCTATGGTGGCGACATGGATTGTCCTGATTTTTAAAGAACTTTTATTTTTGTTTTGTTTATTTTATTCATTTATTTTATTTCTACTTTTTTAATATGAATTTTATTTGAGTTTAGTTGTTTTTCTGCAGTAGGTGTAGATACGATGGAATGTTAGAACTGAAAATTGAAAAAGTTAGAAACTGGGCTCGATGTCGCGATCTAATGTCACAAAATCCAAGACAAAATGCCACATTGCAGCATTGAAAGGCCAAGTTTGTTTGAATTCTTTTATTTAGATGTTTTGTTATCCATTATCAACACTTTTTCGTCTTCTTATATTTATTTTTATTTTCTTTACATTATATATCACAGTTTTTATCGTAGAATTTATTTTAGATACTTTTTCGTCCGCTTAGAGCACACAAATCCCAAGATTATCATAACAACAAGGATTCAAACTATTCAGGGAAGTTTTCTTGTTTGCACTTTAATTATTTCACATTAAGGGAAATGTATGTTCTAAAGTGTAAGGGGAAAGTACATAGGATTACTTTTTATGTGTTTTCTTTTGTGTGTTTACTTTGTTTTAGCTAATTATTTACAAACAAAAAAATGTTATTGTTTTTTTTTCATGGTGCTTGGATTATATTAATGATGTGAATAACGGTTGAACATACTAAAGCATGTAACGATTTTTTTCAAACATGATTACTTTTAAGGGAAAACTATTAGGTTACTTAGTTAAATTTCATAATAGATTAGATGTACCTAAGTAAGAATGTTTGATGATGCCATATGAGTGTTAGAGTATGCCCAAAGACCACTGTTATTTTACCTTGTTTGTTAATATAAAGCATTGCCACTGTTATTTGAGTTTCTTTTCTGTGTGTATAAATAAATTGGTTAATAATAAAGTCCTAAGAATAATATGGTTATTCTTAAAAAAGTCCTGTAGCTCCCCGAATTTGGGCCTAGAAGAATTGGGCCTATTAGGCTTTGGGTCTCATAAAATTTTTAAGTGAGCAAGAAAAGGACAAATGACATGACGGCTTTAAAGGTTTAATAAATTTGGAGTGTCTAAGTGTGTTGGAGAAGCTCTGGGTTTGAGTTTTGTGGTGGAGGATTCTTAATTCATTTAATTAAAAAATTAGGGTTGTGAGATGTGGGTTATCAAATAATAATAAAGTGAAAAATGGCACAAAGAATCCTGTGGTGAAGTGGCTAAGTGACGCCACTAGGGTGTAGGGAGGTGGCGACATATGCATGCAGGGAGGTCTGAGGTTCGAGTGCTAGCTTAGTTTTATTTTGGAGTTTAATTTTAGGCTTCTAAAAGGCTGGAAGTGGTGTGTAGAGGGATAGTAAGGTGAAGTGATCAATAGAGAGAATTTAGGAGAAGGATAAGGGAGATATCATGGTGTAACACCCCAAACTCGGCCCATGCGTTATGACCGGATCTGACATGTCACATGAGAAAAACATGTTAAATCCTTTTTATTCGTACTAAAATAGGAGCTGTTTTGCAATAATCTAGAAAACAAGTTTGATTTGAAATATTTGATAAAGTACTACTAACCTCGAAAGTTGATTGATAAATCGATAAGTTGAACTAGAGATCTTATAAAACCGTGACTTTTGAAAATATCGTTGATAATTTGAGAGAAAATTTCCAAGTTAAAATATTTGTAAAAGTTTATTAGGAAACTCATTTGTTAATCAATTTTTGGAAAACCGTTGGTTATGCTTTTACAAAATCCCCATTTAAAAATAATTCAAGAAACATAATAAATATGTCAAACATAAAGCAAAATAAAATATTCCAAAGGCTTTATTACAACATAAAAACCCAAATAATAAAAGTAATAATAGTGAACGGAAATAGAAATCCAAAGTTCAATAAAAACCATTTATGAAGTATGGCCTCCAGCTGAGTCACCCATGGACCAAGTCCACATCACTCAGTATTACCTGCAAGGGTTAAGGAAAAGGGGTGAGTTACAAGAACTCAGTGTATAATCCCTTTACCTTCATCCACTGGGACTGAACCCATATAGCAATATCTTGGGCCTAAACTCACTTACATAACAACGTATAAATGAAAGAAATATATGCAACCCAACCCATCTTAGTAATCCATCTGCTACACACCACCCATACCATCCCATCACACCTGTGGGGATCAAGTCAACCCACCCCGCCAAACACACCAATCGTAGGCAAGTTGCCATTAATAATATTTGTGGTTGAGCCACCAGAGTCATAATTATGTGTGGTATAGCCACTATACAGATTGTGGCAGAGCCACCAGAATATCATATACGGTAATATAATCGGCACATAGCCTTGGGTAAATACGTTTGGCACAAAGCCATAATCACGATGGTATAGAGCCATTATCAGAATTTGTGGTAGAGCCACCAGGCTACACTTCTCTTTATTCAATTTTCCCATCCCATGCAATATGTAGAGATGCAACATACATAAAAACATAAAATATCCACATATAAATAACAACCATTAATCTATTGTATACTTTTAATGAATCGCCCATAGGGCATTTCGGTAAATCGACCAATAGGGGCATTGTCGTAATTTGGTCCATAAGGCATTTTCGTAATTTCACAACCCAAAGGTATTTCTGTAATTTTTACCCATCGAGGGTATTTTGGTAATTTCGCAACCCCGGACTTAACTGTTAATTTGGGCATAAAAATTGAAGCTGTCCATCTGCATCATTTTGAATAAATTGACTATAACTCGAGTTAGGAAACTCAAAATTTAGATCCGTAAATTTTCCTGGAAACTAGACTCATATATCTTCTTACTAAAATTTTTCAAGAATTTTTTTCTAAGCCATTTAGTACATTTTATTCATTAAAGTTTCCCCTATTTCACTGACCAACGGTTTTGGCCTCTCTTATCTTAAATTCAAATATCTCCTTGTACAATTTTCATATGTTGCTGCCACTAGTTTCTATTGAAAATAGACTCACTAAGGAATCTATACATATAAATTATAATTCATAATTCACTTTTTACAATTTTGAATGATTTTTTCCAAGACAAAATAAGGAACCACGAAGTCATTCAGAACCAGTCTCAGTAAAATTAAAATATCACAGAATATAACATTCCTCTTCCTACTCTGTTTCTTTCATATAAAAATAGACACAATAAGCTTTAATTCTAAACCTTATTTACCTTCTAATTCCCTTTATCCTATTTTTCATGATTTTTCAAAATCACATCACTGCTGATAACCAGAAACTATTTCATTGCAAAATACGGTTACCACTACGAACATACATACGCCCGAGTGGTCACAGATGTCACTTTCAGTTTTTCGATCTTTCCACTAAATCACAAAACATTTCATGCAAATATTTAGAGATATGTGAGATTACACACCTTTTTTGAAATCCGTAACACGACACTCTCCACAGTACCAACAATCCGAGTCTCTTATTTTGAGGGATAGGTGTTCGATTAGCCCTCTATTAAAGTACTTCGAGTCCCTAGAAGTGATTAACACAAGAACAAATGTTACCCACACCATATTCAGCTTGAGTAAGAATCACCCAAACAATACACCCCCTTCACCTATATTTGGCTTTACTTACTTGCCAACCCTCTTCCGAAAGCCAAAGGCTAGAAAGATGACAAAAGTGTAAGCTAACACTCTACCGATTCGGCCCACACCAAGAGAACCAAGAAGATGGAAGTAGCAAGGAATAGATTCAGCCTTGGTCAAAAAAATAGGGTGAATAATCAGTTTTAGAAGAGGGAGTAAAAGAGAAACAAGAAGAGAATAAAAGAAGAGGAAGAACACTACCCTACAACCACCGAAAACCCGAGAAGGTAAAGAAGCTTCGGCAAACACAAGAACCAAGTTTTGGCTATCAAAATAAAATGGGCAAGAGTAGGTTGAAGGTTACGGCAAAGCAAGGGAGAAAAATTGGACTAGGAAGTTTCGACCAAAGCAAGGGGAATGTTTCGACAAGACAAAGAAAAAGTTTTGAAAAAGAAACACAAAGTGTTCAAACAAAAGAAAAATACCTCTCAAGCACCAAAACTAGCAAAATGGCTTGCAAAAATTTGACTCTCCCTTCCTCCGAACAAAACCGTGTGAAACTCTTGCCAAAAGGATAGATGTTGACCATAAAATTCTTTCCAAAACATCTTCCCTAAAATCGGCCAACATATTCCCCCTTCTTGCTCCTTTCTTTTACTCTTTTCATACAGTCCTCCTTACCATATTTCCTTAGCCACCTTTCCATAATTAAAAAGTCCACCTTATCAAAAATACAACCATGGCTGACACTATGGATGGATAGCACAAAAAAATTAATCAACATTTTGCACTAGGTGGGATTCGAACTCCACCCCTCAAGCCTATACATGCAAGTTGGCCAATTATTCCCTTATGTTAGATGCCACTTGCCTTCTCCCCTTTAAATGCTTCAACACTAAAATTTTCCTATGGCCTCACCACCTTGCTACAAGCTTCTCTTGTGCTAGCTAAATACATACTTATTTCCTTAAACCTTGATGCCACTTACCATCTCTCCTTAAAGTACTCAAACACTAAAATTTTCCTTTAGCCTAACTTGAACCTGAAACTTCCTAGAAACATCGTAACATTCCAAAATCACCTTCCTAATAAGTTTAACTTGAAATAAAGCCATTCTCTTATTCTCCAAAAATTTTAAATGCTTCCGTGCTCAAGGCCCAATGGGCCCAATCCTACTAGGCCCAATTTCGGGATGTTACACATGGAGAAAAATTAGGAGATGAGTACTGGATGAAGTGGTGCTGAAATGGACTTTAGGGGTGGCTAAGTTTTAGCTATAGGCTATATAAATGTGTGTGTGTCGAATCTAGGGGCCTAGGTAATGCCAAATTTTTCATTCTTTTTCTTTTCCTTGTGAAACCTTATTTTTCTATGACCAAAAATACCTTACCTTGTTGCCAAAATCTCCTATAGCCAAATCCCTTTTTGCCGAATTCTCTTATATTCAAATTCTTTTATTGCCGAAGTACCATTATCTTCTCTTTACTAAATCCCTATTAGTGCTGAATCTTTGTTGTTTTCCTCCATCACAAATCAATTGTTACCTACTATTAGTCAAGGTTAAAAGCCAAATCTTGTTCAATAGTTATCTAGGTCGCAGGATCAAAAGTGGATTCGGTAAGTATTCAGTTAACCCCTTAGTGTGTTTTGTTAAAACCCAAAGGGCTATCTAACTTCTCATTGTCATTAATCTTGTATTAACAAGGGTAAGGTTCAGAGATCGCAAGCGTAGTAAGGATCATTAGCAAAGTGTAAGTGTATTCAACTCGATTATGGTTTAAGTAAATGGCCGAATGTGAGTATGATCTATAGGGGTGACTTGTGTCGATTATGAGTCAATCAAAGTTTGATGGTGTATGTGTGAGTGCAGATCTAGGGGATACTCATGATTAGTAGCTAAGGAAGGACTATTAGAACCCAGTGGCACACAGTAAGGTTACGGTAGGGCTTCAGCTTTTGGTAAATATTTTGATTAAGTATGGGTGATTGATTGAAGGTTGGTTGGTTGTAAGTTTTAGACCAAGGATAGTATATGTAATATCCGGGATTTATGGGTTATGCATTTTCACTTAAATGTATGTAGTAACATGCTTGTGTGTGATTTGAATGTGTTTTGGGGGCTTCACGAACCTTGGGATGTAGGTAGAAGCCTTAGAAAAATATATGATTTTAAGCCTAAAAAGGGGAACTAAGGGAGCTAGGCCTTCAGGAGTTTATTGTGTGGCTTAGGACACAAAAAAAGCCTTGGTAAAGTGGCAATGAGGCGTCACTTAGGGCCTTAGTCAGTGACGCCACAAGGAGTGTAAAGGGACCTAGGTTCGAGCAGCAAGGGAAGCGTTTTGAAGGTTTTATTTTTCAGCAAGGAAGGGCAGTGATGGACGGCACAAGGACACTTCATGGATGAAGTGTAGATTGGTCAAATAGCTTAAGGATTCGGCTAAGTAGGAGTGAAAAGGGGGATTTGGATGAGGGAAGGAGAGTTGGCTGGCCAAGGTACTTCTAGGATGACAATTTCGGTCATGTAGGTAGGGAAGAGAAGTCAAAATTCATTTGGCATCTTTAAGCTTTTGCTTTCTTTTCTTCTCTTTTGTTTCTCAGCCGAAATTGATGGTGCCCATTTGGTGCATTTTCTTTCCTTTTTGCTTCTTCTCTAAAGCAGAACCATACCTCTCTTTCTTCTCATCTTTTCTTCCCATGTTGGTAGTTTTAAACTTACCCTTCACTTTCAAAACCGAATAGCCCTTCTAGCCTTTGAAATCTTGGCCGAATCTACTATCCACAAATTCCTCTTCACTTTGCGTTTATACCCTTTCTTTCTCTTCTTCCATCTCGATTTGCTCTTCAATATTGATCACTAGGCCGAATTTGTCAGGATCTATTTCGATCGGATCTAATTGTTGGTAAGGGTTTCTCATTTCAATTTCTCTTCTTTTTCCTTTAGTTAGCTGAAATTTAGGGATTTGATTCCTCTTATTTTCTTTTGGACGAACCATGAAGGAGATCTTTTGGGATCCACTTGTAGCCGACGGCAGAAAGAGATCTGCCGGGATCTAAGATCCAAGGTAAAGGGTTAGTATTCGGCCAAAGGCCATATCATTTTGAAGATGGCCGATTCTAACTATGTTTTCTTAGGGGGAATTTGACAGAGATAAGGAGAAGTTTCGGGATTTAGCCAAGCGATCTAGGTAAGGGTTCTAGTGTTTTGAATCTGTTTCTTATTCATTCAAAAAGCCAAAGGCTAATTGTTTGTGTGTATTCGTGCTTGGCTGATTGCAAAGAGGGATCATCACGTAGTTCAAGAATTGGTTGGAAACCAAATCGGCATAAGGTAAGATGATATCTCCATGCGACATATCCTTTGGGATTTCCAGTTGAGCCAAATAGGCCTTTGGTTACTAACAAGTGTTGGCCGATTGTAGGAAGGGGTAAGGTAAAAGTTTCGGGATCTCGTTAGTTTCGTGTAGTTCGAGATTTCGCTTAAACCTACGAATAGTCAGGTGTGTAACCCACCCTACATTCCCGATTAATAATAATAATAATGTTATGTATATGTTAATAAGGCAATGAATGAATATGACTAAGGGTACCATTCAATGGTACAGTGTGTAACACCCCAAACCCAGCCTAGAAGTTAAGCCCGAATCTGGCGTGCCACATGGAAGTGTTTTTCAAAACCATCTTTGCAATTGTTAACAACTTGTTTGAGAATCACAGCCTCCTTGTTAAAACCCAAAACACTTAAGCAATTGTGTCAACATGAAAACATAATTATCTTTAATAAACCTTTTCGCCAGAAAGCATTTTTGAAATAAACGATTTACGAAAATGTGACGTTTGAAATAGAGTTGCAAAAGCATTTTAAAACATTGCGGAAACGTCAATAAAATACAAGTATTTTGAGAGATTGATTTATGAATCACAAATCAAGGAATTGAACTTTAAATCCGTGACTTTTGAAAATGTCGTTAATTAATTGAAAGAAAGTTCGAGTTAAATCATATTTGTAAAAGTTTATCTTGAAATCCATTTATTAATCAATTTCAAAAAACTTTTATTTTCGTTCTTAGAAAATTCTCGCTTTAAAACAATTTAAGCAAAATAATAAGTAAACCAACCATAAAGCAAATAATAAAATAGTTCGGAGGCCTTATTACAACTTAAACCAAAATAATAAAATAACGGAATAGAAATTTAAAATTCAAAACACTATTTCAAGAATGGCCTCCACCGAGTCATCCATGGCCCAAGTCCACCTCACGGAGCATTACCTCTGTGGTTAAGAGAAAGGGGTGAGTTACAAGAACTTAGTGTATAATCCCTTACCATCATCCACTGGGTGAACACACATAGCAATATTTTGGGCCTAAGCCCAATTACAATTAATACATGTATATAATATGCATGTGATATGCAATTCCCAAACCAAGCCTAATTTCCATCCGCTACACACCCCCGTACCAACCATCACACCTGTGAGGATCAAGTCAACCCACCCCGCCAACACACCAGTCGTAGGCATTAAGCCATTTTATATTTGTGGCAAAGCCACCGAACTAGAGGCAATAAGCCATTTGATTATTTGTGGCAGAGCCACCGAACTAGAGGTAATAAGCCATTTGATTATTTGTGGCCAGAGCCACCGAACTAGATTTTGGCAACAGGCCTTTCTTCTCTTCATCATTTTCCCAACCCATGCAAACATGTATGCATAACAATTTATATCCATATGATAATTTTAGCAAAAGGCCCAATTTACAAGAGAATCAATATTTCAAGTTTTTAATTAAGGCCCATAACACAAAATAACATTTAGCCCATTTAGCACTTTAGCAACTTAGGCCCAATTAACGATCTAGCATATTTTCGCCCATTTAACGATCTAGCGAGATTTCACCCATTTATTGATCTAGCGTAGATTTCGCCCATTTAACTATTTTCGTGGTTTTCGCCCATTTAACGATCTAGCGAGATTTCGCCCATTTAACTATTTATCGTGGTTTTCGCCCATTTAACAATCTAGCAAAATTTTGGCCCATTTAACGATCTAGCAAAATTTGGCCCATTAATCGATCTAGAAAATTTGGCCCATTATTCACATGAGGCCCATATAGCAACATATTTCAATTTGACCCATAAAGGGTATTTTCGTAATTTAGTCCATAGGACATTTTCATAATTCGCCCATTAGGGCATTTTCGTAACTTGACCCGTAAGGGCATTTTCATAATTCGCAATCGTACCCACAAAGGGTAATTCAAGAATTTACCCTCTAAGGGTATAATGGTAATTTCGCAACCTAAGCTTAATTACTAATTTGGGGCATAAAACGAAACTGTCCAACTGCATCACACTGACTAAATTGGCCATAACTCGAGTTAGAAAACTCAAATCTAAATCGTAAATTTTCCTTGAAACTAGACTCGTATATCTTTCTACTATAAGTTTTCCAGAATTTTAACCTTAACCATTTAGTACAGTTTATTCCTTAAAATTTCCCTTGTTTCACTGTCCAATGATTCTGACCTCTCTTACCTTAATCTCAAATATCATACTGTACGATTTTCATCTACTGCTCCCACTTATTTCTTTTGAAAATAGATTCACTAAGGAATCCATAAATATCAATTATAACTCTTAATTCACTTTGTACAATTTTATATGATTTTTCCAAAACAGAACAGAATACCCCAAAGTCATTCAAAACCAGTCTCACTAAAATTAACATATCTCAGAATCTAATATTCCTTTTCCTTCTCCGTTTCTTCCATATTAAAATTAACACAGTAAGCTTTAATCTGATATCTTATTTACTTTGTAAATCCTTTTATCCAATTTTTCTTGATTTTTCAAATACACATCACTGTTTCTGACCGAAACAGTTTTATTACAAAATACGTTTACCACTACGAGCATACGCACGTCCGAGCGATCACGGATGCCGATTATCGGTTTTCTTCAGTATTTCTACCGAATCACAGAATATTTCATGTAAAATTTTAGAGAGATGTGAGATTTAGTCACCATTTCAAACATATATTTGGAAGGGTACGGGATTACACACCTTATTCGAATCCGAAACACGATACTGTCAGCGACACCTAAAGATACAATTGGTCAACAATTAATCCAAAACTCAATTTACCTCTTCAACCAATATTTCGATTGATTAAAAATCCATATCACTTACCAACAATCCGAGTCTCTTATTACGAGGGATAGGTGTTCGATTGGCCCTCCAATAAAGTACTTCGAGTCCTTAGAAGTGATTAACACAAAAACAATGTTAGCCACACCTTATTTGGCTTGAGGAGGAATCACCACAATACACCCCCTTCACCTATATACGGCTTGGAAGAAAAAGAAAATGAAATGAAAAGAGGAAAATACGATTACTTACCGATTTGATTAAGAAGAGATTGGATGGAAGAAGAGTGCCTTGTAATTTCGGAAATCAAAAGGGGAATAAACAATAGATGAAAATCTTGATCAAACAAAAGAGCAAGAAAATGCACAATTGTGCTAGGGGAATTCGGCCAAAGTAAAAAGAAGGAAGAAACTATGGTCACCAAGGCTTGTAATTTCGGCACAAAGCAAAGGAAAAGAAAAGAATTTGAGAGGAAAAACAATGCACTATTGTGCTACTATGATTTGGCAAGGAGGGTTGCAAAATTGAGAGAAATGGCACAAAGTTGTCAAAAGGATTTTTGGCCAAAACAAAGCTAAGACTTTACCAAATGCCAAATAAAATTCCAGCCACCTAATTACTCCAAAAAACCATCCACATGCATCCCCCCTTAAGATAAGATTTGGCCACTCATACTTTCCAAAACACCTCCCCCGATATTAGCCTCTTGTCCCCCTTTCTTTCTTATTCCTCTTGATTCCTTTCCCAAACTTTAACCTTGCCATATTCTTTTAGTCACCTTACCAAAATAATAAAGTCCTCACTTACCAAAAATACTTCTTGGCCGACACATAAGGAAGGAAAGCAAAAATAATAGTCAAATTTGCAAACAATGGGATTTGAACCTCTTCCCTCAAGGTACATCACTTAATGCCATAACCTCTTTACCATAAGCTCCTTTATGCTAACAAATTACTCATCTAATTCCATAAGCCTTGAAGCCACTTACTATCTCTCCTTAATAGGCTAAATCACAAAATTTTACTAAGGCCCAACTCAAACCCTAACTTCATAGAAGCCTCGTAACCTTCCAAATTCACTTAACTAATAAGTCCAATTTGCAATATTGTCATTCTCTTGTTCTCAAAATTTTAAACATTCCTACGACATTGGGCCCAATCCTACTAGGCCCAATTTTAGGATGTTACACAGTGCATTCAGGTATGTTACCCCTAAACTTTCGATTAATAAAGTTTATAAATATTGATATGAAAATATGAGAAATATCGTTATGGCCATGGGGTAAGGTAAATTGCATGATATGTGTATGATTTGTATGTTGCATGGGCATATGGGTGATAATGATAAAGGGGAAGTGTTCTGGTGGTTTTTACCACATTATCTGGTGACCTATGTCACATATTATGCATCTGGTGACTCTGTCACATTATCTGGTGGCTATGCCACAATTATAAGGATGATGTGCAGTTGACTGCAGCGACTGCCTTCGATGGTGTGTAGCGGATGGAGAGTCGATTTAGTAATCCCCACGGTGTGATTGGCAGGTACGGGTGATGTGTAGAGGTTGGATATCTAGGTGGGTTTGGGTTGCATCATTGCCTATGCTTATTATATGAGAAATAATATGCTCTTATCGATTGGGAATCTGTGATGGCTGTTACACACTGAGTCTGTTGACTCACCCTTCGTGGGCTAACATTTTACAGGTGATACTCAGTAGATGGACCGGGTCGACGGGGACTTAATGGTGGCCATGCTCAGCTCAGTGTTATCGATTTTTTGTATTAAGTTTTTTTTTTAGATTTATTTCGGGTTTTGTTTGGCTGTAATAAGGCCATTACTATTTAACTGTTTTACTTTTGCCATTTAAATTTTATTATGATACGAACAACATCAAACAAATGATTAAACATTTTTCATAAAATAACTTCAATTGTTTTGACACCTAAACACCTAAAATTCGACATTTCTTTTAACTTGAAATTTTTGAACACATGATAATAATGTTTCAATACAAACTTCAAAAACAACACGATTTTCAAACTGATCACAACTCAAATCCAATTTCTTTAAAACCACCAATTTTTTTCTAAAGTGACAGAACGAGGTTTAGCTACATTCTACTCAAGGAGCATGCCAGATTCGGTCAGTGCTTGTGGGCCGAGTTTGGGGTGTTTCAATTTGATATCAGAGCCCGGTTCAAAACTCGACCTTGAGGGCTTTTTGGGCCCAAAAACACTTTTATTTTGAAATTGAGTTTTACTAAAGGTTGAGCAGGTTTTCTGGCATGGCACCTGAGTCTCCGGCCCGAAGTCCACCAGGTAAGTACCCTTAACCACTGTGTGATTTGTATGTGGGTATTATGGGGACATAGATTAGTAGATTAGGAGCTATTGAACCCTAGGATTAGCTTACTCCAACACAGAATTACATAAAATTTAAAGTCTAATCAAATAAAACTGTGAGTGAGCCACCGAGTTAAGGGTGTGGCAACCGTTGTGCGCATGTCTAGGATTGGATTCAAGGGAGCTTGGTATTTAAGCAGTCCTAGTGACTCACCTCCTCTCCGCTCGAATCCTACCTGGTGCGTAGTGACGGTTCACCCTAACCAAGAGGACTTAATCACATGCCAAATTCAATAATTAAAACCCAAAAGGGACTAGCTACACTGTTTTATAAAAACCTTAGCTATAAAATCACCGAATTACCCCTTTGATTTGTAAAAACTATTTTAGGTTTTGAAAGAATTTTCTAAAATATCCCCGGTTTACAAAAAATTGCCGAAATACCACTAGTTTGTAAAATTACAAAAAAACACCCTCAGTTTATAAAATTACCATACTACCCTCAACTTTTATTAAAATATTCTTATTTTGTCAAAATACCAAAAACCCCTATTTTGCAAAATATCAAGATACCCTAATTTGGAAAATTACCAAAACACCCTTATAGGACAAATTACAAAAATACCCCTGGGTTGGAACGGACGAAAATGCTCGAATCAGTGAATGTGTGTAGTAGATACTACTGAATGAATGTGATTCTCTGAATTAGGATAGAAGACTTAAAACAAAAACCCTAAAATGATCGAAAGAACTACCATTAAACTCTTTTACATAAAACTTGTTCGTGGGTAATCAGTGGAACAAAAAACTAATGCATAAAACTTTTTAAAGCAGATTAAATCACGATCGTAGGCATGAGTTCTAGGGGACGTGGTCGTATTGTGCGAGGGCGTGGTAGAGCAGAATGACCGTCTCGAAACCCGTTAGGTCTGGTCAAGGGTCCGAGAATGAGATGCCACCACCACCAGCTGCTGGTACTGAATATCAGGATCAGACGGGGGATGATGCAGTATCACAGGTGATGCTACGAGTTCTTGAGAGAGTGGCTGGAGCAGGTGGAGGCATGGGAGCTAGGAAGTCCGTACCTGAGCGACTCCGAGCAAATAGAGTTGAGGTATTCGAGGTGTATCTGGTGTGGCGCCCAATACGACGTAGTATTGGT
The DNA here is from genome assembly GCA_025506655.1 of Gossypium rotundifolium. Classification (NCBI taxonomy): domain Eukaryota; kingdom Viridiplantae; phylum Streptophyta; class Magnoliopsida; order Malvales; family Malvaceae; genus Gossypium; species Gossypium rotundifolium. Next base: position 147,366,474 of record CP106734.1, read on the forward strand.
TGGAGGCGACAGAGCGAATCATGGATGATTTGGATCTGAATGCTGAGGAGAAACTGAAAGGAGTGGTATCGATTCTCTGCGATGAGTCATACCAGTGGTGGCTCACAGTTCGAGATGGTGCTGCTGCAGATGATCTTACTTGGGAGTATTTTAAGATGGCATATCAGAAGAAGTATATTGGGACTAGCTATATTGATGCACAGAGGAAGGCATTTCTAAGGCTAGTTCAGGGGAATAAGTTCGTAGCGGAGTACGAGGCAGAATTTTTAAGGCTGAGCTGGTATGCTCGAGGCATCGTGGCTACCGAGCATGAACGATGTGTCAGGTTTGAGGACGGACTGAGGGATGACCTAAGATTACTGATAGCTCCACAGCAGGAGCGGGAGTTTACCATGTTGGTAGAGAAGGCTAAGGTAGCCGAAGGGGTTAAGTAATCTGTGAGACAGAATTCTGATAGGAATAGACAAAAGAGAGGTTTTGGATCATCAGGGTCATCCGGGAACGTTCAAAAGAGACCTAGAGTTGATGGGCCGCGAGGTTAGCAGGTTATCACGGGAGGACAATACCGTACTTGTGCTCAGTGTGGAAAGATGCACCTAGGAGAGTGTTGGAAGAAGACGGGGGGATGTTTTAAGTGTGGGTCTAAGGATCACATGATTAGGGACTGTCCTATGAAAACAAACGGGAGCCAACAACCAAGTCAGGGTCTTAATCAGGCTGGAAGAGGTGGACAGCAGCCACCGCGGGGTCGTGGTCTCGTTGATAGAGGTAATAGTTCTGGAAGAGGTCGGGGAACACCGGGCAGAGGTGTTGGTAACACAGAGGCAAGACAGTCGGGTCTGGTGTATGCATTTCGTCGGAGGGAGGATGGTGACGCATGGACGTCATAACCAGTACGTTCCTTATAGTTGACAAGCCTTACTTTGCTTTAATTGATGTTGGCTCGACCCACTCATATGTTGCATGTAGAGTAGCTAAAACACTAGGTGTAGTATCTGAACTGTCTGGTAGGGAGATGACTGTAGTGAGCCCGTTAGGTCAAACGGTAGTGGTGAATAGGATATTTCGGAGTGTGCCTCTAGAGATTCAGGGAGTGGTATTTCCTGCCGACTTGATGGAACTACCTTTTGGAGAATTTGATCTCATTCTAGGCATGGATTGGCTAGTGGAACATCGTGCTAAATTGGATTGCGCAGCTAAGCGAATGGAGTTGAGGACTCCGGAGGATGAGGAGATAATTATGATAGGAGAAAGAAGAAATTATTTGGCTAACGTAGTCTCCGCATTAAAGGCTGATAAGATGGTTCAGAAAGGGTGCAAGGCATTTTTGACCTTTGTGAGTGCTTTGGATGCAAATGAAGAAGAAGTTAGTGGAGTGAGAACAGTAAGGGAATTCGTGGATGTCTTTCCAAAAAAGCTGCCTAGGTTACCCCCGGACAGGGAGGTGGAGTTTGAAATTGATTTACTATCGGGTACAGCTCCTGTGTCAATCGCTCCATACCGAATGGTACCAAAAGAGTTAGTAGAGCTTAAAGCCCAGATCCAAGAGTTACTCGATCGTGGGTTTATTCGACCTAGTGTGTCTCCATGGGGAGCACCGGTCGTATTCCTGAAAAAGAAGGACGGGACTATGCGCATTGCATAAATTACCGGTAGTTGAATAAGCTGACCATCAAGAACAAGTACCCATTGCCGAGGATAGACGACTTGTTCGATCAGCTTAAGGGGGCCGCAGTATTTTCAAAGATAGATCTACGGTCTGGATATCATCAACTTAAGGTTAAGGAAGAAGATATCCATAAGATCGCTTTTCGGACAAGGTATGGGCATTATAAATTCTTAGTAATGCCGTTCGGATTGATAAACACCCCAGCTGCATTCATTGATATGATAAATCGAGTTTTTCAACCCTACTTGGATTGATTCGTCATTGTGTTTATAGACGACATCTTAGTGTATTCCAAGTCTGAGGAAGAACATAATGAGTATTTTTGGGTTGTGTTGCAAGTGTTAAGAGAAAAAAAACTATATGCCAAGTTCAGCAAGTGCAAATTTTGGCTGAAGGAAGTTACATTCTTAGGGCATGTGGTGTCTGTGGAAAGAATAAGGGTGGATCCTCAGAAGATTGAGGCAGTATTAGATTAGAAACCACCTAAGTCTGTGGCAGAGGATCATAGTTTCTTGGGGTTAGCAGGCTAGTACAGGAGGTTTGTTGAAGGGTTCTCATCAATAGCAGCACCTCTGACAGAGTTGTTAAGGAAGGAGGAACCTTTCGTATGGGCGGATAAGCAGCAGGAGAGTTTTGAGGAGCTTAAGAGAGTATTGACTGAGGCTCCGATTTTGATTCAGCCGGAAGCAGGGAAAGACTTCGTGGTGTATTGTGATGCTTCCCATACAGGATTGGGATGTTTCCTTATGCAGGACGGGAAAGTGGTCGCTTATGCGTCTCGACAGTTGAGGCCACATGAAGTTAACTATCCGACGCATGATCTAGAGTTGGTTATAATAGTGTTTGATCTAAAAGTGTGGAGGCACTACTTGTATGGAGAAAGGTCGGTGATTTACACAGACCACAAGAGTTTGAAGTATCTGCTAACTCAGAAGGAGCTAAATTTGAGACAGCGAAGGTGGGTGGAGTTGTTGAAAGACTATGATTGCTCAATAGAGTATCACCTGGGTAAGGCGAATGTGGTGGCAGATGCCCTAAGTCAGAAAGTGGTGTTGGATTTAAGGGAGATGTTTGTACATCTTAGCCTCTATGATGATGGGAGTTTGTTAGCAGAGTTGCAAGTGAAGCCAACATGGTTAAGTCAGGTAAAGGAGAAATAGATGGTAGATGACGAACTCAGTGCTAAGCTGCTACAAGTACAAAATGGGGAGTTGGAAGACTATGGTGTAAACAGCGATGGAGTGCTGTGTTTTCGGGGCAAGGTCTGTATGCCAAAGGATGAGGAGTTAAGGCAGTAAATTCTTCAGGAGTCACATAGTAGCACTTATGCTATGCATCCTAGAGGAAGTAAGTTATATAGGGATCTACGGGATCAATTTTGGTGTCTTGGTCTTAAGCGGGAAGTTATCAAATTTGTAGGGAAGTGCTTAACGTGTCAGCAAGTCAAGGCTGAACACCAGGTACCGTCAGGATTGCTTCAACCGATAAAGATTCCGCAATGGAAGTGGGAGAGAATTACCATGGACTTCGTTAGTGGGCTTCCCCTTACGCCTACTAAGAAGGACTCGATATGGGTGATAGTAGATCTGTTGATGAAGTCTGCACATTTCATACCAGTGCGAGTTGACTATTCCCTGTAGAGATTGGTAAAATTGTATGTAGCAGAAATCGTGAGGCTGCACTGAGTGTGTCAATTATCTCGAATAGGGTTTCGAGGTTTACATCCCGATTTTGGAAAACACTACATCAAGCAGTGGGCACCAGGTTGGACTTCAATACGGCATTCCATCCGTAGTCAGACGGTCAATTTGAGCGGGTAATTCAAGTGCTAGAGGATATGTTGAGGGGTTGTGTGATAGATTTCAGAGGAAGTTGGGAGGAGTTCTTGCCTTTAGCGGAATTTACGTACAATAATAGCTATCAAGCAAGTATTCACATGGAACCGTACGAAGTGCTGTATGGAAGGAAGTGTCGCACTCCTACGTGTTGGACAGAATTGGGGGAATGTCATGTTTTAGGTCTAGAGATTGTGGCAGAATCCGAAGAAAAGGTTAAAGTAATTTAGACACGGTTGAAGGAGGCATCTGATAGGCAAAAGTCATATGCAGATCTTAAGCAGAAGGAGATAGAGTTTGCCGTGAGGGATCAGGTGTTTCTTAAAGTTTCGCCATGGAAGAAGGTGATGAGATTTGGTCACAAGGGAAAGTTAAGTCCAAGGTTTATAGGACCTTATCGGGTTTTGAAGGGGGTTGGACCAGTACAATATCAGTTAGAGTTGCCTTCGAATTTGAAGCAGATGCATGATGTGTTCCATGTTTTGATGCTACGTCGTTACCGATCAGATCCATCTCATGTAATATAGGTTGAGGAGGTGGAGCTAAGACCAGATTTGTCCTATGAGGAAGAGCCGATTCAGATTCTGGAATGGGATGTGAAGGTGCTTCGGAGGAAATCAGTTCCTCTAGTCAAGGTGTTATGGCGTAACCATGGATCGGAAGAAGCTTCGTGGGAGCCAGAGGAAGCAATGCGACAACAATACCCTCACTTATTTTAGCCAGGTAATTTTGAGGTCGAAATTATTTTAAGGGGGTAGAACTATAATATCCGGGATTTAAGGGTTATGCATTTTCACTTAAATGTAGGTGGTAACATGCTTGTGTGTGATTTGAATGTGTTTTGGGGGCTTCAAGAACCTTGGGATGTAGGTAGAAGCCTTAGAAAAATATCTGATTTTAAGCCTAAAAAGGGGAACTAAGGGAGCTAGGCCTTAAGGAGTTTATTGTGTGGCTTAGGACACAAGAAAAGCCTTAGTAAAGTGGCAAGGAGGCACCACTTAGGGCCTTATCAGTGACGCCACAGGGAGTGTAAAGGGACCTAGGTTCGAGCCGCAAGGGAAGCGTTTTGAAGCTTTTATTTTTTAACAAGGAAGGGCAGTGATGGACGGCACAAGGACACTTCATGGATGAAGTGTAGATTGGGTCAAATAGCTCAAAGATTCGGGTAAGTAGGAGTGAAAAGGGGGATTTGGATGAGGGAAGGAGAGTTGGCCGGCCAAAGGACTTCTAGGATGATAATTTCGATCATGTAGGTAAGGAAGAGAAGCCAAAATTCATTTGGCATCTTTAAGCTTTTGCTTTCTTTTCTTCTCTGTTGTTTCTCAGCTGAAATTGAAGGCGACCATTTGGTGTATTTTCTTTCCTTTTTACTTCTTCTCTAAAGCCGAATCATACCTCTCTTTCTTCTCCTCTTTTCTTCCTATGTTGGTAGTCTTAAACTTACCCTTCACTTTCAAAACCGAATAGCCCTTCTAGCCTTTGAAATCTTGGCCGAAACTACTATCCACAAATTCCTCTTCAATTTGCGTTTATACCCTTTCTTTCTCTTCTTCCATCTTCAAGATTAATCACTAGGCCAAATCTGTCAGGATCTATTTCGATTGGATCTAATAGTTGGTAAGGGTTTCTCATTTCAATTTGTCTTCTTTTTCCTTTGTCTAGATGAAATTTAGGGATCTGATTCCTCTTATTTTCTTTTGGTCGAACCATGAAGGAGATCTTTCGGGATCCACTTGTAGCCGACGGTAGAAGGAGATCTGCCAGGATCTGAGATCTAAGGTAAAGGGTTAGTATTCGACCAAAGGCCATATCATTTTAAAGATGGTCGATTCTAACTATGCTTTCTTAGGGGGAATTCGACAAAGATAAGGAGAAGTTTCGGGATTTGGCCAAGCGATCTAGGTAAGTGTTCTAGTGTTTTGGATCTGTTTCTTATTCATTCAAAAAGCTGAAGGCTAATTGTTTGTGTGTATTAGTGCTTGGCCGATTGCAAGGAGGGATCATCACGTAGTTAGAGATTTGGTTGGAAATCAAATCGGCATAAGGTAAGATGATATCTCCATGCGACATATCCTTCGGGATTTCCAGTTGAGCCGAATAGGCTTTTAGTTACTAACAAGTGTTGGCCGATTATAGGAAAGGGTAAGGCAAATGTTTCAGGATCTCGTTAGTTTCGCATAGTTCGGGATTTCGTTTAAACCTACGAATAGTCAGGTGTGTAACCCACCCTAAATTCCCGATTAATAATAATAATTTTATGTATATGTTAATAAGGCAATGAATGAATATGGCTAAGGGTACCATTCAATGGTACAGTGCATTCAGGTATGTTACCCCTAAACTTTCGTTTAATAAAGTTTATAAATATTGATATGAAAATATCTGAAAAATTGTTATGGCCATGGGGTAAGGTAAATTGCATGATATGTGTATGATTTGTATGTTACATGGGCATATGGGTGATAATGATAAAGGGGAAGTGTTCTGGTGGTTTTTACCACATTATCTGGTGACCTATGACACATATTATGCATTTGGTGACTCTGTCACATTATCTAGTGGCTATGCCACAATTATAAGGGCGATGTGCAGTTGACTGCAGCGACTGCCTTCGATGGTGTGTAGCGGATGGAGGGTCGATTTAGTAATCCCCATGGTGTGATTGGCAGGTACGGGTGATGTGTAGAGGTTGGATATCTAGGTGGGTTTGGGTTGCATCATTGCCTATGTTTATTATATGAGAAATAATATGCTTTTATCGATTGGGAATCTGTGATGGCTATTACACAGTGAGTCTGTTGACTCACCCTTCGTAGATGGACCGGGTCGGTGGGGACTTAGTGGTGGCCATGCTCAGCTCAGTGTTATCGGTTTTTCTTATTAAGTTTTTTTTGAGATTTATTTTTGGTTTTGTTTGGTTGTAATAAGGCCATTACTATTTAACTGTTTTATTTTTGCAGTTTAATTTTTATTATGATATGAACAACATCAAACAAATGACTAAACATTTTTCATAAAACAACTTCAATTATTTTAACACCTAAACAACTAAAATTTGACATTTCTTTTAACTTGAAATTTTTGAACACATGATAATAATGTTTCAATACAAACTTCAAAAACAACATGATTTTCAAACTGATCACAACTCAAATCCAATTTCTTTAAAACCACCAATTTTTTTCTAAAGTGACAGAGCGAGGTTTAGCTACATTCTACTTAAGGAGCATGCCAGATCCGGTCAGGGCTTGTGGGCCGGGTTTGGGGTGTTTCAGTATAGCACGTCGCAGTAACCAGGTGTGTGCAAACACTACACACACATGATATCGGCAATGCCGGAAAGCCGAAAGTGGCTAAATAGGCCTAGTGGGCCCTGAGGATAAGTTTGATGAAATTGATTGATTTGGTTATATGAATTGAGTTAGTCATGCATGTTACATGATTTGGAATTATTTTGGGCCTAATAGACCATATGAATGAGATCTGGGCCTAATGGGCCATAAGGATGTGATTTGGGCGTAATGGGTTATATGAATGTGAAATGGGCTTTATGGGCTTTATGGGGACGTAGACAAGTATGCTAGGGTTTAATGGACTTTAGGCCTAGTTCTGAACAACTCTTAAATCACATAAGACTTAAACTAATAATTAAACATGTCCATGGAAAAGTCCCAAGGTTAGAATGTGGCAACGGACATATGCATGTCTAGGATTGGTCTAAGGAGAGCTTGGTACTTAAGCGGTCCTTGTGGCCCACCTTTTCTTCTCTGGAATCCTACCTGGTGCATAGTGTCTATTCACTTTAGCTGCAAGGACTTGTTAATGGGCCAAAGTTCATAACTAAAACCTGAGAGGGACCAAATACCCCTAATTTAAAAATTACCAAAATATCCTTAGATTTGAAAAATAACTAAAATACCCCTAATTTGTAGAATTACGATAATACCCCCATAGGGTAGAATTACGATAATACCCTTGTAGGGTAGGATTACAAAAATACCCCTGACTGTGAAATGACTAAAATACCCTTATGTGATGAGTATGAGGTTTATGGATGTTACTCATGTGCATGTTGCATTCATATGATATTCTATTTAGGATGCATATGGGTGGGAATTATGGTACGGATGAAGAATTTGAAGATCACTTAGTCGCTTGACGACTGTGGATCCACCGCTGGCTTTAAGCCCATTATATACTTAGCAGCTTTCTTGTAACGTTGAGTAATGCCGCTGTTGGTGCTACCTTTGGAGTGTAGGGATGGGTGGGTCGATATTTATATCCCCATAGGAGCGTAGGGTTGGAAGGGAAACGGAGTGTAGCGAATGGACTTTTGGGGAGGGTTTTGCATAACCTTGCTTTCATGTGATATGATGTGATATGATATGAGGTCATTGTGGGCTAAGGCCCAAGACCACCAATTTTGATAGGGCTTAGGCCCAATGTGATAATTGCATATTGAATTGATAGCCAATTGTCATACACATTTTGAAACTCACACCCTTTTATTAAATGTTTCAGGTGACCCTCAGTAAGCAGCTCAACGTGGAACGGGACTCGGAGGTGGCCACACTGCAAGCTACTTAGAAGTTTTTAATTAGTTTCGAATGACTTTATTCCAATTACTTTATTTTCATTGGGATGTAATAAGGCCTTGTATCTCCAATTTGACTTTACATTTGGTTTTATTATTGTTTCAACTTCCTAATTAGTAAACTTAAATAAATTTCTAAAGTTTAACATGGTTTTCGAAATAAGTATAACATAAGGATGTTTTTCTTAAAACATGGGCTTTCATCATGACTTAACAAGATTCAAGGATTTTGGGCATTTAGGCTTTAAATTTTAACTTAAGAAAATCATTTTGAATTATGCCTTTGATGTGACATTTCTGGATTCGGCCATAACATTTTGGCTGGGTTTGGGGGTGTGACAAGTCCTCAGTTGAGTATTATTGTGGGCTTGGAAAATAATAATGTTTTGAGACTAATGTGTTGTTGATTGATGACATAGTGTTGTCATTGACATAGAGATGTCAAAATCAATACATGAGTATGTGTTAGAGAACAACATACCGGACTGACTTGCCATGAGTATGTTTCTTGAATTATTATGTAATAGTCACAAATGTTACTTATAGTGATAACTATGTATATGATATTCAGACTTGAGATCATCATTGTCTCAACATTGTGAGTCGTATATTTTGATACAGTCAAACGTATACCGCAATAGGTTGTACTATAATGACTGATGTTAGATATACCACAATCCATGTAGTGGGATATGGTTGATCAGGACAAGATTTATCCTTCTTACATAATGGAAGCAATATCTTAGGCCTCTTGGTGGAGACTAGAAATGCATGGCCATGCTTGAATAAGTTGATATGAGATGTCACACTTATTTGTTTATTATAGTCTACTCAGAAAAATTAAGAAATATGAAATTGAACAATACAAGTGTGACTATTCAATGACTTGTATCTAATCTAGATATTAAGAATCAAATAATATAACACATGAAAAGATTATCACGAAAAGGTTATGTCGAACCATGACTATAACATCCTGAATTAATGGGCCTATGCGCCTAGTGTGTGTATATATTTAAGGTGTTAATTTAACTGTTAGGGTCCAAGTTGGGCTTAGAATGTGGTCAAGGCCTTGGTGAATTCTTGCTTGGGCACTATAAGGTTTAAAAGGTGGTATCTGTGTTTAAAATATCAAAATGGGCTTGTGGCCCAGTGGTCAGTGATACCACTTAGGGAGCAAGGCGGTGACGCCATACAAGGGGAGTAAGGGGCCCAAATTTAAGTTCCATGGAGCCCAATCTCTTTTAATTTAAGTTAGCTAATTTTTGGCATTAGGGTTAGGTGGAGTGGATGGCTACAAGGCTCAAATGTAGGAGGATATATGTATATGATAATGTAGATATTATAGTTGATAATATGAAAGATAAAGGGGAAAAATATAGGAGCTATCTGCAAGGCTAGGTGTTGGCCGAAATTCCATCACCTAGAGGAGTCAAGAAATCAGCTTCTTTAATGGCGGGGGTGCCGAAATTTCCATGCTATTTGACTAATTGATTGGTTATTAGGAAGGGTATTTTTGGTTTTAAGCAGTAGGTGCCGAAATCTTCTATAAATAGAGGGTTATCTCTTCATTTCGGCATTTGGAACCCTATTCTTTTCTTCTTTTCTTTGCCGAAATTCTCAATATTCCTCTAAAATTCTTTTCGTTTGATTTCTTCAAAAGCCGAAACCTCCCAATCTTCTCAATATATTCCCTTTCAAAATCTGAAATCCTAAATTCTTTTCTCATCTCCATAGCCGAATATACCCTATTCCTTCTGCCGATTCCCTCAACTAAAAGCCGAAACTACTTAGATCTCTTCTTATTTTCTTCTTCTCTTGATCTCCTCCAAAGCTGAGAATTCCTAAGAGTTTCCAAATTTCCTATAAAGGTAAGTGTTGGCCAGTGTTATTATTCTTGTTATTTTTTGGCATTTAAGCCAAAGACGAATGGCTAGATGGTGTTTAGGACCATCCTGAGATTGATGTTCTCTTTCTGATCTCATGTTCTCTTTCTTTGGGCAGCATTCATGGTGCTTGGATTATATTAATGATGTGAATAACGGTTGAACATACTAAAGCATGTAACGATTTTTTTCAAACATGAATTTTTTTTATTGGTATGAGATAATTTGATTACTTTTAAGGGAAAACTATTAGGTTACTTAGTTAAATTTCATAATAGATTAGATGTACCTAAGTAAGAATGTTTGATGATGCCATATGAGTGTTAGAGTATGCCCAAAGACCAATCATGAGATGACTATAATCACATACTCATTTTACCTTGTTTGTTAATATAAAGCATTGCCACTGTTATTTAAGTTTCTTTTCTGTGTGTATAAATAAATTGGTTAATAATAAAGTCCTAGTAATATGATTATTCTTAAACAAGTCCTGTAGCTCCCCAAATTTGGGCCTAGAAGAATTGGGCCTATTGGGCTTTGGGTCTCATAAAATTTTTAAGTGAGCAAGAAAAGGACAAATGACATGACGGCTTTAAAGGTTTAATGAATTTGGAGTGTCTAAGTGTGTTGGAGAAGCTCTGGGTTTGAGTTTTGTGGTGGAGGATTCTTAATTCATTTAATTAAAAAATCAAGGTTGTGAGTAGCGGGCTATTAAATAATAATAAAGTGAAAAATGGCACAAAGAATCCTGTGGTCAAGTGGCTAAGTGACGCCACTAGGGTGTAGGGAGGCGGCGACATATGCATGCAGGGAGGTCTGAGGTTCGAGTGCTAGCTTAGTTTTATTTTGGAGTTTAATTTTAGGCTTCTAAAAGGCTGGAAGTGGTGTGTAGAGGGACACTAAGGTGAAGTGATCAATAGATATAATTTAGGAGAAGGATAAGGGAGATATCATGGTGTAACACCCCAAACTCGGCCCATGCGTTATGGCCGGATCTGACATGTCACATGAGAAAAACATGTTAAATCGTTTTTATTCGTACTAAAATTGGTGTTGTTTTGCTATAATCGAGGAAACAAGTTTGATTTGAAATATTTGATAAAGTACTACTAACCTCGAAAGTTGATTGATAAATCGATAAGTTGAACTAGAGATCTTATAAAACCGTGACTTTTGAAAATATCGTTGATAATTTGAGAGAAAATTTCCAAGTTAAAATATTTGTAAAAGTTTATTACGAAACTCATTTGTTAATCAATTTTTGGAAAACTGTTGGTTATGCTTTTACAAAATCCCCGTTTAAAAATAATTCAAGCAACATAATAAATATGTCAAACATAAAGCAAAATAAAATACTCCGAAGGCTTTATTACAACATAAAAACCCAAATAGTAAAAGTAATAATAGTGAACGGAAATAGAAATTCAAAGTTCAATAAAAATCATTTATGAAGGATGGCCTCCACCCGAGTCACCCATGGCCTAAGTCCACATCACTGAGTATTACTTGCAAGGGTTAAGGAAAATGGGTGAGTTACAAGAACTCAGTGTATAATCCCCTTACCTTCATCCACTGGGATTGAACCCGTATAGCAATATCTTAGGCCTAAACCCACTTACATAACAACGTATAAATGAAATAAATATATGCAACCCAACCCATCTTAGTAATCCATCCGCTACACACCACCCATACCATCCCATCACACCTGTAGGGATCAAGTCAACCTACTCCGCCAAACACACCAATCGCAGGCAAGTTGCCATTAATAATATTTGTGGTTGAGCCACCACAGTCATAATTATGTGTGGCATAGCCACTATACAGATTGTGGCAGAGCCACCAGAATATCATATACGATAATATAAACGGCACATAGCCTTGGGTAAATACGTTTGGCACAAAGCCATAATCACGATGGCATAGAGCCACTATCAGAATTTGTGGCAGAGCCACCAGGCTACACTTCTCTTTATTCAATTTTCCCATCCCATGCAATATGTAGAGATGCAACATACATAAAAACATAAAATATCCACATATAGATAACAACCATTAATCTATTGTATACTTTTAATGAATCGGCCCATAGGGCATTTCGATAAATCGGCCCATAGGGGCATATTGTCGTAATTTGACCCATAGGGCATTTTCGTAATTTCACAACCCAAAGGTATTTCTGTAATTTTTACCCATCGAGGGTATTTTGGTAATTTCGCAACCCCGGGCTTAACTAATAATTTGGCCATAGAAATTGAAGCTGTCCATCTTCGTCATATTGACTAAATTGACTATAACTCGAGTTAGGAAACTCTAAATTTAGATCCATAAATTTTCCTTGAAACCAGACTCATATATCTTCTTACTAAAAATTTTTTCTTAGCCATTTAGTACATTTTATTCATTAAAGTTTCCCCTATTTCACTGACCAACGATTTTGACATCTCTTACCCTAAATTCAAATATCTCCTTGTACAATTTTCATATGTTGCTGCCACTTGTTTCTATTGAAAATAGACTCACTAAGGAATCTATACATCTAAATTATAACTCATAATTAACTTTTTAAAATTTTGAATGATTTTTTCCAAGACAAAATAGGGAACCACGAAGTCATTCAGAACCAGTCTCAGTAAAATTAAAATATCACAGAATATAACATTCCTCTTCCTACTCTGTTTCTTTCATATAAAAATAGACACAATAAGCTTTAATTCTAAACCTCATTTACCTTCTAATTCCCTTTATCCTATTTTTTATGATTTTTCAAAATCACATCACTGCTGCTAACAAGAAACTGTTTCATTGCAAAATACGGTTACCACTACAAATATACGCACGCTTGAGTGGTCACAGATGTTGGTTTTGGTTTTTCGATCTTTCTACCGAATCACAAAACATTTCATGCAAATATTTAGAGAGGTGTGAGATTACACACCTTTTCGGATCCGTAACATGATACTCTCCACAGTACCAACAATCTGAGTATCTTATTATGAGGGATAGGTGTTCGATTAGCCATCTGTTAAAGTACTTCAAGTCCCTAAAAGTGATTAACACAAAAACAAATGTTAGCCACACCATATTCAGCTTGAGTAAGAATCACCCAAACAATACACCCCCTTCACCTATATTTAGCTTTACTTACTTGCCAACCCTCTTCTAAAAGCCAAAGGCTAGAAAGATGACAAAAGTGTAAGCTAACACTCGACCGATTCGGCCCACACCAAGAGAACCAAGAAGATGGAAGTAGCAAGGAATAGATTCAGCCTTGGTCAAAAGAACAGGGTGAATAACCGGTTTTAGAAGAGGGAGTAAAAGAGAAACAAGAAGAGAATAAAAGAAGAGGAAGAACACTACCCTACAACCACCGAAAACCTGAAAAGGTAAAGAAGCTTCTAAACACAAGAACCAAGTTTCGGCTATCAAAAGAAAATGGGCAAGAGTAGGTTGAGGGTTACGACAAAGCAAGGGAGAAAAATTGGACTAGGAAGTTTCGGCCAAAGCAAAGGGAATGTTTTGGCAAGACAAAGAAAAAGGTTTGGAAAAGAAACACAAAGTGTTCAAACAAAAGAAAAATGCCTCTCAAGCACCAAAACTAGCAAAATGGCTTGCAAAAATTTGACTCTCCCTTCCCTCTAACAAAACCGTGTGAAACTCTTGCCAAAAGGATAGATGTTGACCATAAACTTCTTTCCAAATCATCTTCCCTAAAACCGGCCAACATATTCCCCCTTCTTGCTCCTTCCTTTTACTCCTTTTCATACAGTCCTCCTTACCATATTTCCTTAGCCACCTTTCCATAATTAAAAAGTCCACCTTACCAAAAATACAACCATGGCCGACCCTATGGATGGATAGCACAAAAAAATTAATCAACATTTTGCACTAGGTGGTATTCGAACTCCACCCCTCAAGCCCATACATGCAACGCCATACCACTCCTCTACTGGCTTCACTTGTACTAGCATGTTGGCCAATTATTCCCTTATGTTAGATGCCACTTGCCTTCTCCCCTTTAAATCCTTCAACACTAAAATTTCCCTATGGCCTCACCACCTTGCTACAAGCTTCTCTTGTGCTAGCTAAATACATACTTATTTCCTTAAACCTTGATGCCACTTACCATCTCTCCTTAAAGTACTCAAACACTAAAATTTTCCTTTAGCCTAACTTGAACCCGAAACTTCCTAGAAACATCGTAACTTTCCAAAATAACCTTCCTAATAAGTTTAACTTGAAATAAAGCCATTCTCTTATTCTCCAAAAATTTTAAATGCTTCCATGCTCAAGGCCCAATGGGCCCAATCCTACTAGGCCCAATTTCGGGATGTTACACATGGAGAAAAATTAGGAGATGAGTAGTGGATGAAGTGGTGCTGAAATGGACTTTAGGGGTGGCCAAGTTTCAGCTATAGGCTACATAAATGTGTGTGTGTCGAATCTAGGGGCCTAGGTAATGCCAAATTTTTCATTCCTTTTCTTTTCCTTGTCGAAACCTTATTTTTCTACGACCAAAAATATCTTACCTTGTTGCCAAAATCTCCTATAGCCGAATCCCTTTTTGCCGAATTCTCTCACAGCCAAACTCTTTTATTGCCGAAGTACCATCACCTTCTCTTTCCTAAATCCCTATTAGTGTCAAATCTTTGTTGTTTCCCACCATCACAAATCGATGGTTACCTACTATCAGTCAAGGTTAAAAGCCGAATCTTGTTCAATAGTTATCAAGGTCACAGGATCAAAAGTGGATTCGGTAAGTATTCAGTTAACCCCTTAGTGTGTTTTGTTAAAACCCGAAGGGCTATCTAACTTCTCATTGTCGTTAATCTTGTAATAACAAGGGTAAGGTTCAGAGATCGCAAGCGTAGTAAGGATCATTAGCAAAGTGTAAGTGTACTCAACTCGATTATGGTTTAAGTAAATGGCCGAATGTGAGTATGATCTATAGGGGTGACTTGTGTGGATTATGAGTCATTCAAAGTTTGATGGTGTATGTGTGAGTGCAGATCTAGGGGATACTCGTGATTAGTAGCTAAGAAAGGACTATTAGAACCTGGTGGCATACAGTAAGGTTACGGTAAGGCTTCGACTTTTGGTAAATATTTTGATTAAGTATGGGTGATTGATTGATGGTTGGTTGGTTGTAGGTTTAAGACCAAGGATAGTATAGCACTTCGCAGTAACCAGGTGTGTACAAACACTACACACACATGATATCGACAATGCCGGAAAGCCAAAGTGGCTAAATAGGCCCAGTGGGCCCTAAAGATAAGTTTGATGAAATTGGTTGATTTGGTTATATGAATTAAGTTAGTCATGCATGTTACATGATCTGGAATTGCTTTGGGCCTAATGGACCATTTGAATGAGATCTAGACCTAATGGGCCATAAGGATGTGATTTGGGCATAGTGGGTTATATGAACATAAAATGGGCTTGATGGGCTTTATGGGGATGTAGACAAGTATGCTAGGGTTTAATGGACTTTAGGCCTAGTTCAGAAAAACTCTTCAATCACATAAGACTTAATCTAATAATTAAACATGTCCATGGATAAGTCTCTGGGTTAGAGTGTGGCAACGGACATATGCATGTCTAGGATTGGTCTAAGGAGAGATTGGTACTTAAGTGGTCCTTGTGGCCCACCTCCTCTTCTCTGGAATCCTACCTGGTGCATAGTATCTGTTCACTTTAGCTGCAAGGACTTGTTAATGGGCCAAAGTTCATAACTAAAACCTGAGAGGGACCAAATACCCCTAATTTAAAAATTACCAAAATATCCTTAGATTTGCAAAATAACTAAAATACCTCTAATTTGTAGAATTACGATAATACCCCTGTAGGGTAGGATTACAAAAATACCCTTGCATGGTAGGATTACAAAAATACCCCTGATTGTGAAATGACTAAAATACCCTTATGTGATGAGTATGAGGTTTATGGATGTTACTCATGTGCATGTTGCATTCATATAATATTCTATTTAGGATGCATATGGGTGGGAATTATGGTACGGAGGAAGAATTTGAAGATCGCTTAGTCGCTTGACTACCTTGAATCCACCGTTGGCTTTAAGCCCATTATATACTTAGCAGCTTTCTTGCAACGTTGAGTAATGCCACTGTTGGTGCTACCTTTGGAGTGTAGGGATGGGTGGGTCAATATTTATATCCCCATAGGAGTGTAGGGTTGGAAGAGAAATGGAGTGCAGCGGATGGACTTTTGGGGAGGGTTTTGCATAACCTTTTTTTCATCTGATATGATGTGATATGATATGAGGTCATTGTGGGCTAAGGCCCAAGACCATCGATTATGATAGGGCTTAGGCCCAATGTGATAATTGCATATTGAATTGATTGCCAATTGTCATACACATTTCGAAACTCACACCCTTTTATTAAATGTTTCAGGTGACCCTCAGTAAGCAGCTCAACGTGGAAGGGGACTCAGAGGTGGCCACACTATAAGCTACTTAGAGGTTTTTAATTAGTTTCAAATGACTTTATTCTAATTACTTTATTTTCATTGGGATGTAATAAGGCCTTGTATCTCCAATTTGACTTTACATTTCGTTTTATTATTGTTTCAACTTCCTAAGTAGTAAACTTAAATAAATTTCTAAAGTTTAACATGGTTTTTGAAATAACTATAACATAAGGATGTTTTTCTTAAAACATGGGCTTTCATCATGACTTAACAAGATTCAAGGATTTTGGGCTTTTAGGCTGTAAATTTTAACTTAAGAAAATCATTTTGA
Source organism: Gossypium rotundifolium (assembly GCA_025506655.1). NCBI lineage: Eukaryota > Viridiplantae > Streptophyta > Magnoliopsida > Malvales > Malvaceae > Gossypium > Gossypium rotundifolium. The sequence goes on from CP106734.1 coordinate 147,383,218, forward strand.
ATTATGCCTTTGATATGACATTTCTAGATTCAGCCATAACGTTTTGGCTGGGTTTAAGGGTGTGACAAGTCCTCAGTTGAGTATTATTATGGGCTTGGAAAATAATAATGTTTTGAGACTAATGTGTAGTTGATTGATGACATAGTGTTGTCATTAACATAGAGATGTCAGAATCAATACATGAGTATGTGTTAGAGAACAACATACTGGACTGACCTGCCATGAGTATGTTTCTTGGATTATTATGTAATAGTCACAAATATTACTTATAGTGAAAACTATATATATGATATTCAGACTTGAGATCATCATTGTCTCAACATTGTGAGTCGTATATTTTGATACAGTCAAACGTATACCGCAATAGGTTGTACTATAAAGACTGATGTTAGATATACCACAATCCATGTAGTGGGATATGGTTGATCAGGACAAGATTTATCCTTCTTACATAATGGAAGCAATATCTTAGGCCTCTTGGTGGAGTGAGACTAGAAAATGCATGGCCATGCTTGAATAAGTTGATATGAGATATCTCACTTATTTGTTTACTATAGTCTACTCAGAAAAATTAAGAAATACGAGATTGAACTATACAAGTGTGACTATTCAATGACTTGTATCTAATCTAGATATTAAGAATCAAATAATATAACACATGAAAAGATTATCACGAAAAGGTTATGTCGAACCATGACTGTAACATTCGGAATTAATGGGCCTATGCGCCTAGTGTGTGTATATATTTAAGGTGTTAATTTAACTATTAGGGGTCCAAGTTGGGCTCAGAATGTGGTCAAGGCCTTGGTGAATTCTTGCTTGGACACTATAAGGTTTAAAGGGTAGTATCTGTGTTTAAAATATCAAAATGGGCTTATGGCCCAGTGGTCAGTGACGCCACTTAGGGAGCAAGGAGGTGACGCCATACAAGGGGAGTAAGGGGCCCAAATTTAAGTTCCATGGAGCCCAATCTCTTTTAATTTAAGTTAGCTAATTTTTGGCATTAGGGTTAGGTGGAGTGGACAGCTACAAGGCTCAAATGTAGGAGGATATATGTATAGGATAATGTAGATATTATAGTTGATAATATGAAAGATACAAGGGGAAAAATATAGGAGCTATCTGCAAGGTTAGGTGTTGGCCGAAATTCCATCACCTAGAGGAGTGAAGAAATCAGCTTCTTTAATGGCAGGGGGTGCCGAAATTTCCATGCTATTTGACTAATTGATTGGTTATTAGGAAGGGTATTTTTGGTTTTAAGCAATAGGTGTCGAAATCTTCTATAAATAGAGGGGATATCTCTTCAATTCTAGTATTTGGAACCATATTCTTTTCTTCTTTTCTTGTGCCGAAATTCTCAATATTCCTCTGAAATTCTTTTCTTTTGATTTCTTCAAAAGCCGAAACCTCCCAATCTTCTCAACAAATTCCCTTTCAAAAGCCGAAATCCTAAATTCTTTTCTCATCTCCATAGCCGAATATACCCTATTCCTTCTGTCGATTCCCTCAACTAAAAGCTGAAACTACTTAGATCTCTTCTTATTTTCTTCTCCTCTTGATCTCCTCAAAAGTCGAGAATTCCTAAGAGTTGCCAAATTTCCTTTAAAGGTAAGTGTTGGCCAGTGCTATTATCCTTCTGTCGATTCCCTCAACTAAAAGCTGAAACTACTTAGATCTCTTCTTATTTTCTTCTCCTCTTGATCTTCTCAAAAGTCGAGAATTCCTAAGAGTTACCAAATTTCCTTTAAAGGTAAGTGTTGGCCAGTGCTATTATCCTTGTTATTTTTCGCTTTTAAGCCAAAGCCGAATGGCTAGATGGTGTTTAGGACCATCCTTAGATTGACGTTCTCTTTCTTATCTCGTGTTCTCTTCCTTTGGGCGGCATTCATGGTGCTTGGATTATATTAATGATGTGAATAACAGTTGAACATACTAAAGCATGTAACGATTTTTTTCAAACATGAATTTTTTTTTATTGGTATGAGATAATTTGATTACTTTTAAGGAAAACTATTAGGTTACTTAGTTAAATTTCATAATAGATTAGATATACCTAAGTAAAAATGTTTGATGATGCCATATGAGTGTTAGAGTGTGCCCAAAGACCAATCATGAGATGACTGTAATCACATACTCATTTTACCTTGTTTGTTAATATAAAGCATTGCCACTGTTATTTAAGTTTCTTTTTTGTGTGTATAAATAAATTGGTTAATAATAAAGTCTTAAGAATAATATGATTATTCTTAAAAAAGTCCTGTAGCTCCCCGAATTTGGGCCTAGAAGAATTAGGCCTATTGGGCTTTGGGTCTCATAAAATTTTTAAGTGAGCAAGAAAAGGAAAAATGACATGACGGCTTTAAAGGTTTAATGAATTTGGAGTGTCTAAGTGTGTTGGAGAAACTCTGGGTTTGTGTTTTGTGGTGGAGGATTCTTAATTTATTTAATTAAAAAATCAGGGTTGTGAGTAGTGGGCTATTAAATAATAATAAAGTGAAAAATGGCACAAAGAATCCTGTGGTGAAGTGGCTAAGTGACGCCACTAGGGTGTAGGGAGGTGGCGACATATGCATGTAGGGAGGTCCGAGGTTCAAGTGCTAGCTTAGTTCTATTTTGGAGTTTAATTTTAGGCTTCTAAAAGGATGGAAGTGGTGTGTAGAGGGACACTAAGGTGAAGTGATCAATAGAGAGAATTTAGGAGAAGGATAAGCGAGATATCATGGTGTAACACCCCAAACTCGGCCCATGCGTTATGACCGGATCTGACATGTCACATGAGAAAAACATGTTAAATCCTTTTTATTCGCACTAAAATTGGTGTTGTTTTGCTATAATCGAGAAAACAAGTTTGATTTGAAAGATTTGATAAAGTACTACTAACCTCGAAAGTTGATTGATAAATCAATAAGTTGAACTAAAGATCTTATAAAACCGTGACTTTTGAAAATATCGTTGATAATTTGAGAGAAAATTTCCAAGTTAAAATATTTGTAAAAGTTTATTAGGAAACTCATTTGTTAATCAATTTTTGGAAAACCGTTGGTTATGCTTTTACAAAATCCCCATTTAAAAATAATTCACGCAACATAATAAATATGTCAAACATAAAGCAAAATAAAATACTTCGAAGGCTTTATTACAACATAAAAACCCAATTAGTAAAAGTAATAATAGTGAACGAAAATAGAAATCCAAAGTTCAATAAAAATCATTTATGAAGTATGGCCTCCACCCGAGTCACCCATGGCCCAAGTCCACATCACTGAGTATTACCTGCAAGGGTTAAGGAAAAGGGGTGAGTTACAAGAACTCAGTGTATAATCCCCTTACCTTCATCCACTGGGACTGAACCCGTACAGCAATATCTTGGGCCTAAACCCACTTACATAACAATGTATAAATGAAATAAATATATGCAACCCAACCCATCTTAGTAATCCATCCGCTACACACCACCCATACCATCCCATCACACCTGGGGGGATCAAGTCAACCCACCCCGCCAAACACACCAATCGCAGGCAAGTTGCCATTAATAATATTTGTGGTTGAGCCACCAGAGTCATAATTATGTGTGGCATATCCACTATACAGATTGTGGCAGAGCCACCAGAATATCATATAAGGTAATATAATTGACACATAGCCTTGGGTAAATACGTTTGGCACAAAGCCATAATCACGATGGCATAGAGCCATTCTCAGAATTTGTGGCAGAGCCACCAGGCTACACTTCTCTTTATTCAATTTTCCCATCCCATGCAATATGTAGAGATGCAACATACATAAAAACATAAAATATCCACTTATAAATAACAACCATTAATCTATTGTATACTTTTAATGAATCGGCCCATAGGGCATTTTGATAAATCGACCCATAGGAGCATTGTCGTAATTCGACCCACAGGGCATTTTCGTAATTTCACAACCCAAAGGTATTACTGTAATTTTTTCCCATCGAGGGTATTTTGGTAATTTCGCAACCCCGGACTTAACTACTAATTTGGGCATAGAAATTGAAGTTGTCCATCTGCGTCATATTGACTAAACTGACTATAACTCGAGTTAGGAAACTCTAAATTTAGATCCGTAAATTTTCCTGGAAACTAGACTCATATATCTTCTTACTAAAATTTTTTAATTAGCCATTTAGTACATTTTATTCATTAAAGTTTCCCCTCTTTCACAGACCAACGGTTTTGACCTCCCTTAACCTAAATTCAAATATCTCCTTGTACAATTTTCATATGTTGCTGCCACTTGTTTCTATTGAAAATAGACTCATTAAGGAATCTATACATATAAATTATAACTAATAATTAACTTTTTAAAATTTTGAATGATTTTTTTCCAATACAAAATAGGGAACCACGAAGTCATTCAGAACCAGTCTCAGTAAAATTAAAATATCACAGAACATAACATTCCTCTTCCTACTCTATTTCTTTCATATAAAAATAGACACAATAAGCTTTAATTCTAAACCTTATTTACCTTCTAATTCCCTTTATCCTATTTTTCATGATTTTTTAAAATCACATCACTGCTGCTAACCAGAAATTGTTTCATTGCAAAATACGATTACCACTACGAACACACGCACGCCCGAGTGGTCACAGATGTCAGTTTTCAATTTTTCGATCTTTCCACTAAATCACAAAACATTTCATGCAAATATTTAGAGACATGTGAGATTACACTCCTTGTTCGGAATCCATAACACGACATTCTCCACAGTACCAACAATCCGAGTCTCTTATTTTGAGGGATAGGTGTTCGATGAGCCCTCTGTTAAAGTACTTCGAGTCCCTAGAAGTGATTAACACAAGAACAAATATTACCCACACCATATTCAGCTTGACTAAGAATCACCCAAACAATACACCCCCTTCACCTATATTTGGCTTTACTTACTTACCAACCCTCTTCCGAAAGCCAAAGGCTAGAAAGATGACAAAAGTGTAAGCTAACACTCTACCGATTCGGCCCACACCAAGAGAACCAAGAAGATGGAAGTAGCAAGGAATAGATTCAGCCTTGGTCAAAAGAACAGGGTGAATAATCAGTTTTAGAATAGGGAGTAAAAGAGAAACAAGAAGAGAATAAAAGAAGAGGAAGAACACTGCCCTACAACCACTGAAAACCCGAAAAGGTAAAGAAGTTTCGGCAAACACAAGAACCAAGTTTCGGCTATCAAAATAAAATGGGCAAGAGTAGGTTGAGGGTTATGGCAAGGCAAGGGAGAAAAATTGGACTAGGAAGTTTCGACCAAAGAAAGGGGAATGTTTCGGCAAGACAAAGAAAAAGGTTTGAAAAAGAAACACAAAGTGTTCAAACAAAAGAAAAATACCTCTCAAGCACCAAAACTAGCAAAATGGCTTGCAAAAATTTGACTCTCCCTTCCCCCGAACAAAACCGTGTGAAACTCTTGCCAAAAGGATAGATGTTGACCATAAACTTCTTTCCAAATCATCTTCCCTAAAATCGGCCAACATATTCCCCCTTCTTGCTCGTTTCTTTTACTCCTTTTCATATAGTCCTCCTTACCATATTTCTGCAACCACCTTTTCATAATTAAAAAGTCCACCTTACCAAAAATACAACCATGGCCAACACTATGGATGGATAGCACAAAAAATTTAATCAACATTTTGCACTAGGTGGGATTCGAACTCCACCCCTCAAGCCCATACATGCAACGCCACACCACTCCTCTACTGGCTTCACTTGTACTAGCAAGTTGGCCAATTATTCCCTTATGTTAGACGCCACTTGCCTTCTCCCCTTTAAATGCTTCAACACTAAAATTGTCCTATGGCCTCACCACTTTGCTACAAGCTTCTCTGTGCTAGCTAAATACATACTTATTTCCTTAAACCTTGATGCCACTTACCATCTCTCCTTAAAGTACTCAGACACTAAAATTTTCCTTTAGCCTAACTTGAACCCGAAACTTCCTAGAAACATCGTAACTTTCCAAAATCACCTTCCTAATAAGTTCAACTTGAAATAAAGTCATTCTCTTATTCTCCAAAAATTTTAAATGCTTCTGTGCTCAAGGCCCAATGGGGCCAATCCTACTGGCCCAATTTCGGGATGTTACACATAGAGAAAAATTAGGAGATGAGTAGTGGATGAAGTGGTACTGAAATGGACTTTAGGGGTGGCTAAGTTTCAGCTATAGGCTATATAAATGTGTGTGTCGAATCTAGGGGCCTAGGTAATGCCAAATTTTTCATTCTTTTTCTTTTCCTTGTCGAAACCTTATTTTTCTGCGACTGAAAATACCTTACCTTGTTTCCAAAATCTCCTATAGCCGAATCCCTTTTTGCCGAATTCTCTCATAGCCAAACTCTTTTATTGTCGAAGTACCATCATCTTCTCTTTCCTAAATCCTTATTAGTGCCGCATCTTTGTTGTTTTCCTCCATCACAAATCGATTTTTACCTACTATCAGTCAAGGTTAAAAGTCGAATCTTGTTCAATAGTTATCTAGGTCGCAGGTTCAAAAGTGGATTCGGTAAGTATTCAGTTAACCCCTCAGTGTGTTTTGTTAAAACCCAAAGGGCTATCTAACTTTTCATTTTGTTAATCTTGTATTAAAAATGGTAAGGTTTAGAGATCGCAAGCGTGGTAAGGATCATTAGCAAAGTGTAAGTGTACTCAACTCGATTATGGTTTAAGTAAATGGCCGAATGTGAGTATGGTCTATAGGGGTGACTTGTGTGGATTATGAGTCACTCAAAGTTTTATGGTGTATGTGTGAGTTCAGATCTAGGGGATACTCATGATTAGTAGCTAAGGAAGGACTATTAGAACCCGGTGGCACACGGTAAGGTTGCAGTAAGGCTTCGACTTTTGGTAAATATTTTGATTAAGTATGGGTGATTGATTGAAGGTTGGTTGGTTGTAGGTTTAAGACCAAGGATAATATAGCACGTCGTAGTAACCAGGTGTGTACAAACACTAGACACACATGATATCGGCAATGCCGGAAAGCCGAAAGTGGCTAAATAGTCCCAGTGGGCCCTGAGGATAAGTTTGATGAAATTGATTGATTTGGTTATATGAATTGAGTTAGTCATGCATGTTACATGATCTGGAATTATTTTGGGCCTAATAGACCATATGAATGAGATCTGGGCCTAATGGGCCATAAGGATGTGATTTGGGCGTAATGGGTTATATGAACGTGAAATGGGCTTGATGGGCTTTATGGGGACGTAGACAAGTATGCTAGGGTTTAATGGACTTTAGGCCTAGTTTAGAACAACTCTTAAATCACATAAGACTTAATCTAATAATTAAACAAGTCCATGGACAAGTCCTTGGGTTAGAGTGTAGCAACGGACATATGCATATCTAGGATTGGTCTAAGGAGAGCTTGGTACTTAAGCGGTCCTTGTGGCCCACCTCCTCTTCTCTGGAATCCTACCTGGCGTATAGTGTCTGTTCACTTTAGCTGCAAGGACTTGTTAATGGGCCAAAGTTCATAACTAAAACCCGAGAGGGACTAAATACCCCTAATTTAAAAATTACCAAAATATCCTTAGATTTGCAAAATAACTAAAATACCCCTAATTTGTAGAATTACGATAATACCCCTATAGGGTAGAATTACGATAATACCCCTGTAGGGTAGGATTACAAAAAACCCCTGATTGTGAAATGACTAAAATACCCTTATATGATGAGTATGAGGTTTATGGATGTTACTCATGTGCATGTTGCATTCATATGATATTCTGTTTAGGATGCATATGGGTGGGAATTATGGTACGGAGGGAGAATTTGAAGATCGCTTAGTCGCTTGACGACCTTGGATCCACCGCTGGCTTTAAGCCCATTATATACTTAGCAGCTTTCTTGCAACGTTGAGTAATGCCGCTATTGGTGCTACCTTTGGAGTGTAGGGATGGGTGGGTCGATATTTATATCCCCATAGGAGTGTAGGGTTGGAAGGTAAATGGAGTGTAGCGAATGGACTTTTGGGGAGGGTTTTGCATAACCTTGTTTTCATGTGATGTGATGTGATATGATATGAGGTCATTGTGGGCTAAGGCCCAAGACCACCGATTTTGATAGGGCTTAGGACCAATGTGATAATTGCATATTGAATTGATTGCCAATTGTAATACACATTTCAAAACTCACACCTTTTCATTAAATGTTTCAGGTGACCCTCAGTAAGTAGCTCAACGTGGAAGGGGACTCGGAGGTGGCCACACTACAAGCTACTTAGAAGTTTTTAATTAGTTTCGAATGACTTTATTCTAATTACTTTATTTTCATTGGGATGTAATAAGGCCTTGTATCTCCAATTTGACTTTACATTTGGTTTTATTATTGTTTCAACTTCCTAATTAGTAAACTTAAATAAATTTCTAATATTTAAAATGATTTTCAAAATAACTATAACATAAGGATGTTTTTCTTAAAACATGGGCTTTCATCATGACTTAACAAGATTCAAGGATTTTGGGCTTTTAGGCTTTAAATTTTAACTTAAGAAAATGATTTTGAATTATGCCTTTGATGTGACATTTCTGGATTCGGCCATAACGTTTTGGCTAGGTTTGGGGGTGTGACAAGTCCTCAGCTGAGTATTATTGTGGGCTTGGAAAATAATAATGTTTTGAGACTAATGTGTAGTTGATTGATGACATAGTGTTGTCATTGACATAGAGATGTCAAAATCAATACATGAGTATGTGTTAGAGAACAACATACTGGACTGACTTGCCATGAGTATGTTTCTTGGATTAGTATGTAATAGTCACAAATATTACTTATAGTGATAACTATGTATAGGATATTCAGACTTGAGATCATCATTGTCTCAACATTGTGAGTCGTATATTTTGATACCGTCAAACGTATACCGCAACAGGTTGTACTATAAAGACTGATGTTAGATATACCACAATCCATGTAGTGGGATATGGTTGATCAGGACAAGATTTATCCTTCTTACATAATGGAAGCAATATCTTAGGCCTCTTGGTGGAGTGAGACTAGAAATGCATGGCCATGTTTGAATAAGTTGATATGAGATATCACACTTATTTGTTTACTATAGTCTACTCAGAAAAATTAAGAAATATGATATTGAATTATACAAGTGTGACTATTCAATGACTTGTATCTAATCTAGATATTAAGAATCAAATAATATAACACATGAAAAGATTATCATGAAAAGGTTATGTCGAACCATGACTGTAACATCCTGAATTAATTGGCCTATGCGCCTAGTGTGTGTATATATTTAAGGTGTTAATTTAACTTTTAGGGGTCCAAGTTGGGCTCAGAATGTGGTCAAGGCCTTGGTGAATTCTTGCTTGGGCACTATAAGGTTTAAAAGGTGGTATCTGTGTTTAAAATATGAAAATGGGCTTATGGCCCAGTGGTCAGTGACGCCACTTAGGGAGCAAGGAGGTGACACCATACAAGGGGAGTAAGGGGCCCAAATTTAAGTTCCATGAAGCCCAATCTCTTTTAATTTAAATTAGCTAATTTTTGGCATTAGGGTTAGGTGGAGTGGACAGCTACAAGGCTTAAATGTAGGAGGATATATGTATAGGATAATGTAGATATTATAGTTGATAATATGAAAGATACAAGGGGAAAAAGATAAGAGTTATCTGCAAGTCTAGGTGTTGGTCGAAATTCCATCACCTAGAGGAGTGAAGAAATTGGCTTCTTTAATGGCAGGGGGTGCCGAAATTTCCATGCTATTTGATTAATTGATTGGTTATTAGGAAGGGTATTTTCGGTTTTAAGCAGTAGGTGCTAAAATCTTCTATAAATAGAGGGGATATCTCTTCAATTCTGGCATTTGGAACCCTATTCTTTTCTTCTTTTCTTGTGCCTAAATTCTCAATATTCCTCTAAAATTCTTTTCTCTTGATTTCTTCAAAAGCCGAAACCTCCCAATCTTCTCAACATATTCCCTTTCAAAAGCCAAAATCCTGAATTCTTTTCTCATCTCCAAAGCCGAATATACCCTATTCCTTCTACCGATTCCCTCAACTAAAAGCTGAAACTACTTAGATCTCTTCTTATTTTCTTCTCCTCTTGATCTCCTCAAAAGCTGAGAATTCCTAAGAGTTTTGAATTTCCTATAAAGGTAAGTGTTGGCCAGTGCTATTATTCTTGTTATTTTTCGGCTTTTAAGCCAAAGTGAATGGCTAGATGGTGTTTAAGACCATCCTTAGATTGACGTTCTCTTTTCGATCTCGTGTTCTCTTTCTTTGGGTGGCATTTCAGAATTATTAGGGAATTAAATTGCCTAGGATTCTAAGTCAGAAGTTGGTAACATTTGAATCACGTTTTCGGGATTTAAGGTAAGATGGTTTTCTCTAGATTTTCATTAGATTCATTTATCGTATGTGAGATCTTAACTTCATGATGTGGAGTAACGACCATGTGTTGTGATAGTGGTTCTGACAAGGACTTATGACGAATTTAAATATGGATCAGGCGAAGGAGAGAATCCCTAAGTTTAAGAAACAAGCGGTATCTACCATTCGAGATTGGCCACCTTGTTGTGGATCGACTTCTGAGCAACAGCTTAGGCAGATAGCGGTGGTGTTTGCTACGGATAGCGTCGACTTAGAGGGTCTCGTTCTAACGGTAATGAGGTGTGTAGATCTCTAACACACACTCTCTAATTGTTCTTTATGTGTTATGGGCTAAAAAGCCAGAAAGTGGTTGTGTAGACAGCCGAATAAAGCCCTAAAAGGGTTAGGCAAGGATGCCAAGTACGCAATCATAGAAATCACTATGTGTGACGAAATATATGAAAGTCTGGGGAAAATATGATAAAGGGGGGAAGTGCATGATGGGTCACATGATGACCGGTGGTAGAAATCCCACGAATATAAACATGGGTCACATGGTGACCGGTGGTAGAAATCCCACAAGTAAAATGTTAGGTCACACAGTGATCGGTGGCAATGCCACGTTTAATGATTTCTGAATAACAGAAACAGGCAGTTCAGCTGTCGTTATGGTGTGTAGCGGATGGAGGGTTGATTGTAGAAATCCCCAAGGAGTGACGGTTGGTACGGGTTAGTGTGTAAAGGATGGAATTCTAGGATGGGTTGGGCCATTCATTATGTATTGTTTATCATGTAATATGATTGTTGCCTCTATGTACGGGCCTAGGCCCATAATGTGTTTGTGGGCCTCAGGTCAGTGTGTTCAGAATTTATACACTGAGTCTTGGTGACTCACGCTTTCATTTTCTCTATTCTTTCAGATGAGCAGTAGATCGTGGACATGGGAGCCGAGATAGACTCGAAGGGCCATCAAGACTATTACTATTTCCATAGACTATTTTTGGTTTAGTTTTTATTTATGTTTTAATTTTTGGGAACATCTTTGTGTAATAAGGCCTCCATAACTTAGATTCCGATTTATTATCTTGTTATGCTATGTTTTTACAAACTCATGTTTTTTTCTAAGTCTTAAGTATAAAATGAAATGATAAACGGGCTTTTCAAAACCAATCAACCCAAGTATTAAAGTTATTTTGCAAAACCTCACATTTAACGGACTATTCGGCTAAAATAAACCAAGTTTTTCCAAAACCCTTCAGAGTAAAGTTTTTAAGATTTAACCTGTAGCATACCAGATCTGGTAATGACGTATGGTTCGGGTTTGGGGTGTTAGAATGACTTCTTGTAACTTAGGTAGAAATAATGCATTACTAGATGCCACTCAGCTCTTGTAATGTTAGAAACATTCTATTATTACTACTTAGAAACATTCTATTATTACTACCAACATTACAAGAGCCTACAAGGTCACCCCCTATAGTTGAAGTGAACAGAATCCAAATATATTTGGTATTGTATTTAGCTGTCACATGAATTAAATTAATTGTTGAATCAATTTTATTTTATAGTTAAATATTAAACACATTATATGTACAAACTTGTTGTACACAAATAGATAACATATATAAAATTAATAAATGAATTTGATTCATAAAAATATTAATTACATATATGTTGTATAAATTATTAATACAAAATTTATAATAATTTCGGTCAAAATATAAAAGGACATGGAAAGTGATATCCTTTTAGAAAGATAATATTTTTCCGAATTTTTATTTGTTTCTCTAATAATAAGGAATAATCCCATTTTTATTTTTTGATATATGTTATCAAAACAAATAAAAGGAAATGAATCCATTAGTGTGTTAAGGTTACCAAGAAAACAAAATAAAAGGACTAGCAGTCGTTCTTGAAAAACTCTATTTGAAAAACTTCAAGAGAAATCTGTTGTTCGTCCTTTGACTAGGTGGGTTACATAGAGGTCGAAACATTAGTGTTGTAGATTGGAACTGACATCTCTGAAAGGGATCCTATCAACAACGTCATTCATCTCTTTTCAGTTTTGAAAGGTATATTTTTGACCCTTGTTTCAACTTGATTCGTTCCTCATACATGGATCCTTGGTTGACAATCGCCGGAACAATTTTTTCGATGAACCATAGGGAAACCGATGATCCAACAATGAGATATGATTCTTATTTAAAGTTGTAGAAACATGAATGTTTGAATTGATTATATTCATTCAGTTTAATTCAAAGCATGAAAGAAATTGCGTAATGTGGGATGTTTAGGGACGACCTAAGGTATTGTTTGAATATCTAGTTCTCAAATGACCATACCTTAATGTTATGTATCCCTAGTTTCCTTATTTGATCCTGATAAGTCCTTTTTTATGAACCAACAAAATTCAAACCTAAAAGCCAAACATAAATTAAAAACTTGAACTTTTCCCTATCCTTGATTCATTGATACATTACGAAATAAATGGCAAGTCATATATATTGAGGGTTTAGGCAGATACACCATGGCGATTCCAAAAGATTAGAGTGGAAAAGGAAGAAATAATGTTATATAATAATTATAGGTTAGAAAAAATGTACGAAAAAGAAAAAATCCATAAAAAGTCAAAAGTAAAAATGAGAAGAAAAAGTTTTTTAAAAAAACAAAAGCGTTGTGAGTGAGAAAAGAGTAAAAAACCAAGTGACAAAAAAAAGTCATAAAAGTGAGAAAAAAAAACCCAGCCATCAGTGCACCAAAACTCGTTAAGTTGACCATAGTTGCTAGTATTGTATTGTATCTTCATACATGGAGAGATAAGGAAGGTAAGAGAAGGAGATAAAAGGCGGTGAGCTTGGAAGGGACACTTATGGGAAATAGAGGGAACAATATCATGTGCCTAAATTTTTTTTTTATTGTTTGGACCATTTTGAGTCATATCTTTCTTTCAACTCATATCGTCCTAAGCCTCAGAACTTTACAACCCTAGAAGACCAATATGACTTAAGCATTCTCTGTGCATAATCTTTTGGAATTGCTAAAAATTATACTTAATGAATATTTTTTATTCACATGATTGTGTCTGCTACATATCTGTTTGATGCATGTTAATGGTGATATTGTTAAACATTTGGTCATGAGAATAAATTCTAAGTTGCTAGTAACGTAAATTTGTAAACTAATCCTAATTTACTTTAAAAAGTTTTCAAGGCATTGAACTATCAAGATTAAGTTGCATGTGCAAAAAGAATCTTTATACCTTTAATATTTGACAATCATGTCTTTAGTAGTAATAAAATCCAAGGGATGTCTTCTTATTGCATGTTATGTGTTTAGAATTAGTTTGCTTGAGTACAAGCAAAAAGTTAAGTGTAAGGGAGTTTAGGTGTGAGGTTCTCCATCTTCACTAACTCTAGCTTGTTTAAAGAAAGAAACCAAGTCAAATTTTTATTTTTCCTTTTTGTTTTTTATTTTATTTTTTCTTTTTGTTTATTTTTATTTACAGCTAATTTTCTTCTTTTTGTCTTCATGTTTATTTTCCTATTTTATCTTTTTTTTTTACTTTTAATTATATGTTTACATTGCTCGAGGACAAGCAATGACTTAGGTGTGGGGGAGTTTGATGTAACACCCTAAACCCGCCCACGGTCTGACGGATCCGGTATATTATTGGGTAAAAATAATTTGAGTCAACTTGAAAGTTTGGTGAAAATTCGATAAAATTTGGCTAAGGTGTAAAAAGGGTGTTTGAAAATTCAGTTGGGCTTTTTATAAATACAGTTCGGTTGATAAATCCTTTGAAAACATCTGATCATGTAACATTTAATAAATCGAGGTTATAATTGACTTGGTATAGTTTGTTACCCGATGGTAACATCTTTTAAAACCCGTAGAAGTTTATTAAGTTTGAAAAATTACTTTTAACCTGTTCATTTAATATTTATAAAATTCCATTTTGTAACATAACATAAGTAAAATAAAATAACATCCACATAATAAATAGCGGCCTTATTACAATCCCAAAATAAAAACTTAGAAAATAATAATTTTAACTAAAGCAAAGTAAAAATAACTCCAACGACAAGCATGGTCGCCTCAAGTCCTCTCCGACTTCATCTCCGCGATCTACTCATCTCAAAATGTTAAGGAAAGGGTGAGTCACCAAGACTCGATGTGTAAATCCCCACCTTAAAAGCACTCATACACAAGATATTAATGAACATGCAAATATGCAACCCAACCTAACCATCCATACTCCTTAACTACCCCGTGTGGTCAAAACCACTGATGACTTAGAGTCACAAATTAAATGATGGGGCCAACCCATCGTGTGGTCAAAACCACTGATGACCATAGGTCACAAATAATAAAGTGTGGTCAAAACCACTGGTGGTACCAAACCACTGGGACTTAGTCGCAAATAATCAATCGATGTGGTCAAAACCACTGATGACCATAGGTCACAAATAATCTGATGGGGCCAACCCATCTTGTGGTCAAAACCACTGACGACAGTCCATAAAATCATCCCCCTCCTCTCATCAATCCCACCATCACATGCTTATACATCAATTATCATATATCATGTCATAGCATTTAACATCTTGTGATGGTATGCAAATCGTATATCAAAAATCACAAGTTAGGGACTTACGGGATCCGTGATTATGCCACAAGCTAATCACAACCAAAAGATTAAAGGCAAACAATTAAGTCATGAAATTAATATAGTGTGTAGTGAGATCTTACACATGCTACTATCGAAATTCCTAGATCCCGAAAAGCCGATCTACGATGCTAGAACTTGACCCTACATTCGCCAATTGTCAAGAAAGATACCAAAGGCCTATTCGCCATATCTACTCAATACCAAAAGTTCTTACCTTGAACGGATTTGATTTCCAAACAAATCCGAAACCTTAATTAGTCCCTAAATCATGGCACTCATTAGTTTGACATTTAACAATAGACTTTTTAATAGATGGCCCTTGGCCGAATGATGTATAAGCCCTACCATCACTTACCAAAATCGACTGCTAGAGGGTTGGATTGAGTACATCAAAATCCCGGAGTACTTTATGGGAAATCGGTTCCTAAGAAGAGAAATAGTTAACCACACCATCAATAAATGCCGGATTTCAGCTAGCCATAACAAGAACAAAGATTTAACACAAGAGAATCCCTTACCACACTATGAAAATCGGCAGCACCCTATTGGGGATGTGAGATTCAGCCTAAGCACAATTGGAAGGGCTAGAATTTTAGTGAAGGAGGAGGGTAGGTTCGGCTAATGGAGGAAGAAAAAGGAGAAGGAAAAGAGGTAGGGGATCAATAGAGATTTCGGCTTGTAAAAGAAGAGAAGAGATAGATGGGAGATTGAGGGAGATTCAAGACACAATGAAGAGAGAAGAAGAAAAGAATTTGTGGAATTTTTACACTTCTTTGTCAGAATAAAATCAAATATGGACAGCCCCAAGGAGTCCAAATTTCGCAAACACTCTCCTTTTAGGTGATAATTCCACTTTGAATTATCAAAGATAATGCATGATTTATCTTCCAATTAATCTCTTAATCTCCTTCGACAATTCAAAGGCAAATAAACCACTAATAACTCCCCCTCTTCCAGCCGAATATGAGCAAAAAAAAATAAGCTCAATCTTACCACTTGAAGAGTCCAAATTGCAGCCATCATTCCCCTCTCCACTCGCCAGCCTAAAAAAATAAAAACCCAATTTGCTGCTGTTAGGGTTCGAAACTAAGACCCACTGCCGCAGCCCCCTTAAGCGCCCCTGACCAACTCTCCCAATTGACTTTCATGTCAATTTACCCCACCATTTAATTATAAGGCCTTCTTCCTGGTCTTCTTAACTCCAAAAAGCCCCAAAATAAAATGCTCCTTGCGTCCCTTGTGTCTCGAACCCGAGACCTTATACCAAGGCCCTTAAGCTACGCCCCAAGCCACTCCACTGAACCTATCTTTCATGTCACAAACCTCCTTCATTTAATTATAAAGCCTTCCTATCCCTAACGCCCAATAAGCCCACAAGGAAAAAAAACATTTCCCCCTTGTTACTGCCGAGGCTCGAACCTCCTCCCTAGCAACCCCCTTAGGCGCACCAAGCCACTTGTGCCAAGCCTATTCTTTGTGTCATAATTCGCCCAAATTTCCCCTTAACCCCTTTCTCACCTAGCTCCCTTCTTTTAAGTACTTTAAAAAAGAGATTTTTAATTCTAAATTCGACCTAATTTGGGGTTATTTCTAGACCCTAAATAATGCCAAATAAAGTCATATTATTTATTTCTTTAAGCACACATGGGAAATTAATTGAATTACAAACAACCCCTAATTCAGGGTGTTACAGTTCTACCCCCTTAAAAAAGAATTTCGGCCTCGAAATTACCTAGATCAGAAGAGTTGGGGGTATTGCTGCCGCATCACATCCTCGGGTTCCCATGTGGCCTCCTCCGTACCATGATTCTGCCATAACTCCTTCACCAAAGGTACTGACTTCCTGCGAAGAACCTTGACATCCCGATCCAAAATTTGTACTAGCTCCTCCTCGAAAGACAAGTCCGGGCTCACCTTAATTTCTGTTACTGGCACAACGTGTGAGGGATCTGATCGATAATGCCTCAGTATCAACACATGAAAAACATCATGGATCTGGCTCAATTCTGCCGGTAACTCAAGCTGGTAAGCTACCGGTCCCACACGTTTCAACACCGTGTACGGTCCGATGAATCTAGGACTTAGCTTGCCCTTCCGGCCAAACCTCAGCACCTTCTTCCAAGGTGATACCTTCAAGAAAACCTTATCACCCACTGCATATTCAACCTCTCTTCGCTTAAGGTCAACGTAGGATTTCTGCCTGTCCGACGCCTCCTTAAGACGATCCCAAATCACTTTGACCTTATCCTCCATCTCTGCCACTAACTCTGGACCCAACATCCACCGTTCTCCTAGTTTTGTCCAACAGGTAGGAGTACGGCATTTTCGACCATACAGCGCCTCATACGGTGCCATTTGAATGCTCGCTTGATAACTATTGTTATAAGCAAACTCTGCCAACGGTAGGTACTCCTCGCAACTACCCCAGAAATCCAAAACACAACCCCTTAACATGTCTTCCAACACTTGGATTACCCTCTTAGATTGTCCATCAGACTATGTATGGAAAGCCATGCTGAAATTCAACTTAGTGCCTAGCTCCTGATGTAAGGCCTTCCAAAATATCGACGTGAATCGAAGATCCCGATCTGAGATAATAGACACTAGTACTCCATGCAACGATACTATTTCAACGATATACAACTTAGCTAGCCTCTGAAGTGAGTAGTCGACCCTTATCGGTATGAAATGGGCCGACTTAGTCAACCGGTCTACTACCACCCACACTGTATCTTTCTTACTGGGCGTAAGGGGAAGCCCACTTACAAAATCCATAGTAATGTCCTCCCACTTCCACTGTGGGATCTTTACCGACTGTAACAGCCCGATGGCAATTGATGCTCAGCCTTCACTTGCTGGCATGTCAGACACTTGCCCACTAATTTGGTTACTTCATGCTTAAGACCCGCCACCAAAACTACTCCCTCAAATCTCGATACATCTTGCTGCTTCCTGGGTGCATAGCGTACGCACTGCTATGAGCTTCTTTAAGAATTCGCTGCCTCAACTCATCATCCATAGGCATGCATATTCTCCCCTGAAAGTATAGTACTCCATCATTATTCATGCTGAAACCTTCGACCTCACCATTCTGTACTTGCAACTTTCGAGTATTCAAAGCTTCATTAGTCATCTGCCTTTCTTTAACCTCATTAATCCAAGATGGCTTCACTTGCAATTCCTCCAAAAGGCTCCCGTCGTCATATAGACTTAGATGAGCAAACATTGCTCGCAAATCCGCTACCACCTTTCGGCTCAATGCATCAGCTACCACATTAGCCTTCCCCGGATGGTATTCGATTGAGCAATCATAGTCCTTTAATAACTCAATCCACCTCCGTTGCCTCAGATTCAAATCTTTCTGGGTTAGGACGTACTTCAAGCTCTTGTGATCTGTGTACACTATCGACTTCTCCCCGTACAGGTAGTGCCTCCAAATTTTCAAGGCGAACACCACAGCAGCCAATTCCAGATCGTGTGTCAAATAATTGGCTTCGTGAGGCCTCAACTTTCGTGACGAATAAGCGACCACCTTTCCTTCTTGCATCAGCACACACCCTAAACCAGTATACGATGCATCACAGTACACAGTGAACTCCTTTCCAGCCTCAGGCTGAATTAAAACCGGTGCTTCTGTCAGAATCCTCTTCAACTTATCAAAACTCTCTTGCTGCTTCTCAGCCCACACAAACGAAACTCCTTTTCTCAACAGCTTAGTCAACGGTGCTGCGAATAAGGCGAAATTCTCCACAAATCTCCTATAATATCCGGCCAATCCCAGAAAACTCTGAATTTCCATAACAGACTTTGGTGGCTTCCACTCTAACACCGCCTCAACCTTACGGGGATCCACCCTAATTCCCTCGACCGAAACAACATGTCCTAGAAATGTTACCTCCTTGAGCCAGAACTCACATTTGCTGAATTTGGCGTACAACTGCTTCTCCCTTAGAACTTGTAGAACCACATGAAGATGTGCGTCATGCTCCTCTTCCGACTTTGAGTACACCAAGATGTCATCTATGAAGACCACGATGAACCGATCCAGATAGGGTTGGAAAACCCGGTTCATCATGTCCATAAACGCGGCCGGTGCATTTGTCAAACCAAAAGGCATTACCAGAAACTCGTAGTGTCCATACCGAGTACGGAATGCCGTCTTATGAACATCAGCCTCCTTCACCTTAAGCTGATGGTACCCCGACCTAAGGTTAATCTTAGAGAACACCGATGCCCCTTTAAGTTGATCGAACAGGTCGTCAATCCTGGGCAAAGGGTACCTATTCTTTATCGTCAACTTATTCAGCTGCCGATAGTCGATACACATCCTCATTGTCCCATCCTTCTTTTTGACAAACAGCACTGGAGCTCCCCACGGTGATACACTTGGTCTAATAAATCCTCTATCCAACAACTCTTGGATCTGCGCCTTTAACTCCACCAATTCCTTCGGCGCCATCCGATACGGAGCTATTGATACTGGAGTAGTTTCGGGTAACAGATCTATCCCAAATTCAACCTCCCGGTCTGGAGGTAGACCCTGAAGTTCCTCTGGAAACACATCCACATAATCCCTTACAGTCCGGACATCTCCCACAGTGACATCCTTAGCTTCCAAGGCACAAACATGCACTACATAAGCTTCACAACCCTTCTTCACCATCCTTTCCGCCTTTAATGCCGAAACCAAGTTAGATAGGTAATCTCTCCTTTTACCTATCATCACCACCTCTTCTCCTTCCTTGGTCTTTAACACCATGCGCTTAGCCGCACAATCCAAGCTAGCCTAATACTTCACTAGCCAATCCATCTCGAGAATTAGGTCAAACTCCCGAAACGGTAGTTCCATCAAATCAGCCAAGAATATGACCCCTTGGAGTTCTAGGGGTACGTCCCTATAAAGTCTACTTACTTCTATAGAGTGACCTAGAGGCTTAGTACAGTCATCTTCCTAGAAGTAAGTTTAGAGTCTAGGTGCAAAGTTTCCACTACGCTACTAGCAATGTACGAGTGGGTTGAGCCAATGTCTATCAAAGTATTATAGGGCACACCAAAGATCAGGAACATACCGGTTATGACATCCGGTGCGTCACCCTCCGCTTGACGCCTCGCGGCATAGACCAAACCAGGTTGTCTAGCCTCAGTACCACCGGTATTTCCCCTCGGTGCCCTATGACCTCTACCAGCACCATTACCTCCTCTTCCTACACCACGACCCTTTGCTGGTTGTTGATTATCCCTTCTGTTTGGTGCACGATCCTGACCCTCTATCTTCAGTCTAGCTGCCTTCTTCAGACAGTCTCTAACACGATGCTCCATAGACCCACATTCAAAGCATCCACGATTACCATTCCAACATTCCCCCTTGTAAGACTTGCGACACTTATCACACCGCGGCGGCCATTGAGGATTAGTAGTAGCGGCAGGCCTAGCAGTTTGATCTGACCCACCAAACCTTGTCCTCTTTTGCTGATTACCAGAAAACTTTGAAGGTCCGGAGCTCCTCTTATTCCAATTTCTATCCTGGTTCCATCTAACGGACTGCCTTACCTCTTCAGCAACCTTAGTTTTCTCCACTAGGACAGCAAACTCCCTTTCCTGTTGTGGAGCTATCATCATTTTCAGCTCATCTCTCAGGCCATCTTCAAACCTAACACAGCGTTCATGCTCGGTACCTACAATACCACGAGCATATCTACTCAATCGGAGGAACTCGGCCTCATACTCAGCCACCGTCTTATTGCCTTGAACCTGGTTCAAGAAAGCCTTCCGCTGTGCATCCACGTAGTTGGTTCCAATATACTTCTTCTGCTAAGCCTCCCTGAAGAATTCCCAAGTGAGATTTTCTGCCACTGCTCCATCCCTTACGGTGAGCCACCACTGATATGACTCATCCCGAAGCAGCGAAATGATACCCTCCAACTTCTCCTCAGCGGTGAAATCCAGGTCACCCATAATCCTTTCAGTGGATTCCAACTAGTATTCTGCCGCACTAGGCGCCACTCCGGAAACTCCTCTGAATACCTCTACTCCATTAGCCCGGAGTCGTTCAGCCACAGATTTACGGGTTCCTGCACCTGCACCAGCCTCAGCAACCCGTTCCAATACCCATAATACAGCTTGAGACACGACATCATTACCATCCGTCGATCTTGAACTCGGTTTCACCACGTGATCCGGCATCTCATTTCCAGACCCATGACCAGACCTCGCTGGCTCAGACAAGGTCATCCTACCTCTACCACGGCCACGCGGCGGACGTCCACGACCTCTTGAACTCATTCTAACGATCGCGTTCATCTGTTTAAGAATTTTATGCATTAGTATTTCACTTGGTTATCCGCAAAGAAATTTTATGATAGGAGTTTTAGAAGTGGTTCTTTCGTAATCAAACAAGCACACAGTCTTTCATTCATTCATTCCAAAGAGACGTTGTAGTTTTGTTGTGATTGTTTTACCACTACCCTGGGGTATTTTCGTAATTTGTCCTATAGGGGTATTTTTGTAATTTTTCAAAAATACAGGTTCTCGGATGATTTTGTCAAAAATTATTTTAAAACTTTTAATTTCGGGGTTTTTTGAAAAATTTTGAAATCCGGGGATATTTTGTTGATCTTGAAACTCAGGGGCATTTTGGTAATTTTTCACAAATCAGGGTGAATTTGTAAAATTTAGTAAATCCGCGATATTTTAAAAGTTGTAAAACTTTGAAGGCTCTTTTTGATAATTGTATTTTCCAAAATAGTGATGTTGCAAAATTTTGAAAGTCAGGGGTATTCTGGTAATTTGGTAGGTTAGGGGCAATTTTGTAATTTTTTAAAATTATGATGTTTTTGCAATTTAAGGTTTTTGAGCACTTTATCTATAATGAAAATTTTGACTGTAACTATGGGTATTTTGGGAATATCATAAATCAAGGGTGTTTTCGTAATTTTACCCTTAAGGGTATTTTAGTAATTTTTCACATTCGGGCCATTTTCTCAAAATGACTTTCAAAATTTGGGTTCTAAGTGATTATATAAAAGAAGGATATTTTTAAAATTTCTATTTGAAAATTTTTCATATGGAGGGTATTTTGGTAGTTTACAAGCCGAGGTATTTTGGTCATTTTTCAAATCGAGGGTATTTCAGGTTTTTTTAAAAACTAAGGTTTTATTTATTTCAAAACCAAAATGCAGCTAGTCCTTTCGGGTTTTAGTTATCAAGTTTAGCCTCGTGAGCTCGTCGTCTCGTTAGGATGAACTGCTTACTACGCACTGTAGGATTCAAGTGAGTAGGAGGTGAGTCACGAGGACTGCTAAATACCGCACCCCAATCGAATCCAATCCTAGACATGCGATAACGATTGCCACGCCCTTTGCTTAGTGACAACTCACGTGGTTGTTTAGGTAATTATTAAATCTTATGCATAGTTGAGGTATACTAGCCCTGGGTTCAACAGCTTCTACTCTAGTAGTCTACGCTCCCATTTTTCCTTCTACCCCTCATCAATGTAATTCACGTAAATTGATAGAAGTACTTACAGGCGAATAGGTACCAGAGACTCTGCCATGTCGTTTCAAGCCAAAACAGCTTCTCAAAACATCATAATAAGGCCTACTATCCAAAAACTAAACATTTTGGGCCTTGGGCCCCCACAATGAAGTTTTGAACCTGCTCGATACCAAAATGTAACACCCCAAACCCGCCCACGAGTCCCGAATCGATCCGGTATGTTATTGGGTAAAATAATTTGAGTCAACCTGAAAGTTTGGTGAAAATTCGATAAAATTTGGCTAAGGTGTAAAAAGGGTGTTTGAAAATTTAGTTGGGCTTTTTATAAATATAGTTGGGTTGATAAATCCTTTGAAAACATCTGATCATGTAACATTTAATAAATCAAGGTTATAATTGACTTGGTATAGTTTGTTTCCCGATGGTAACATCTTTTAAAAACCCGTAGAAGTTTATTAAGTTTGAAAAATTACTTTTAACCGGTTCATTTAATATTTATAAAAGTCCATTTTGTAACATAACATAAGTAAAATAAAAATAACATCCACATAATAAATAGCGGCCTTATTACAATCCCAAAATAAAACTTAGAAAATAATAATTTTAACTAAAGCAAAGTAAAAATAACTCCAACAACAAGCATGGCCGCCTCGAGTCTTTTCCGGCTCCATCTCTGCGATCTACTCATCTGCAAAATGTTAAGGAAAGGGTGAGTCAAGACTCAAGTGTAAATCCTCCACCCTAAAAGCACTCATACACAAGATATTAATCAACATGCAAATATGCAACCCAACCTAACCATCCATACTCCTTAACTACCCGTGTGGTCAAAACCATCGATGACTTAGAGTCACAAATTAAATGATGGGGCCAACACATCGTGTGGTCAAAACCATCGATGACCATAGGTCACAAATAATCAAGTGTGGTCAAAACCACTGGTGGTACCAAACCACTGGGACTTAGTCGCAAATAATCAATCGATGTGGTCAAAACCACTGATGACCATAGGTCACAAATAATCTGATGGGGCCAACCCATCTTGTGGTCAAAACCACTGACGACAGTCCATAAAATCATCCCCCTCCTCTCATCAATCCCACCATCACATGCTTATACATCAATTATCATATATCATGTCATAGCATTTAACATACTGTGATGGTATGCAAATCGTATATCAAAAATCACAAGTTAGGGGACTTACTCGGATACCGTGATTATGCCACAAGCTAATCACAACCAAAAGATTCAAGGCAAACAATTAAGTCATGAAATTAATATAGTGTGTAGTGAGATCTTACACACCTGTTACTATCGAAATTCCTAGATCCCGAAAAGCTGATCTACGATGGTAGAACTTGACCCTACATTCGGCCAATTGTCAGTGTTAATACCAAAGGCCTATTCGGCCATATCTACTCAATACCAAAAGTTCTTACCTTGAACGGATTTGATTTCCAAACAAATCTCGAAGCCTTAATTAGTCCCTAAATCATGGCACTCATTAGTTTCGGCATTTAACAATAGACTTTTTAATAGATGGCCCTTGGCCGAATGATGTATAAGCCCTACCATCACTTACCAAAACCGATCGCTGAGGGTTGGATTGAGTACATCAAAATCCGGAGTACCTTATGGGAAATCGGTTCCTAAGAAGAGAAATAGTTAACCACACCATCAATAAATGCCGACAATGGCTAGCCATAACAAGAACAAAGATTTAACACAAGAGAATCCCTTACCACACTATAAAAATCGGTAGCACCCTATTGGGGATGTGAGATTCTACCTAAGCACAATTGGAAGGGCTGGAATTTTAGTGAAGGAGGAGGGTAGGTTCGCTAATGGAGGAAGAAAAGGAGAAGGAAAAGAGGTAGGGATCAATGGAGATTTCGACTTGTAAAAGAAGAGAAGAGATAGATGGGAGATTGAGGAGATTCGGCAAAGACAATGAAGAGATAAAGAAGAAAAGAATTTGCTGGAATTTTGACACTACTTTGTCAGAATAAAATCAAATATGGACAGCCCCAAGGAGTCCAAATTTCGGCAAACACTCTCCCTTTTAGGTGATAATTCTAGCTTTGAATTATCAAAGATAATGCATGATTTATCTTCCAATTAATCTCTTAATCTCCTTCAACAATTCAAAGGCAAATAAACCACTAATAACTCCCCCTCTTCCAAATTAATATGAGCAATAAAAAATAAGCTCAATCTTATCACTTGAAGAGTCCAAATTGCAGCCATCACTCCCTCTCCACTCGCCACCTAAAAAAATAAAACCCAATTTGTCATTCTTTGGGTTCAAACCAAGACCCACTTCCGTAGCCCCCTTAAGCGCCCCTGACCAACTCTCCCAATTGACTTTCATGTCAATTTACCCCACCATTTAATTATAAGGCCTTCTTCCTGGTCTTCTTAACGCTAAAAAGCCCCAAAATAAAATGCTCCTTACGTCCCTTGTGTCTCGAGCCCGAGACCTTATACCAAGGCCCTTAAGCCACGCCCCAAGCCACTCCACCGAACCTATCTTTCATATCACAAACATCCTTCATTTAATTATAAAGCCTTCCTAGCCCTAACGCCCAATAAGCCCACAAGGAAAAAAAAAACATTTCCCCCCTGTTACTGCCGAGGCTCGAACCTCCTCCCTAGCAACCCCCTTAGGCGCACCAAGCCACTTGTGCCAAACCTATTCTTTGTGTCATAATTACCCAAATTTCCCTTAACCCTTTCTCACCTAGCTCCTTCTTTTAAGTACTTTAAAAAGAGATTTTAATTCCAAATCGACCTAATTGGGTTATTTCTAGACCCTAAATCATGCCAAATAAAGTCATATTATTTATTTCTTTAAGCACACATGGGAAATTAATTGAATTACAAACAACCCCTAATTCAGGGTGTTACATTTGATCTAGCACAATTTTTTGTAGTAGATTAGGCCCAATTTTATACTTAACGAATTAGTCTTATAACAAATTAATATAGTTTTTATTAAGTTTCCCTTCTTAGGAACTGGTGAATAAAAGGAGCATTTTTATGTGTTCTATGACTTTCTAGGCCGATTTGGGCCTAAGGGAATACTAACATGTTGATTAAGTGTTCAGGATATCATTCGAGAGAAAAAAGACAGTAGACTACTCCTAATGTTGCAACACGGAGCTGGGATGTCGTAACACAATAAGCATAATACCCAAGGAGTAGTCTCCTAAATATGTTTGACACAACCTTGAAGACACCAAGAATAAAGAAAAATGCCTTCGATGTCGTGACACAACTGCGACGAGGCTAATTTAATGATCAATGGTGTTTTCATCTACAACACTTAAATTAACATGCTTAATCGTCCTTACTTGACCTAATTAGGTCATAATACATGTAATCTATAAATACTTGCTCAGAACAACACATTAGGAGAGGAGGATTCTTAGGTTTTTATTCTCATTCTTAGTCTTACCTAGTTTATGTTATGTTCTTGTAAGCATAAGATCCTATTTCAAAGTGAGACTTTTGCGAGCAAAAATTATTATGAAGCCATGCTTTCATCTATATATCCATGAGCATCTCTTTTCTTTATTCTATTATTTATATTTCTTCCTTTAACATTGTTAATTGAATGTTTGTTTAAAGATTAGAATCAATTTATACATTATACATATTTCGCATGTTTCAATTGTAAATCTAATTAATTGATTGACAGGTAGAGTTCAATTTGGATTGGTTAGATCTAGTTGAGTGTAATTAAAACCTAGGATTGGTGACCATAGGAAGTCATTTAGGTAGGAATGAACCCGAAATCAATATTGCCTACCAAGCATCACTCAGCAAATCAATGGTTAGGGATGGAAGAACTTAAAACCTAGGCTTGACAACCCTAGGAAGTCTTATAGGTAGGAATTAACCCAAAATCAATATTTCCTATCCGTGAAAACCTTACCCTGCCCAGATCTGAACTGTGTCATCGAGAGGTCAATAGACCTTGTCGACCAGTTAGGTTAGTTGAAGGATGAGAAGCCCTACTAGTTTAATTAGTAATCAACTATTTAGAACCCTAAATCAATAATTAATTAGGCAAAATAGTTGGATCTAGGCTAAAGGAACTCACATAGTCAAAACAAAGGTTAGGAGAAGTCGATACATGAACTTAGAAGTAGATTAAGGTTTAGTTCAATTCATTTAGTTTATTATTACTATTATTATCATCCTACTTCTATATTAACACTACTAATTTGTGACTCGAGTATACCAGTAGTTATTTTTTTATAATTGGCTTAATAGCAGTTTTTCCCAAACTGCAATCCCTAGGGTACGATCCTCGGAATACTCGTCAATTGTTTCGTTGTAAACAAACTATATTACAACTTGACCCCGTATACTGGTGGACACCTCCTTAATTTATATATTTAGTTGCAATATTCTCACTCCTGACGTTGGTACGTCGAGAGGTGGTCATTTAAGCTTGTAGAAATACAAGTGATTGGTTAGGAGCATGTTAATAGGATTTTTTGAATAAACTATAAATCTTGTTTGATAATAATTGATTTTAAACTATCTAATTTTAGACTAATTAGTTCAATTTATTGCACTTTGAATAAATTTAAGATGTTAGATATACCAAATGATAAATGGATATATAAGTAGCATGCATGTTTACTTGAATTATAGGTTGTAGAAATTGATAGACTTGGCTGCATTAATCCACGTATGAAATTACCTAGGGATGACCTAAGGTATTGTTTGGTAGGCATTTTTAAGCCAAAAAGCTATCATGCTAATATTTTCCTTAGTACCTAGTTTGAAGTTGTAATCCATTTTCTTGATGAACCAATAATGAAAACATGAGCCTAATAAATAATTTATTTGATTTTTTTTTTCTTGGTCCTTGCATGAATTTAGACACCTGGCCATTGACACTGAATGATTAGGTAGATACATCACGATGGTTTCAAAAGAAAAAAATGAGTGAAGCTAAGAAATTGTATGGTATAGTGAGTATAAGATTTTTAAGCCTGTATAAAAAAAAAAGTAAAATGTCAAACGAGAAAATCTCGAAGAAAAAAAAAACAAAAGGAAAATAAGTTGTAAAAAAAAAGTTCACTCACATTTGTTTGAAAAAAAAAATAAAATCAAGCTTGAATGATTATACTCATGAATACTATACTAGGCCTTGGAAATGGAGAAATAAGGACTATGAGAGAAGTGGATATAAGGTTGTGAGATTATTCGAAATTGGGGGAATATTGGGGATAATATAATGTGCCAAACTACTTTCGTTCTTAGCTATTTTGTTCAAGTCTGTTCTTGATATCCAAACCAACCTAAGTCGCAGAACGTTACAAGCCGAAAAGTCCTATGTGACCTAGGTAGTACTTTATATGGATGACATTGCACCAAATTATGATATTTTTACCACTTATATTGTAACACCCCAAACTCGGCCCATGATTTATGACCGGATCTGACATGTCACATGATGAAAACATGTTAAATCCTTTTTATTCAAGTAAAATAGGTATTAATTCATTACAATCAAGAAAACAAGTTTGATTTGAAATATTTGATAAAATACTACTAACCATGAAGGTTGATTGATAAATCGATAATTTGAACTAATGAACTTATAAAACCGTGACCTTTGAAAATATTGTTGATAATTTGAGAGAATATTTCCGAGTTAAAATATTTGTATAAGTTTGCTATGAAATCCATTTGTTAGTCTATTTTAGAAAATCTTTATTTTAGTTTTTACAAAAAAATTCCCAATTAAAGCAATTTAAGCAAGATATTAAGTACGTTTAAATGTAAAGCAAAATAAAACATATCCTAGAGGCCTTATTACAACTTTAAAACCCAAAATAGTAAAAGTAACGAATTAAAACGGTAAAGAAGTTTACTAATGTTCGAAAACATTATTTCCAAAGTATGGCCTCCACTGAGTCATCCATGGCCCCAAGTCCTCGTCACTAAGCATCGCCTGTAAGGATTAAGAAGGAGGGGTGAGTTCCTAGAACTCACTACATAATTCCCTTACCGTTGTCCACTGGGCTTGAACCCGTATACCAATATCTTGGGCCTAAACCCATTTACATAACAATGTATGAATGAAATAAATATATGCAACCCAACCCATCCTAGTAATCCATCCACTACACACCACCCGTACCATCCCATCACACCTGTGGAGATCAAGTCAACCCACCCCACCAAACACAACAATCGTAGGCAAGTTGCCACTTGTAATATTTGTGGCTGAGCCACTAGAATCATATATGTTAATATAATTGGCACATAGCCTTAATCACGTTGGCACAAAGCCATATTTAATTTGGCACATAACCATTATCAGAATTTGTGGCGAGGCCACCAGAATAATATATACGGTAATATAATTGGCACACAGCCTTAATGTAACATCCTAGATTGGGGGCTCTACATTAGTGATGTGTTGTGTGTGTATCCCATGTTGTGTGTGTGTGTCTAGTGTGTTTAGAGCTTTCGAGAAGGCTTGAGGTTAAGCCTGAGCCTTGGTAGAAATTTTGTTTTTAGACTCTGCAAGGGAGAACTAGGTGAAGTGGGCCTTAAGGATACTTGAATGGGAAAGTTAACACAAAAATCTAGTTGGTAAAGTGACAAGGAGGCGCCACTAAGGGCATAAGAAGGTGACGCCACAAGGGATTTGAAGGGAGCAGGTTCGAATCCCATGTTAAGCAAAAGGAGTGTTTTTTTTAATATATGTGCCTGAGAAGTGAGAGGTGGTTTCGGCTGGGACTCTAAAGGAGTGAGTGTGGATTGAGTCAGAAGATAGGAAGATGAGGATAAGAGAAAAATAAGTGATAGGATAGAGGGGGAAGAGGTGGCCGAATGTGGGACTGTGTGCAAAGGGGAAATAGTTGAAGTGGCTAAGGGCATGCCGAAATTCTCATTTGATTAAGAGTGTGCCGAAATTTCATTTTTTCCTCGAAGCATAGTTTTCTTTCTTCTTCTTTTCTCCTCCTATTTTCGGCATTAGAGGATTTTCTCTTCTCTTCTTCTGCCAAAATCAAAACTCCTAAGTCACTGTTTGGAGTATCTTTATTTTTCTTTCGGCTTTCTCATCCAGTTTTTTTCTACCTTATTTATTTTCGAATCTACCTAGCCTCTTTTCTGTTCATCTTTTTTTGGATCTTTCTTAAAAGCTAAAAACTCCTAGATCTCATTTGTGGCTTGGCTTTAATTCTTTAAACGTTTCAATCTTATTCTTTAATTGTTGAATCTTCTTGCAAGTGGTAGCTGAAATCTTCTGTAGAGGTAAGTGTCGACTTGTGCTATTATTTTTGTAATCTTTTTTGGCTTTTGAGGCCAAAGCTGAATGGCTAATTGGTTGTTAAGGCCATCTTTAGTTTGACGTTTTCTCTGACCTCGTGTTCTTTTTGGGCGGCATTCTAGGATTTGAAGGAGATCTAATCGCCTAGGTTTCTAAGTCAGAAATCAGTAGTATTCGAACCATGTTATTTCTTTTAGGATTTCAAGGTAAGGATTTCAATTCTCCCTAAATTGATCAATCGGTTTCTTTTCATTATTCGTACCTTAACCTAATGTTTTGTTAAGCAATCATCATAGTACCTTCTGAACAAGATCATTCATGGACTCGAATGTCAGCAAATCAAAGGAAGGGGTTGAATCTGTAGTCCCATCCCCAAAGTTCAAGAAACGCACAGTGTCTGCTATTTGTGATTGGCCACCGGGTTGTGGGCAGGCTTCTGAGCAGAACAATAGGCAGATAGTGGTAGTTTTGGCTAGCGATAGTGTCGACATAGAGAGTGTCGTCTTACGTGTTATCAGGTGTGTAAACTTTCAAACACACTATACTATAACTGTACTAACGTTTGTATGGGCTGAAAAGCCAAAAAAAGGGCTGTGTAGACAGTCGTGATGCCCTTAGGGGTAAGGCTAGGATTGCCAGGTACATGACTGTATCGTTTCTTTGCATAGCCGAATGTATGTGTGGTAGACTGATGTGTTATGAATAGCATGTTACATTGTTAGGTTTTGTATGTAGATCATGGTTATGTGTTTGATATGAAGGGGAAGTGCTTAATTGGTCACGTAGTGATCGGTGGCTTTGCCACGATATATATACATATGTTCATACATTATTTTCTGTCACATTGTGATCGGTGGCGCTGCCACGATGTATATATATATTTATTTGGTCCCATAGTGATAGGTGGTTGTGCCACGAAATACTATTTGGTCACCTAGTGTTCGTGTTTAATTGGCAGCATGACTGTCATGATGGAGTGTAGCGGATGGAGGGTTGATTGTAGAAATCCCCATAGTGTGATTGGTTGGTACGGGTTGGTGTGTAGCGGATGGAAAAACTAGGTTTGGGTTGGGCTTATTGCATTCATAAGTGTATGTTGATATATGGGCTTAGGCCAATGTGTAATTGTGGATTGGATGCAATACATATAATGTAGGAGATTTTTACACACTGAGTCTTGGTGACTTACCCCTTTCCTTAACTTTTCAGGTGAGCAGTAGCTCGTGGATGCAGGAGCCGAGGCGGACTCGAGGAGGCCATAAATTTTGATTTCCTTTCTTTATAGTTTGGCAATACTATAAGTTTACGATTTTTTTAAAATTTGGGATTTTCACTATGTAATAAGGCCTTTCAAGGTTGTACTTCGGTTTATTTTGTTATTTTACTGTTATATCAAATGCGACACCTTGGCCGGTTAAATATTAAAGTAAAAAGTGGAGTTTTCAGTAATCTAAGCATCATTGTTTTCAAGACACCGCGGTAAGTAAAAATGTTTTCTTCCAAATCGCCGGTTCTTTCTAAAATTTAACTAAGACTTGATTTTAGTTTACCCTGTGACATACCAGATTTGGTCGTAACCTATGGGCAGGGTTTGGGTGTTACATTTTGGTATCAGAGCCCAATTTCAAAACTCGGGTTGTGAATTGGGTCCAGTGGTGTTTTGTAGTTTGATGTAAGTTTAAGAAAAAGCTTTGGGTTAGGATATGGCCTTCGAGTTTGGGGGCACCTGATCCACCCAGGTAAGTATTCTAACCTTTGATGTGGTACACATAATTGGACTTGATGGGCTTTATGGGGACATAGGTGAGTATGCTAGGGTTTATGGACCTTAGGCCTAGTTAAACAACTCTTAAAATCAATAAGACTTAATTTCTCTAATTAAACATGTCCGTGAACAAGTCGCTGGGTTGGAGTGTGGCAACAGGCATACACATGTCTAGGATTGGATCTAGGGAGAGCTTGGTATTTAAGCGGTCCTAGTGGACCACCTCCTCTTCGTTAGAATTCTACCTGATGCGTAATGTCTGTTCACCTTAGCCGCGAGGACTTGTTAACGGGCCAAAGTTCATAACTAAAACCCGAAAGGGACCAATACCCTAGTTTTGTAAAATTACTTATATCCTTAGTTCTGTAAAATACCCAGAATACCCTAGGTTTAAGAAAATTACCAAAATACCCCTAATTTACGAAATTACCAAAATACCATTTTTTTGTAAAATCACCAAGATACCATATTTTGTGAAATTACAAAAATACCCCTGTAGGGTGAAATTATGAAAATACCCCTGGGTAGTGAAATGACAAAAATACCCTTGTGTGACAAAGGTAAGGTTATGGATGTTACTTTCGTGTTTGATACATTTATGTGATAATTTGTTTAGGAATGCATATGGTTGCTGAATGTATGTGGTTACTAGAACTAGGAGATACAGACTTGAGACTGAACCTTGTAGATATAATTTCGAATTCGAAAGAACTACTACCGAAACTACCTTACATAAGATTGTTCGTTATTAATCAGTGGAAGAAATCATTAATCCATAAAAATTTTAACCAGATAAATCCTGAACGCTAGATATGAGCACTAGGGGCGTGGTGTGCGTGGTTGAGGTAGAGGCGAGATTGCCGGTTTCAAACCAAGAGGTCTAGTCATGTAATGATCGAATTTGACCCTAATCGAAGCAGTGGTTTCGGGACCACGAATCCGAGTCCGAGAAATATTTTAAATTTATATTTTGTGTTTATTATATGTGAATTAATATGTGTGAAAGTTTAGTGGAAAAATTTTATTGTTTGTGTGTTTAATTTAGAAAAGGACTTAATCGCGTAAAAGGTAAAAGTGGCATACTAAAGTGAAATGTGCTAATTTGAGCATGGCTTTATAATATGAAGTATTGAAAGGGTAAATAACCCATTTTATGAGTTAGTGGCGATCATGGACAAGTTTGTCCTTAAGATATAATATTTGGTTATTTTATTATAAAGGTTAATTAAGTAATTTAATAATAAATTAATATATGTTAAAGTAAAACAAAACAAAAGGCCATTTTTCATTCATCTTTGTTCTTGGCAAACTTTGCATGAGAAGAAGGGTTCAAAGTCTTTTTAATTTCGGCACTTTGAAGCTAAAATTGAAGGTGAGTTCTTAGTCGATTTTAGATAATTTTACGTTTTGAGATCGTTGCTTGAATCAGAATGACCCATGTTAAAATTTTTAAGAATAATCATGTATGATGTTTGGCCCTTGTTATATTCTTGTGATTTTTAGTGTTTTATGATTCTATGTAAATGATATGTTGAAGATTAATGTATATTGAATTGGAAATTTTAGTAAATTTGAGTGTTTTTGGACTAATTTATAAAAATAAAAATTTAAAGGGACTTGTTTGCAAAATAAATGAAATGTATGTCTTGGTATGAGAATATAGAAGATTCGGCCCTAAAGTATTATGTGCAAATTATGTGTATTTTGTGTTTTATGCAAATAGGACTAAATTGTAAAAATGTGAAACTATAGGGGTAAAATGGTAATTTGCCTATTTATGTGCTTAGGGACTAAATTGAGATGAAATGTACTTGAATGAGCTAAATTTTTATGTGTTTAGATCAAGAACAAAGAAAAACAAACTTGGATCGGGGAAAGGCGAAAGTTGTCAACTAGCTGATAAACGTTGTCCGTCGATAGTCGAGGTAAGTCCTTAAGCTGAAATAGGTCATATAATTATTTATAAATCTGTTAAATGATAATGTTCGATAAATTTGAAGATATATCATTGTAATAGCCGAATGTACATAGGTGAAATTGGCTTGAATACATAAATTGACAATACGATATGAATGAGTATCTTTGATATATGATTGAGAAAAATGTGAAGTATGTGATTGGTTTATGAATAGTTTCGGGCTTATTGCCTAGCAGGCTTAGTGCCGGTGATTTGATTCGGGTTTATTTCCTAGTAGGCTTAGTGCCGATGATTTGATTCGTGCTTCGTGCCTAGCAGGCTTAGTGCCGGTGACATATTCGGGCTTCGTGCCTAGCAGGCTTAGTGCCAGTGGCATAATTGAGCTTCGTACCTAGTAGGCTTAATGCTGGTGATTTGATTCAGGCTTTGTGCCTAGCAGGCTTAATGCCGGTGATACTTTAAAATGAAGAAATCATAAATTGTTCGAGTGTAATATAGTGAACCTATTGAGTTAGAAACTCAGGTAAGCTCAAATCTTATTGAATTTATCCGAAGTAAGGTAAGTTGTGATTAATGTTACTTGAGTTGAATTAGCATATTAAGAATGGTGTTATGTATGATTGAGCTTATTGATCGATATATATGAATGGTAAAGATAGAATCCGAGCTTAAACGTACTATTTTTGTTGATGTTTGGTTACTAGTAGAAATGCTAATAATGCAAAGACTTTGAATATGAAAATATAGTTGATATGAATGTTACACTTATGTGACGAGGAGCATGTGATTCATGAAAAATACTTTTATACTATGGTTCGATGAAATTATAGGATTATGGTAATGAAGTGTAAATGCTATGATTAACAAGCTGAAAATATTCAGCTCTGCATAAATATAGATGTTATAAGTTTTTAGAAATAAAATTTAATCGTTCGAATGTTATATTAAAGTTGCTTAAGACTTACTAAGCTATTGAGCTTACTATGTATGTGTTTGTATTTCTGTTTTGTAGATCGTTGAATCAACTACGGGCTCAGGGGATCATCAAGGAAGTCAACCACACTATCACTCTCTTTGGTATATATATGTTTTGTAAACTTTTTGAATCAAAGGCACGTATAGGCTTTATTTTGATAAGTAATGAATGATGTTCGGTTTGTAAATATAAATATGGCCTTGCGAATAAAATTTGTTGCTTTTGGTTAAGTATGAGTTATATGTTGATATAATGGTTTGTTTTAAGTCCTTGATATAATATGTGTGCATATCATGTTTAGGAGTTAAATGTGGTTATATAGAATTGGTCATTTATAGGTAATATATATGTATAAATATTGCCTATTTGGTAGTGAAAATTTTCTCTGAGATTATTACGTGTTTAGTTATAATTTCAAAATTGATCATGGAAAGGTATATATTCATGTTTAAATTTGAAGATTTTGAGTTATAATTAGTATGGCCATTCGAATATAGCTAAAATATTGTACTAGTTTGAGCTTGAGATAAATGTATTTTAATTATTAAATGTTGTATATATATGTTTATGTTATCATGATACAAGAGCTATATGAATGCTTATATACAATTATAGTTGAGTTATGTATGAAAAATAAGTGGGTATCGGATGGGTATTAATATAAAATTTTGTATGTGCGTTGATTAAATTATTTTATGAAACATGAAACATGTTATGCAATAGGTTTTGGTATATTTGGTCAAAGCTATCAACTGCATTTTGATAATGTAATGAACTTGTATATCTCGACCACTTAGCCTGATGTTTTGTTCATAAGGTGGTTTTCTTAATATTTAAAATGAATTGACTGTTGAAATAGGGTTACTTTGTTAATTAGTTAAGTATGGTTTACTTGTTTCTAAATTTCATATGTTAAGATCAACTTGTTGAGTGTGGTATATGGAATAGGGATTGTTGTATGACTTATCCGATAATGCCCGTAACCCTAATCTGGCGACGGGTAGGGGTTAAGGGTGTTACATTTTATTGGTATCAGAGCTACGGTTTAGTCTATTCTAGGACTACCGTAGTATGTAAGAGTCTAGCTATACATGTCTTTGAATTGTATATATGATAGTGTGGTGACTTCTGACAATTTCAATTGTATTCTATATAGTAAATGGACTCCGATCCCGATAGAGCCGTAGCTGATGATGTGGAGAGTGTTGCGCCTGGTCTCGCACATGGATCAGTGCCATTAGACTCTCGACCAGATACGGGTAGCCATGAGGGGGAGGCTAAACAAGCCTTCTACCAAATGATGAATGAATGGTTTACCCAGTTTGTTCAGAATAATCCGGCTATACAATAAACTCCACCCCCAAATAATCCAACTCCGGTACCTTCAGCACCCCCGATGATAGATCCGATGAGATCTAGCAGGCCTCCCGTTGATAAAATCAGGAAATATGGGGCCGAGGAATTCAAGGCCTATGATAAAGATGATGCAGAACGAGCTGAGATGTGGCTTGATAACACTATTCGGGTACTCGATGAGTTATCTTGTACTCCAGATGAATGTCTAAAGTGTGCTATATCTCTACTTTGGGACACTGCCTATCACTGGTGGAACACACTGGTATCAGTAGTTTCGAAAGAATAAGTAACTTGGGACTTCTTCCAAATTGAGTTCTGTAAGAAATATATTAGTCAGAGATTCATCGATCAAAAACGAAAAGAATTTCTTGAACTAAAACAGGGGCGAATGATTGTGACAGAATATGAACGAAAATTTGTCAGACTTAGCAGATATGCTAGAGAGTGTGTTTCTACTGAAGATATTATGTGCAAAAGATTTGAAGACGGTCTGAATGAAGATATAAAGTTGCTAGTCGGCATTCTTGAAATCAAAGAGTTTGTGATACTAGTCGAGCGGGCTTGTAAGGCTGAAGAGCTCGAAAAAGAGAAAAGAAAAGCTAAAATAGAAGCTAGAGACACTCGTAAGAGATCAACAAGTAAGACTTACCATTCGGTGCCTAAGAAATTCAGAGATGACTCCAACTGACATAAAGCTACTTCAGACTTACCTAGACATGATCGACCTCCAGGGAGTTATCGAGCCACTTCGATAGCTAGTGTTGGTAATGTTCCACAGGACCGGGTCGAGTGTAAACATTGCGGGAAATGTCATTCGAAGTTGTAGGGTTTGTGATCGGTCCTATTTTAAATGTGGATCATTGGACCATTTTATTCGAGAGTGCCCGATGTTAGCCAAACAGAATACGGTTCAAAACACTAGACCGAGCAGCACGCCAGCACGGGGTCGACCACCCAAACATTCCAGTAATGTAGGTGGCAGTCATAGAGGGACGAAAGACACTATAGTTCGATCAGAGGCCCGAGCACCTACCAGAGCTTATGCTACACGAGCCAGAGAGGATGCTTCTTCCCCCGATGTCATTACTGGTACTTTCACCCTTTATGATACTACTGTGATTGCATTGATTGATCCTAGTTTGGCTCATTCATATGTGTGTGAAACTCTAGTATTCGGTAAGACTCTGCCAGTTGAGTCTACTGAGTTTGTGATTCGTGTGTCCAACCCTTTGGGTAGATGTGTACTTGTTAATAAAGTGTGTAAAGGTTGCCCGTTGATGATTCAGGATTATTGTTTCCCAGTCAATTTAATGTTGTTGCCCTTCGATGAGTTCAATATAATTTTGGGAATGGACTGGCTAACTTCACATGATGCAGTGGTGAATTGCAAAAGAAAGCTTATTAATTTGAGATGTCAGAACGGTGAGATCATCAGAATTAAATCCAGTGATTTAAGTGAGCTTCCTACAATAATATCCTCGATGTTGGCCCGAAAGTATGTGA
Organism: Gossypium rotundifolium; assembly: GCA_025506655.1. NCBI lineage: Eukaryota > Viridiplantae > Streptophyta > Magnoliopsida > Malvales > Malvaceae > Gossypium > Gossypium rotundifolium. Next base: position 147,420,551 of record CP106734.1, read on the forward strand.
GAAAAGGGTGGGAAGCTTATTTGGCCTATGTACTGGATAATAAAGTATCTGAAAAGCATATTGAATCTGTACCGATTTTGTGTGAATACCCAGATGTGTTTCTTGAAGAACTACCGGGTTTACCCCCAATACGAGAAATTGAGTTTGGCATTGAATTATCACCGGGAACGACTCCGATCTCGATAGCTCCATATCAGATGGCACCTACTGAGTTAAAAGAGTTGAAAGCACAGTTGCAAGAGTTAATAGATAGGGGCTTTGCAGGACCAAGTTTCTCTCATTGGGGTGCACCAGTCCTTTTTGTGAAGAAAAAAGATGGAACAATACGGATGTGTATTGATTATCGGCAATTGAATAAGGTAACTATAAAGAATAAATACCCGTTACCTCGGATTGATGATTTGTTTGATTAGTTGAAGGGGGCTTCAGTATTTTCGAAGATAGATTTGAGATCGGTTTATTATCAGTTGCAAGTCAGAGGTATAGATGTGCCAAAGACTGCATTCCGGACGAGGTACGAACATTTTGAGTTTTTGGTTATGCCTTTTGGGCTTACTAATGCACCTACTATTTTTAGGGATTTGATGAATCGGGTTTTTAGACAGTTTTTGGATCGATTTGTAGTAGTGTTTATTGATGATATATTGATCTACTCCAAAGATGAAATCGAGCATGCTGAGCATTTGAGATTAGTGCTACAAACTTTGCGAAATCAGCAGTTGTATGCGAAGTTTAGTAAGTGTGAGTTCTGGATGAAAGAGGTCAGCTTTTTGGGACATGTTGTTTCAGCATCAGGTATTCAAGTTGATCCGAACAAAATCTCGGCTATACTTGATTGGAAGCCACCGAAAAATGTTTCCGAGATTTAAAGTTTTTTGGGACTTGCGGGCTACTACAGACGGTTTGTGAAAGGTTTTTCTGTAATAGCTACACCTCTGACAAAGCTACTACAGAAAGATGTCAAGTTCGAGTGGTCAAAAAATTATCAGAAAAGTTTCGATCAGTTGAAAGCCCTTTTGATGGAAGCTCCGGTGTTAGCTCAGCCTGAATCAGGTAAAGAATTTCTTGTGTATTCTGATGCTTCCTTAAGTGGTTTGGGCTGTGTATTGATGTAGGAAGGCAAGGTTATAGCCTACGCTTCGAGACAACTAAAGCCGCATGAAAAAATTATCCGACTCACGATCTAGAATTAGCGACTATTGTTTTGCATTAAAATTTGGCGACTATTTATTCAATGAGAAATGTCACGCTTATTCGGATCATAAAAGCCTAAAGTATTTGATGACTCAAAAAGATCTGAACTTGAGGCAACGCAGATGGTTAGAACTGTTGAAAGACTATGAGTTGGTGATTGACTACCATCCGGGGAAAGCTAACGTTGTTGCAGATGCGTTAAGTCAAAAATCATTATTTGCTCTTCGTGCAATGAACGCACAGATGGTTATGTTTGGTGATGGATCGATCCTAGCCAAATTACAAGCAAGACCAATGTTTATTCAGCAAATTTGTGATGCATAAAAAGTCGACAAGGATTTGATTGCTAAGCGAATTCAGTGTGAAAAAGATGTGGAATCAGAATTTCAAATTGATGCAAATGATTGTTTGAACTTTAAAAATAGAATGTGTGTTCTGAAGAACTTGGATTTAATTCAGATGATTCTGAGTGAGGCTCATAGTGGTCGATTATCGATACATCCGGGTAGCACAAAAATGTATAATGATTTGAAACAGTTCTATTGGTGGCCTGGCATGAAGCGGGATATATCTGAATTTGTTTCAAAGTGCTTAATTTGTCAGCAAGTAAAAGCCGAGCATCAAGTGCCTTCTGGGTTGCTTCAGCCGATCATGATACCTGAATGGAAATCGGATAGAATCACTATGGATTTTGTATCTGGTTTGCCTATGACACCAAGCAAGAAATGTGCAGTCTGGGTTATAGTTGATAGATTGACCAAATCGGCTCATTTTGTACCAATTCGAACGGACTATTCACTTGATAAACTTGCTGAATTGTATATATCACAGATTGTGAGGTTGCGTGGTGTGCTGAGTTCCATTATTTTGGGCAGAGACCCGAGATTCACATCACGATTTTGGAAGAAGTTGCAAGATGCTTTAGGTAATAAACTTTACTTTAGTACAGCCTTTCATCCACAGGCAGACGGTCAATCTGAACGAACTATTCAGATACTTGAGGACATGTTGAGATGCTGCGTTCTTAAGTTTGAAGATGCGTGGGAAAGATACTTACCTCTGATTGAATTTGCCTATAATAACAGTTTTCAATCTAGTATCAAAATGGCGCCCTATGAAGCCTTGTACGGCGAAAGTGTCGAACACCATTATATCGAATCGAGCTCACGAGAATAAGATACACGGGTTGATTTGATTAAAGAAATGTAATGTAAAGTAGCTATTATTAGAGACAATTTGAAATCGCTCGGATCGTCAAAAGTCCTATGCTGATTTGAAACGTAAATACATTGAATTTCGTGTCGAGATCGAGTATTTTAAAGGTTTCTCCGTGGAAGAAAGTACTTCGCTTTGGCCGGAAGGCAAGTTGAGTCCGAGATTCATCGCACCATATGAAATCATTGAACGTGTTGGGCCTGTTGCTTATAGGTTGAAGCTACCTCCAATTAGAAAAGATACACGATGTATTTCACGTTTCTATGCTCTGAGATACAGATCGATCCGCTACATGTGATTGCTCCATCCGAGATTGAAATCCAACCCGATATGACGATGAGGAAAAATCGATCCGTATCTTAGCTCGGAAATGAAAGAGTTAAGAAACAAAAGGATTTCCTTAGTGAAAGTACTATGGAATCGGCACGGAGTTGAAGAGGCTACGTGGGAGCCTGAGGACTCAATGAGGCAACAATATCCGACGTTATTTAACGGTAAGATTTTCGGGGACGAAAATCCTTAAAGGGGGGAGAGTTGTAATAGACCGAATTTGACCCTAATCGGAACGGTGGTTTCGAGACCACGAATTCGAGTCCGAGAAATATTTTAAATTTATATTTTGTGTGAATTAATATGTGTGAAAGTTTAGTGGAAAAATTTTATCGTTTGTGTGTTTAATTTAGAAAAAGGACTTAATCGCGTAAAAGGTAAAAGTGGCATACTAAAGTGAAATGTGCTAATTTGAGCATGGCTTTATAATATGAAGTATTGAAAGGGTAAATAACCCATTTTATGAGTTAGTGGCCGGTCATGGACAAGTTTGTCCTTAAGATATAATATTTGGTTATTTTATTATAAAGGTTAGTTAAGTAATTTAATAATAAATTAATATATGTTAAAGTAAAACAAAACAAAAGGCCATTTTTTCATTCATCTTTGCTCTTGGCCGAAACTTTGCATGAGAAGAAGGGTTCAAAGTCTTTGTAATTTCGGCACTTTGAAGCTAAAATTGAAGGTGAGTTCTTAGTCAGTTTTAGATAATTTTTACATTTTTGAGATCGTTGCTTCAAACTGTAGCTGACCCATGTTAAAATTTTTAAGAATAATCATGTATGATGTTCGGCCCTTGTTATATTCTTGTGATTTTTGGTGTTTTATGATTCTATGTAAATGATATGTTGAAGATTAATGTATATTGAATTGGAAATTTTAGTAAATTTGAGTGTTTTTGGACTAATTTGTAAAAATAAAAATTTAAAGGGACTTGTTTGCAAAATAAATGAAATGTATGTCTTGGTATGAGAATATAGAAGATTCTACCCTAAAGTATTATGTGCAAATTATGTGTATTTTGTGTTTTATGCAAATAGGACTAAATTGTAAAATGTGAAACTATAGGGTAAAATGGTAATTTGCCTATTTATGTGCTTAGGGACTAAATTGAGATGAAATGTACTTGAATGAGCTAAATTTTTATGTGTTTAGATCAAGAACAAAGAAAACAAATTTGGATCGGGAAAGGCGAAAGTTGTCAACTAGCCGATAAACGTTGTCCGTCGATAGTCGAGGTAAGTCCTGTCGAAATAGGTCATATAATTATTTACTTAATCTGTTAAATGATAATGTTCGATAAATTTGAAGATATATTATTGTAATAGCCGAATGTACATAGGTGAAATTGGCTTGAATACATAAATTGACAATACGATATGAATGAGTATCTTTGATATATTATTGAGAAAAATATAAAGTATGTGATTGGTTTATGAATAGTTTCGGGCTTATTGCCTAGCAGGCTTAGTGCCGGTGATTTGATTCGGGCTTATTGCCTAGCAGGCTTAGTGCCTGTGAATTGATTCGCTTCGTGCTCAGCGTGCTTAGTCTTATGACATATTCGCTTGTGCCTAGTAGGCTTAGTGCCGATGATTTGATTCGTGCTTTGTGCCTAGCGTGCTTAATGCCGGTGATACTTTAAAACGAAGAAATCATAAATTGTTCGAGTGTAATATAGTGAACCTATTGAGTTAGAAACTCAGGTAAGCTTAAATCTTATTGAATTTATCAGAAGTAAGGTAAGTTGTGATTAATGTTACTTGAGTTGAATTAGCATATTAAGAATGGTGTTATGTATGATTGAGCTTATTGATCGATATGTATGAATGGTAAAGATAGAATCTGAGCTTAAACGTACTATTTTTGTTGATGTTTGGTTACTAGTAGAAATGCTAATAATGCAAAGACTTTGAATATGAAAATATAGTTGATATGAATGTTACACTTATGTGACGAGGAGCATGTGATTCATGTAAAATACTTTTATACTATGGTTCGATGAAATTATAAGATTATGGTAATGAAGTGTAAATGCTATGATTAACAAGTGAAAATATTCTACTCGGATAAATATAGATGTTATAAGTTTTAGAAATAAAATTTAATCGTTCAATGTTATATTAAAGTTGCTTAAGACTTACTAAGCTATTGAGCTTACTATGTATGTGTTTGTATTTCTGTTTTATAGATCGTTGAATCAACTACGGGCTCAGGGGATCATCAAGGAAGTCGACCACACTATCACTCTCTTTGGTATATATATGTTTTGTAAACTTTTTGAATCAAAGGCATGTATAGGCTTTATTTTGATAAGTAATGAATGATGTTCAGTTTGTAAATATAAATATGGCCTTGTGAATAAGGCTGTTGCTTTTGGTTAAGTATGAGTTATATGTTGATATAATGGTTTGTTTTAAGTCCTTGATATAATATGTGTGCATATCATGTTTAAGAGTTAAATGTGGTTATACGAAATTGGTCATTTATAGGTAATATATATGTATAAGTATTGCCTATTTGGTTGTGAAAATTTTCACCGAGATTATTACGTGTTTAGTTATAATTTCAAAATTGATCATGGAAAGGTATATATTCATGTTTAAATTTGAAGATTTTGAGTTATAATTAGTATGGCCATTCGAATATAGCTAAAATATTGTACTAGTTTGAGCTTGAGATAAATGTATTTTAATTATTAAATGTTGTATATATATGTTTATGTTATCATGATACAAGAGCTATATGAATGCTTATATACAATTATAGTTGAGTTATGTATGAAAAATAAGTGGGTATCGGATGGGTATTAATATAAAATTTTGTATGTGCATTGATTAAATTATTTTATGAAACACGAAACATGTTATGCAATAGGTTTTGGTATATTTGGTCAAAGCTATCAACTACATTTTGATAATGCAATGAACTTGTATATCTCGACCATTTAGCCTGAAGTTTTGTTCATAAGGTGGTTTTCTTAATATTTAAAATGAATTGACTATTGAAATAGGGTTACTTTATTAATTAGTTGAGTATGGTTTACCTGTTTCTAAATTTCATATGTTAAGATCAACTTGTTGAGTGTGGTATATGGAATCGGGATTGTTGTATGACTTATCTGGTAATGCTCGTAACCCTAATCTAGCGACGGGTAGGGGTTAAGGGTGTTACAAGTCATGAGTCAGGTAATGAGATACCAGTGCCACCAGCTGTGGAGGCAGAGTATCAGGACCAAACGGGCGGAGACGATGCGGTGTCCCAAGCAATGCTCCGAGTGTTGGAGAGAGTTGCGGGAGTAGGCATGGGTACGGGAGCTCAGAAATCTATGCCAGAGCAACTTAAGGCTAATGGAGTAGAAATGTTTAGGGGAATTTTTGGTGTAGCTCCTAGTACAACTGAGTATTGGATGGAAGCCGTGGAGCGTATAATGGATGACCTTGACTTCACGGAGGAGGAGAATCTGAAGGGAGTGGTGTCTCTTCTTCGGGATGAAGCGTACCAATGGTGGCTTATGATTAGGGATGGTGCAGTGGCTGACCGCATTACTTGGGATTTCTTCAAGTCGGCATTCCAGAGTAAGTACATCGGATCAAGTTATGTGGATGCGCAGCGTAGGGCATTTTTGAATCTGATTTAGGGTAATATATCGGTAGCTGTTTATGAAGCAGAATTCCTACGCTTGAGTCATTATGCCCGAGGGATAGTGGCCACCGAGCATGAGCATTGTATTCGATTTGAGGATGGTTTGAGGGATGATCTACGGGTGTTGATAGCCCCTCAACGAGAGCAAGAATTTGCAATTTTAGTAGAAAAGGCTAAGATAGCCGAGAAAGTTAAGCGAACTGAGAAGCAGAATAATGAGAGAGACAGGGATAGGAATAAGAGGAATGTTAGATCGTCAGGGTCAATGAGGTATTTCCTGAAAAGACCTAAGATGGCCAGGCCGAGACAGGGTGTGAGATCTAGGGGTAATGGTCAACCTCAGAGGTGTGGTCGGTGTAATAAATTTCATTCAGGCGAATGTTGGGTAGGTGATAGGAAATGTTTTAGGTATGGGTCCTCGGATCATCTGGTTAGGGACTGTCCACAGGATCGGGGTAGCATGGAGCCAGTAGGACAGACTAACGCTCAGCCTGGTAGAGGAGGTCCACAACCGCAGAGAGGTCGTGGTCCAGCCAGAGGAGGTAATGGTTATGGTCAGGGCCGTGGAACGCAAGGCAGAGGTGCAAGGAACACCGATGTAAGATAGCCGGGGTTGGTCTATGCGGTAAGACGTCGAGAGGAGGGGGATGCACCGGATGTCATAACCGGTACGTTCTTGATTTTTGGGTTGCCTTTTTTTGCATTAATTGATATTGGATTGACACATTCTTATGTTGCTAGTATAGTATCTGGAACCCTAAGTATAGACTCTGAGATTATTCCTAGGGAGATAACTGTAATTAGCGCGCTAGGTCAATCAGTGGTGGTAAACTGACTGTATAGGGATGCACCTCTAGAAGTGCAAGGGGTAGTTTTTCTGGCAGATTTAATGGAGCTACCTTTTGAGGAGTTCGATCTGATCTTAGGTATGGACTGGTTAGTGAAATATCGAGCGAATCTAGACTGTGCAGCGAAGTGTATGGTACTAAAGACTAGTCAGGAGGATGAGGTGGTGGTAATAGGTAAAAGGAGGGACTACATGTCTAATGTAGTATCCGCTTTAAAGGCTGAAAGAATGATGAGAAAAGGGTGTAGGGCATTCGTAGCTTTTGTTTGTGCTTTGGAGGTACAGGATTCAACTGTGGAGAATGTTAGAACGGTGAGGGAGTTTTCTAACATTTTCCCAAAAGAACTTCCCGGACTACCTCCGGATCATGAGATGGAATTTGAAATTGATCTTCTTCCGGGAACAGCACCAGTATCCATTACACCATATAAAATGGCGCCAAAGGAGTTGGTGGAACTAAAAGCCCAGACTCAGGAATTGTTGGATTGGGGTTTCATTCGACCAAGTGTATCGCCTTGGGGAGATCCAGTGCCATTTGTCAAGAAAAAGGATGGATCAATGCATACGTGCATTGACTACCGTCAGCTAAACAAGTTGACTATCAAGAACAAGTATCCGTTGCCAAGGATTGATGACTTGTTCGATCAACTGAAAGGGGCGTCAGTGTTCTCAAAGATAGATTTGAGATTAGGATACCATCAGCTTAAGGTCAAAGAATTGGATATTCATAAGACAGCTTTCAGGACCCGTTATGGCCATTATGAATTTTTGGAAATGTCGTTTGGGTTGACTAACGCACCAACGACGTTTATGGATATGATAAACTGGGTGTTCCAACCCTATTTGGACCGATTCATGATGGTATTTATAGATGATATCCTGGTGTATTCAATGTTAGAGGAGGAGCATGATTTGCATCTACGAGTGGTACTACAAATCCTGAGGGAGAAGAAATTGTATGCAAAATTCAGTACGTGCAAATTTTGGTTAAGGGAGGTTACTTTTCTAGGATAAGTTGTGTCGGCTGAAGGGGTCAGAGTTGATCCCCGGAAGGTTGAAGCTATCATGGATTGGAAAGCACCAATGTTTGTGACAGATATTCGGAGTTTCCTGGGTCTTGCTAGTTATTACAAGAGGTTCGTAGAAGGATTTTCTTGATTGCACATCTTTATCCAAGTTGTTGAGGAAGGGAGTACTTTTTGTGTGTGGTGACAAGCAACAGGAAAGTTTTGAAAAGTTGAAGAAGGTGTTGATGGAAGCTCCGGTGTTGATTCAACCGGAGGCTGAAAAGGAGTTCGTGGTTTATTGTGATGCTTCGCACACCGGGTTAGGATGTGTGTTGATGCAAGGCGGAAGAGTGGTTGCTTATGCGTCTCGACAGTTAAGATCGCATGAGCTAAATTATCCCACGCATGATTTGGAGTTGGCGGAGGTGGTTTTTGCTTTAAAGATTTGGAGACACTATCTATATGGGGAGAGGTCCATCGTTTACACAGATCATAAGAGCTTGAAATATCTCCTCACCCAAAAGGAGTTGAATTTAAGGTAGAGGAGGTGGATTGAACTACTAAAGTATTACGATTGTTCGATTGAATACCATCCGGGCAAAGCTAACATGGTGGTGGATGCGCTAAGCCGGAAGGTGATCTCGGACCTGAGGGCGATGTTTGCTCATCTGAGCCTGTATGAAGATGGGAGTTTATTAGCTGAGCTGCAGGTAAAGCCGACATGGATAAATCAGATTAAAGAGAACCAGTTGCAGGATGATGACTTGAGTGCTCGGCTATCTCAAATGCAACATGGTGAAGTAAGGGAACATAATCTGAATGATGACGGGGTTCTGTGTTTTCGAAAAAAGTTTTGTGTGACGAAGGACGTGGAATTGAGGTGGATGATTCTTCAGGAAGTGCATAGTAGCCCATATGCTATGCATCTGGGAGGAAGTAAAATGTATCAAGATTTACGAGAACAATTTTGGTGGCCAGGTCTGAAGCGGGAGGTAACTGAATTTGTAGGTAAATGTTTGACATGTCAGTAGGTAAAGGCAGAGCATCAGTTGCCTTCGGGGTTGTTACAGCCAGTGAAGATTCCGCAATGGAAATGGGAGAGAATCACTATGGATTTTGTTAGTGGGCTACCTCTTACGCCTACTAAGAAGGATTCGATATGGGTAGTCGTAGATCAGTTGACGAAGTCCGCTTATTTTATACAGTTCGGGTTGATTACTCTCTACAAAGGTTGGCTAAGTTGTATTTAGCGGAGATTGTGAGGTTGCATGGAGTACCTATGTCCATTATCTCGGACAGGGATCCTAGGTTTACATCAAGATTTTGGAGGGCGTTACATCAAGTGTTGGGTACAAAGTTGGATTTTAGTATGGTGTTTCACCCACAGACGGACGGACAGTCAGAAAGGGTGATACAGATTTTGGAAGACATGTTGAGAGGTTGCATTATCAATTTCAAAGGTAGTTGGGAAGAATTCCTACCATTGGCAGAATTCGCATATAATAATACCTACCAGTCTAGTATTCAGATGGCACCATATAAAGCGTTGTACAGGCGAAAGTGTCGTACTCCTACATGTTGGACGGAGTTGGGTGAACAACAGTTATTGGGTCCAGAACTCGTATTGGAAACGGAGAATAAGGTTGTGTTGATTCGGGCTAGGTTGAAGGAAGCGTCGGATAGGCAGAAGTCCTATGCTGACCTAAAGCGAAGAGACATAGAATTTGCAGTGGTGATCGGGTTTTCTAGAAGGTATCATCGTGGAAGAAAATTCTAAGGTTTAGACGGAAGGGTAAGCTAAGCCCTAGGTTCATCGGGCCTTATCGGGTGTTGAAGCGTGTAGGACCAGTTTCTTATCAGCTTGAGCTACCTTCGGAGCTAAGTAAGATTCATGATGTGTTCCATATTTCAATGTTGCGACGTTACCGTTCAGACCCATCTCATGTGATACCATTGGAGGAACTTGAAGTAAGGCCTGATTTAACTTATGAAGAGGAACCAGTTCAGATCTTGGAGCGGGATGTTAAGGTTTTGCGAAGAAAATTGGTTCCTTTGGTTAAGGTTCTATGGTGGAATCACGGATCAGAGGAAGCTACATGGGAGCCGGAGGATGTTATACGATAGCAATACCCTTACCTCTTTTGATCAGGTAATTTCAGGGATGAAATTCTTTTTAGGAGGGTAGAACTGTAACATCCTAGATTGGGGGCTCTGCATTTGTGATGTGTTGTGTGTGTATGCCATGCTGTGTGTGTATGTCTGGTGTGTTTCGAGCTTTCGGGAAGGCTTGAGGTTAAGCCGAGCCTTGGTAGAAATTTTGTTTTTAGACTCTGCAAGGGAGAACTAGGTGAAGTGGGCCTTAAGGATACTTGAATGGGAAAGTTAACACAAAAATCTAGTTGGTAAAGTGGCAAGGAGGCGCCACTAAGGGCATAGGAAGGTGACGCCACAAGGGATTTGAAGGGAGCAAGTTCGAATCCCATGTTAAGCAAAGGGAGTTTTTTTTTTAATATATGTGCCTGAGGAGTGAGAGGTGGTTTCGGCTGGGACTTTAAAGGAGTGAGTGTGGATTGAGTCAGAAGATAGGAAGATGAGGATAAGAGAAAAATGAGGGATAGGATAAAGGGGGAAGAGGTGGTCGAATGTGAGACTGTGTGCAAGGGGGAAATCGGTTGAAGCGGCTAAGGGCATGCTGAAATTCTCATTTGGTTAAGGGTGTCCCGAAATTTCTTTTTTTTTCCCAAAGCATAGTTTTCTTTCTTCTTCTTTTCTCCTCCTATTTTCAGCATCTTCTCTTCTTCTGCCAAAATCGAAACTCTTAAGTCACTGTTTGGAGTATTTTTGTTTTTCTTTCGGCTTTCTCATCCAGTTCTTTTCTACCTTATTCATTGTCAAATCTACCTAGCCTCTTTTCTGTTCATCTTTTTTTCGGATCTTTCTTAAAAGTTGAAAACTCCTAGTTCTCATTTGTGGCTTGGCTTTATTTCTTTCAACGTGTCAATCTTCTTCTTTAATTGACAAATCTTCTTGCAAGTGGTAGCCGAAATCTTCTGTAGAGGTAAGTGTCGACTTGTGCTATTATTTTTTTTAAACTTTTTTGGCTTTTGAGGTCAAAGCCAAATGGCTAGTTGGTTGTTAGGGCCATCTTTAGTTTGACGTTTTCTCTGACCTCGTGTTCTTTTTGGGCGGCATTTCGGGATTTGAAGGAGATCTAATCGCCTAGTTTTCTAAGTTAGAAATTGGTAGTATTCGAACCATGTTATTTCTTTCGGGATTTCAAGGTAAGGATTTCAATTCTCCTTAAGTTGATCAATCAATTTCTTTTCGTTATTCGTACCTTAACCTAATGTTTTGTTCAGCAATCATCATAGTACCTTCTGAACAAGCTCATTCATGGACTCGAATGTCAGCAAATCAAAGGAAGGGGTTGGATCTGTAGTCCCAGCCCCAAAGTTCAAGAAACGCGCAGTGTCTGCTATTCGTGATTGGCCACCGGGTTGTGGGCAGGCTTTTGAGCAGAATAATAGGCAGATAGTGGTAGTTTCGGCTAGCGATAGTGTCGACATAGAGAGTGTCGTCTTACGTGTTATCAGTTGTGTAAACTTTCAAACACACTATACTATAACTGTACTAACGTTTGTATGGGCTGAAAAGCTGGAAAAAGGGCTGTGTAGACAGTCATGATGCCCTTAGGGGCTAGGATTGCCAGGTACGTGACTGTATCGTTTCTTTGCATAGCCGAATGTATGTGTGGCAGATTGATGTGTTATGAATAGCATGTTGCATTGTTAGGTTTTGTATGTAGATCATGGGTATGGGTTTGATATGAAGGGGAAGTGCTTAATTGGTCACGTAGTGATCGGTGGCTTTGCCACGATATATATACATATGTTCATACATTATTTTTGGTCACATTGTGATTGGTGGCTATGCCAAGATGTATATATATATTTATTTGGTCACATAGTGATATGTGGCTGTGCCACGAAATACTATTTGGTCACCTAGTGATCGTGTTTAATTGCAACATGACTATCGTGATGGAGTGTAGCGGATGGAGGGTTGATTATAGAAATCCCCACGGTGTGATTGGTTGGTACGGGTTGGTGTGTAGTAGATGGAAAAACTAGGTTTGGGTTGGGCTTATTGCATTCATATGTGTATGTTGATATGTGGGCTAAGGCTATTGTGTGATTGTGGATTGGATGCAGCATGTATAATGTGGGAGATTTTTACACACTGAGTCTTGGTGACTCACCCTTTTCCTTAACTTTTCAGGTGAGCAATACCTCGTGGATGCAGGAGCCGAGGCGGACTCGTGGAGGCCATAAATTTTGATTTCCTTTCTTTATAGTTCGGCAATACTATAAGTTTACGTTTTTTTTTTAATTTAGGATTTTCGCTATGTAATAAGGCCTTTCAAGGTTGTACTTCGGTTTATTTTGTTATTTTACTGTTTATATCAAATGCAACACCTCGGCCGGTTAAATATTAAAGTAAAAAGTGGAGTTTTCAGTAATCTAAGCATCATTATTTTCAAGACACCGCGGTAAGCAAAAAAGTTATCTTCCAAATCGCCGGTTCTTTCTAAAATTTAACTAAGACTAGATTTTATTTCACCCTGTGACATACCAGGTTCGGTCATAATGCATGGGCCGAGTTTGGGGTGTTACACTTAATCACGATGGCACAAAGCCATATTTAATTTGGCACATAGCCATTATCAGAAATTGTGGCAGTGCTACCAGACTACACTTCTATTCATTCAATTATCCCATCACATGCAATATGTAGAGATGCAACATATATAATAACATAATATTCACATAGATAAACAACAATCATTAATTCAATAATTGATTGCGGTAAATCGGACAATTATAGCATTTTGTAATTTGGCCCACTACCGCATTCTAGCAATTTGGCCCATAGAGCATTTTCATAATTCGGCCTATAGGGGCATTTCGGTAAATTTTACCACCAAAAGGTATTTCTGTAATTTTACCCATCGAGGGTACTTTCGTAATTTTGTAACCCCGAACTTAACTATTAATTTGGGGCATAAAATTGAAACTGTCTATCCGAGTCATATTGACTAAATTGACTATAACTCGAGTTAGGAAACTCGAAATTTAGATCCGTAAATTTTCCTTGAAACCAGACTCATATATCTTCTTACTACAATTTTTCAGAATTTTTGGCTTAGCCATTTAGTACAGTTTATTCATTAAATTTTCCCCTATTTCACTAACCAACAGTTCTGCCTCTCTTACCCTAAGTTCAAATATCTCCTTGTACAATTTTCATATGTTGCTCCCACTTATTTCTATTGAAGATAGACTCACTAAGGAATCTATACATATAAATTATAACTCATAATTAGCTTTGTGCAATTTTGAATGATTTTTTCCAAGACGAAATAGAGAACCACGAAGTCATTCAGAACCAGTCTCACTAAAATTAAAATATCATAAAATATAACATTCCTCTTCCTACTCTGTTTCTTTCATATAAAAATAGACACAATAAGCTTTAATTCTATACCTTATTCACCTTCTAATTCCCTTTATCCTATTTTTCATGATTTTTCAAAATCACATCGATGCTGCTAACCAAAAATTGTTTCATCGCAAAATATAGTTACCACTACAAACATACGCACGCCCGAGTGGTTACAGATGTCGGTTTCTGATTTTTTGATATTTCCACTGAATCACAAAAAATTTCATGAAAATTTTAGAAGGTGTGAGATTACACACCTTGTTCGGAATCCGTAACACGATACTTTCCACAGCACCAACAATCCGAGTCTCTTATTACGAGGGATAGGTGTTCGATTAGCCCTCTGTTAAAGTACTTCGAGTCTCTAGAAGTGATTAACACAAGAACAAATGTTAGCCACACCATATTCAGCTTGAGTAAGAATCACCCAAACAATACACACCCTTGACCTATATCCGGCTTTATTTACTTACCAACCCTCTTCCGAAAGCCAAAGGCTTGAAAGATGACAAGAGTGTAAGCTAACACTCTACCGATTCGGCCCGCACCAAGAGAACCAAGAAGATGGAAGTAGCAAGGAATAGATTCGGCCTTGGTCAAAAGAACAGGGTGAATAATTGATTTTAGAAAAGGGAGTAAATGAGAAACAAGAAGAGAATAAACGAAGAGTAAGAACACTACCTTACAACCACCAAAACTCGAGAAGGCAAAGAAGCTTCGGCAAACACAAGAACCAAGTTTCGACTATTGAAAGAAAATGGGCAAGAGTAGGTTGAGAGTTACGGCAAAGCAAGGGAGAAAAAAGAACAATTTTGACTTGGAAGTTTCGGCCAAAGCAATGGGAATGTTTCGGCAAGACAAAGAAAAAGGTTTGGAAAAGAAACACAAAGTGTCCAAACAAAAGAAAAATACCTCTCAAGCACCAAAACTAGCAAAATGGCTTACAAAAATTCGACTCTCCCTTCCCCCTAACAAAACCGTGTGAAACTCTTGCCAAAAGGATAGATGTTGACCATAAACTTCTTTCCAAAACATCTTCCCTAAAACCGGCCAACATATTCCCCCTTCTTGCTCCTTTCTTTTACTCCTTTCCATACACTCCTCCTTACCACATTTCCTTAGCCACCTTTCTATAATTAAAAAGCCCACCTTACCAAAAATACAACCATGGCCGACACTATGGATGGATAGCACAAAAAAATTAATCAACATTTTGCACTAGGTGGGATTCAAACTCCACCCCTCAAGCCCATACATGCAACGCCACACCACTCCTCTACTGGCTTCACTTGTACTAGCAAATTGCCCAATTATTCCCTTATGCTAGTTGCCACTTGCCTTCTCCCCTTTTAATGCTTCAACACTAAAATTTTCCTATGGCCTAACTTGAACCCGAAACTTCCTAGAAACCCCGTAACTTTCCAAAATCACCTTCCTAATAAGTCCAACTTGAAATAATGTCGTTCTCTTGTTCTAAAAAATTTTAAACGCTCCCAAGACCAAGGCCCAATGGGCCCAATTCTACTAGGCCTAATTTTGGGATGTTACAATTCTACCATCCTTAAAGAAATTTCGTCCTCGAAATTTCCAACCAACTACTAAACGCACCGCTCAAGTCACACCACTATGCTTTCGCTGCGCATTCTGATCTTAATAACATTAATGTACTTTAACTTAATCTTGAATCCTCTTACACACAACCAAACATCTAACCATAGAAGCAAGCAGTTATCTACCACTTATACCTACAATTTCTACATTCAACCAAAACATACCCGACTTAATGGTGATGGAACAATTCTGAGCCCTATGCTTATTAGACCCGCATCTCAAACATGCTCCTGCCCTCTTCCAGCATTCACCAGGAAGATGCCTTCTATAATAATCGCAAGCCAAAAGTTTGGACATGCCTTGACACGCTTCAAAAAACAAGATTGTGACCCTGAAGAACCGCGATCCTTTTCTTCTTATAATCCACGCACCTAACCCAAAGTGCCTCATTGATTCCTTTAATCTCCTTTAAAACCTCCCAGACTAGCTGAGGCAACTCATCGGCTCCGGCTCCATCATGAGACCCCGTCTCAGCCACTGGCAATAACGATGCCTCCCTTTCGGGCACATGCCTCGGTGCTAAAGATCCAGCTCTAGCACCTCGGCCTCTACCATAGCTACATCCACCGCGTCCACATCCTCTAGCGCTCATGTTCACTAAATTGACTTAATCTTATTAAGAGTCTTATGGATCAGTATACTATTCAATGTTTATTAAACAATATTTTATAGAGTATAGGAAGTAAAGTCATTTTCACAAAAGGTATCCTAAAATCTCAATCTCTATAATTTTAGCTCCTAAAGCTAAAAGTTCTAGAGTATTTCTACAGTCATACCACAATAATCATAAAAACATAAACTTACTTGACTTGGTGACGGATACCCGTGGTGCCATACTTCCTTTGGAACATGCATTTATAAATTAAAAATTTTAAACAGCTTTGGAAAATACTTTTGAACCCAAACCACAGCCGAGTTTTGTAACCGGGCTCTGATACCATAAAATGTAACACCCCAAACCTGGCCCATACGTTATGACCGAATTTGACATGTCACATGAGGAAAACATGTTAAATCCTTTTTATTCGAACTAAAATAGGTATTAATTCATTATAATCAAGAAAGCAAGTTTGATTTGAAATATTTGATAAAATACTACTAACCACGAAGGTTGATTGATAAATCGATAATTTGAACTAATGCACTTATAAAACCGTGACCTTTGAAAATATTGTTGATAATTTGAGAGAAAATTTTTGAGTTAAAATATTTGTATAAGTTTTTATGAAATCCATTTGTTAGTCTATTTTAGAAAATCTTTATTTTAGTTTTTAGAAAAAATTCTCATTTAAAGCAATTTAAGCAAGATATTAAGTACGTCTAAACATAAAGCAAAAAAACCATATCAGATAAATCGTAAAAGTAACATATTTTAACCCCATATTTAGTATGCTTTTGGATTATTTATCCTTGAATTATGTAAAAAGGTGATTTTAATCTTTTCTTTTCATGTTTATACTCAGAAAAGCACCTAAGGACAAAAAGAACGAGAAACGGGCTTAAAACGGGCCAATTTGGGCCAAAGAGGAAATCGACACGGCTTGGACTTCAAGCCACACGGTCGTGCCTCGTCAAATTACTTCACACGGCCATGCCACAATTTACACGACCGTGTCTCAATCGATAGAATCGAGACACAGCCTGAAGACGATTTACACGGGCATGTGCCATGGGCGTGCCCCTGCCACGGGAATGAGCAATTTCACTCAGATTTGGATGTTTGAAGCCAAAGAAACATACTCCTAAGTCCACTTAAACACCTAATAGTAATTCTACTTAAAGGAGTTACTTAGGAGCCAAGTAAAACATCTAAGGAGCATATATAAACAACCCAAGGCAGTCGTTCTAAATGAGGGAGTTTTGGGCAGAGTTTTCTACCAGAGCTTTTATTCAGGGAATTACTCGAAGATAGCCAGTTGATCCATCTCAAGAAGTCGAAGTTCTACTCAAGATAGAGGATCTCCTCTTCAATTCCTTTAGGGGGTTTTAGGGATTTCTTATGTTTTTTTTTATCTTTTCTCTTGAGATGTTTTCATATTTTGTTATGAACTAAACCTTTCAGATCCCTGAAACCTATGACAGATTTTGTTATTTGATTTCTAAATTATATGATAAGTACTTAGTTTGTTCTTAATTATGTTACTTAATTTAATCTGATGTGCTTAGGTGGAGGAGGAATAGACCCTGCCTAAGAGTAGATCTATCATAATTAAGCGGAGTTGATCGAGGGCCTAAAGATAGGGTTACGAGATTTTTCTAGATTAGGGTGAAACCTAATATGGGAGTCCATTGATCGATTTACTACTTCCTTAGGGTTATTATAAGAGAAAGAGAGTTCCACTAATTAACCTAAGGTTAGACATTATTCACCTCGAGAGAGGGTTTAATATAGGTTAGGGAGTCTCACAAATCAAGCTAAGTAAAGAAGTCATATGAATTAAAAGTTAAATAACAAGAGAAGTCATAGGTGGATTCTTCCTGAGGGTATCGTCGTAATCAACTGAGTTTTTCCACAGTATTTTTCCCAAAGTCTCATTCTTTTGTCTTTGTATCTAGTGTTTTTCATTAGTTTTTAGATTAATAAACCAATCAGTCCATATTTTAGGCTAAATAATAGAAAGAAAGTGAGCAGTAGTACTTTTAGGTTCCTTTAGGTTCGATAAAATAATCTTGCCTAAACTATACTATCGCTCGATAGGTGCACTTGCCTCCATCGTTGTCATAGTTAGTCTACAGGTTTGATCATTCTTTATAAATATTAAAACTCGACTGTTTGACACGATCAAGTTTTTGGCGTTGTTGCCGGGGATCACTAAAATATTAAGAAAGCTCTATTTCTATTACTTTAGCCATTATTTTATTATTTTTTCGCAATTTACTTTTATTTTTAGTTTAGGTTAAATTTTTATTTACACCAAATTTCTTTCTTTCTTCTCCTAGCAGGTGCCTCTAGTTTATGACTAGAAGGAACCCGAGAGGACCTTTAGTGTACGAAAGTGACATTGAAGCTACTACTCACAGAAATCGCAGAGAAACTAGACGAGGTCTAGACTACCAAAGAGAAGAACAATAAGACAGATCCAATCTTACTGAAGGGATGGACGAAAACGATCCATCGCCAAATGTGCAAGAATAGAATGCTTCACGTACTATGTATGATTATGCTAAACCTAATTTGACAGGAGCAGAATCTAGTATTGTTAGGCCTGCTATAACTGCTAACAATTTTGAATTAAAGCCTAACACAATACAAATGATTCAATAGTTTGTTCAATTTGATGGTTTACAGGACGAATACCCGAATACTCATATAGCTAATTTCTTAGAGTTCTGTGATACCTTCAAAATAAATGGCATTTCTGATGATGCCATTCGTCTTCGATTATTTCCCTTTTCGCTAAGGAATAAAGCCAAGCAGTGGTTGAACTTATTACCACAAGGGTCAATCACTGCATGGGATCAAATGACTGAAAAATTTCTTTTAAAATACTTTCCACTAGCCAAAACTGCCAAATTTAGGAATGACATATCTTCTTTTGTGCAGAATAACGCAGAAACATTATATGATGCATGGGAAAGATATAAGGATCTCCTGAGAATATGTCCACATCACGGATTACCTTTGTGACTTCAAGTCTAAACTTTTTACAACCATGTGAATTCTTAAATGATTGACTCATCAGCCGATAGAACTTTGAATAACAAAACTCTTGAAGTGACTTACGACTTTATTGAAGAGATGTCATTGAATACCTATCAATGGAAAATTACAAGGGCCAAACTGACAAAATCAACCGGAGTTTTTAACATAGACGCAGTAACAATGCTATCAACACAGGTGGAGATGATGAATAAAAAGTTTGATAATTTATGTTCTCCATAGGTACATCTAGTAATGCAATGCGAAGCGAGTGGGAATGTGGCGAATCCTGAGTACCCACCCTACTAACCAGGAGCATAACATGAGCAGACAAACTATATAGGTAACAATTTCTGAACTAATAATCCTTATAGTAACACTTATAACTCAGGTTGGAGGAACCACCCAAATTTTTCGTGAGGAGGACAAGGAAATCAAAGGCAGCAACCTCCTCCAAATTAACAAAATCAGCCATATCCACAAGAGAAGAAATTAAACCTCGAAGAGATGCTGACGAAATTCATGGCAGCCACAGATTCTCATTTCCAAAAGACTGAAGCAGCACTTGACGAACAACAAAAATCGATCAAGGGATTGAGAATAAAGTTGGAGAACTTACTAAGTTAGTGGGACATCTCACAAAGCTGATTTTTGAACGTCAACAAGGACGTCTACCAAGCAACACAGAAATAAACCCAAAAGAACAGATACAAGCCATCACAGCTCAAGAGGGTACAAAGGTAGACGAGCCCACCACAGCACGAGAAACCAAGGAAGAAAAAGGTAAAATAGAGGTAGCACACGAAAAGCCAAAACCAATAATCAAAGAATACAAACCTCGCATACCTTATCCCGAAGCATTGAAAGGAGATGATTCAAAGGAATAGCTCGGTAAGTTTCTTAAACTTTTAAAGAAATTACATATTAACTTACCCCTTCTTGAAGCTCTTTTCTAGATGCCAGACTCGAGGAAATTTTTAAGACAACTCTTGACAAACAAACGAAAAATAGACGAAGAGCACCACGTGGAACTAAACGCAACATGCTCAGTAATGTTACAAAATAGACTACCACAGAAACAAAAAGATCCAGGGAGTTTTACGATTCAATGCTTAGTTGGTAGTTTAACTATTGATAATGCGTTAGCTGATCTAGGGGAAAGTATAAATGTCATGCCTTATGCATTGTTTAAACGACTAGGTCTAGGGAAGCCCAAACAAACTAGGATGAGTACTCAACTAGCTGATAAAACTGTTAGAATTCCTAGGGGCATTATTGAAGATGTGCTTGTAAAAATTGATAAATTTGTTTTCCCAGTAGATTTTGTTGTTTTAGACATGGATGAGGATAATTCAATCCCTTTAATTCTAGGAAGACCTTTCCTAGCAACTGCTAGAACTAAAATTAATGTTGCCATAGGTGAACTCAAACTTCGCGTAGGAGATGAATCGATTAAGCTTCAAGCTCTCGACTCGGCCAGAACAACAGATGATGAAGGTAAGAAAGTCACTTCGATAGATAATCAAATTGTTCAACTTTCATCGCAGGAAACACCACATAAAGACAACCCTGAATCGACTCATAAGTCCCAAAACAACAAAGAAGAATCCTACAAGGGACAAGACCTTAGGATTGACAAGTTTGAAGAGCAGAGGACACACGTCAAAGAAGAACCGCACGAAGTAAAACCAGAGGAACCACAAGAAGAGCTCGTAAGAACATCAAACCACTACAAAATAGGAGACCAGGTACTGTTAGAAAAAGCAGATCCACATATCATTACAACAGACCTGAAACCAAAAGGAGAAACCCTTCTTAAGGAACACAATATCTTCTTACACGAAACAGTCGATGTAAGCAACTCAACATTCGACACCTCCAAGGTAAACGCTTCTCGACTTGAACTTTATCATGAAAATAGAACTATAAGCATGAGGGAAGATGTTCAAACCTTTAAACCTCCCGAAAATTTTTTTGAGAAGAGTCTAGCTTAAGACTATAAACGAGCGCTTTTCGGGAGGCAACCCGAGTACTAACAATAATTTTTATTGTAACAAACTAAATCTGACCCTAATCGGAACGGTGGTTTTGAGACCACGAATCCAAGCTCGAGAAATATATAAATATTATATTTAGTGTTTATTATATATGGATTTATGTGTGTGAAAGTTTCGTAGAAAAATTGTATCGTTTAAGTATTGAATTTGATAAAAAGGACTTAATCGCGTAAAAAATAAAAGTGGCCAACTAAAGTGTAATGTGTTAAATTGAGCACGGCTTTTTAATATGAGGTATTAAAATAGCCCATTTTAGGTTAATGGTACCATCATAATGCATGTAATAGTGTTTGAATTTTATAATATATGTTATTACATTATATGTTAAAATAAACTAATTAATATATGTTAATAAAACAAAAAATAAGAACCCATGCATTATTTATCTCTTTGGTAAAAACACAAAAGAAAAAAAGGGAGAAGCTTGGCACATTAAACTTCAAGTTTTGCTTGATTTAGGTATGTAAATTTGTTAGGTTTTTAATAATTTTTACGTTTTTGAGATCGTTGCTTGAACCAGAATCACCCATGTTGTAATTTTTAAATCTAAGCATGCTTGATGTTCAGCTATTGCTAGGTTTATATGGTTTTGATGTTAGATGATGTTAGATAAAAGATAAGTTAAAATTAGTATATTATGTATTGGAAGTTTTGAAGAAATTTTGTTTTTAGGGTCAAATTGTAAAAAATAAAAATTTGAGAGGGCTTAAATGCAAAATAAATGAAATAAATGGACTTATATGGTCCTTATACATATTCGGCCCTTGAGTGTTATATTGAAATAATGTATATTTTGTGTTTTGTGCAATTAGGACTAGATTGTAAAAATTTGAAATAGTAGGGGTAAAATAGTAATTTTCCCATTTTTGTGCTTAGGGACTAAATTGAGATGAAATGTGCTTGAATGAGCTAAATTTTAATGCGTTTTAGATCAAGAGCAAAGAAAAATGGATTTAGATCGGGGAAAGACGAAGGTTCTCGAATAGCCGACTTGCACGGTCTATTGACAACCGAGGTAAATCCTTAAGCAAGTATATGTTACATAATCATCTATGAATGTATTAAATGATAATATTCGATAATTTTGAGAATAGAATCTTGTGTTAGCCGAATGTAAAAGTATTAGAATGGATTGGCTGAAATTTTATTCAATTTGATATGAATAAGTGTTTTTGGATTGTTATATGATAAAATATATGAATTATAAGTGGTGTAGAATTTAGCACAATGAAATGTGAAATGAAAGATTAACTATATTTATTTCGAGCTAAATGCCTAGCAGGCCTCGTGCCGGTGATTTGTTTCGGGCTAAATGCCTAGTAGGCTTTATGCCGGTGATCTATTTCGGGCTTTAATGCCTAGCGTGCTTTATGCTTATGATCTATTTCGGCTTTAATGCCTAGCGTGCTTTATGCCTATGATATATTTCGGCTTTAATGCCTAGTAGGCTTTATGCTTGGTGATTTATTTTAGGCTTTGATGCTAGCGTGCTTCGTCTTGGTGTTTAAATCTAGGACCTTTGGTCTAGCAAGTTTTATACCGTTGATTGTTAATACGAGCTTATGCTTATGAATGAAATGATCTAGTTAAAGGCTCAGGTAAGCAAGTAAGGTATGTTATGTTTAAGGTTACTTGAGTTGAGTTAATACTATGAGAACAATGTTATGTACAATTGAAATTACGATGGATGTACATGAGTATTAAATGATTTGATTTGAGCTTGATTGTACTATTATGGAAATGAAGTACAATTGCTTAGGTTTGTGAACTATTAGTATTCGGCCCTGTAGAAATCTATATGTTTAAATGTGTATGTGCAATGTCATATGTTGAATGGTTATAATGTTTAAGTATTTATATGCTATATTATCAAGAGCTTAGGACTTACTAAGTTAGCAAACTTATTTGTGTGAAATGTTCTCCTCTGTTTTATAGATTTGATTCAGGTTACAAGCTCAACGGGATCGTCAAGAAAGTCGACCACACTATCAATCTAATTTGGTACTCTTTCGTTTTGGTTTTCGGATAGAGGCATGTATAGGAAAGACTTTGACTTTATTTTGATGAAAACTTTTGTTCATGTATATAATGGCCATGCGAATATGGCTATCTATTTTGTTAAACTTTACCTATGAATTGGGTATAATGGCATGTCCAGTTGTTAATGTTTAAGTCTAATAGTTATGTTCGGTAATAATACTGGGTATGTTAATGCTATCATTTTGCATGGTTGTGAAGGTTTTAGTTAGTATATGTATTCGGCCATGGTATATGTATATAATAGGTATGGTTTGATTTTGTGGTTCATGGCATTTTGAGTCTAAATAATGTTTTGATGGTGCATATTCGATTAAATTATATATAGATATATTCAAGTTGTATAATATTTCATTTTATCTATATGTACAACCGATTGATGTATATGCATTTATATATATATACGCATATGCATGTTTTTACAATGGTGAATTACTAGCATATTTAATATTATGGATTCGATGTAATATGGTAAGTAATAAGGTATTACATGACACATGTGTGTATAATTTGTATCTGAAAATGATATATGTTAAATAGGAAATTGCAGCCATTACATGTATATGGAATGCATCGAAAATTTCGTTTGATCAAAGTGTAAATAATCATTTAGTTTTATTTGGTGTTTAAGTGATCGAGAGTGAATAGAGTTTTGATACATGATTTAGTAACGTGGTAAAGTTATGCATAATGTATATATATATATTAGGCCATATTGAACCTAGGATATGTTCGCCATAGTGTTTTATTAATAAGGTTGCATGTGCATTTGGTCAATGAGTAGGTATGTTTTGGTGACTATATATTTATGTTGTGTAGTACTTATATATACATACATATTTGTTTATTTTGGATAGTTGCTTGTAGATGAGTAAAACATGGTTATAAAAGTAATTTTATGGTGTTACATTTGTTAGCCAAATTGAATATGGAACATATGGATAAGAGTACGCATGTACTTGAATAGTTAATTCAACAAAAGAAAAAGTTATACACACATATATATATACATGCATTTATGGATAAGTTCTATGTGATTATGTGATTGTATGAAAGCTATATTTTCTTTAAAAATGCCTCGTAACCCTAATTCGGCGACGGATATGGGTTAGGGGTGTTACATTTATTCTGTAGTTTTAGTTTTATTCTTATCTTTATTTTCTCTTTAGAATTCAATAAATTAAAAAAATACAAATTCCCATACCACACGGTCTAGCACACGGCCGTGGCCGTAGCCGTGTCGTACTCCAAATCACCGTACTAACATAGCAGAGGCCGTACGAATCCTGCCACAACCAACTGCGAAAGTCACGGGCTCACCTACCCCACCATGGCAGTGCGAGGCAGACGTGGGTCAACACTGCCATTATAGAAAGGGCGTGGCATCAGAGACAAATGAGCGTGGCACTCCAACACGCCTAGAACACGGTCGTTCGACACAACTATGTGAAGATACTAACTTATCGACTACGGGCATAACTTATCGACCATAGGCATTTAATCTCCAACACGCCTCCAAACACGGCCGTGCGATACAGCCATGTAAAGTAACACACCCTAGATACACGGGCGTGGGATAGCATCAGAAGCAAAAATCTATTTAAACCCCACAACCCTTCCCCTTTCCCCATCTTCTTTCCTCCTTCTTTTTCTTTCAATTTTTCTTTCTTGCATTAGAAAAGGTGTTCAGACTCTTGAGCTACACTAAAATCATGCCAAAGAAGCATAAGAGGCCAATCAGAATCTCCCTAAGGGAGACCGATCTATATAAGTTCATGCCAGCCGCTTCATTCAAACAACAAACCAAAGGTCTTTGAGACCATATAGCTTTTATTTTCTTTTTCTCTTTTGCTTCAATTTCCTTTTCTTTAACAATCTTATGCTTAGTTTAGTTTACTTTAATTTAGTTTCTAGGTTTTAGGTTCTAAAGTCTGCTTGGGAATCACGCACCACAGCCTTTGAGGTCACAACCACCTCGCGAACCACCCGACAATAAGGACTCCTTAGTCCATTAGTCTTCTCTTTCAATTTCAGTTTTCTTCTTAGTCTCCTTCTCTTTATTTCTTTTATCTTTAAATATAATATTAGTATATTATTAATGTTTTTTTAGATTTCTTGGCTATATCTTTGCAGGCTACCCAATTTCTTTATCTAGCACAAAGATCATCGGAAGACACCCCACCAGACCGGCCCCTCCAACTTATATTTCTCTGTCATCCTCCCGGAAATCACCCAAAATTCAGGAAGTGGCACTCTATCCCTCTCTTTTGATCTTATATTAAATGTTATTACCTATCTTTGTACATTGAGGGCAATGTACATCTTAAGTGTGGGGGGATAAAGTGCCTAAATTTTTGCATAATTCTCAAATTAATGCCTAATTTTTCATTGTTTTCAAAAATCCTGAATTTTAAACTTGTTTGAAAGTATTTTTCTCATATTACTAATTAGGATGAAATTTCTAATGATTTATAATTTTTAATGATATGTTTTAGATTAAGTCATAGTTAATTGTGCATTGATGATTAAATTTGAAGAATACTAGAGAATCAGGCATGATAAGTCTACATTCTAAAAAAATTTAAATTAATAGGTCGTTGAACTGAATTTGAATATCACCTTGAAGTTCAAAATTTACAGGGATCGATGTCAAAAACCTATAATTTTTGTGAGATTTTGAGCCTTATAGAGCATATATTCTTTTTCGTGCTCGCTTTATTGATTATGAGTGTGTCAACTTTGAACTGTTATTCTAAAACTTGCCTCGTTTATACATGTCGAGACCACGCTTTTGATTTGATATATAGAGATGATAAAGGCACGTAGGATTTAACTCACGTACTCCATAAAAAGCCTACCTTCACAAATTACCCCTAGTGAACCCCGTTGAATCCTAACAACCATTTTATTGATCACCCACTAACATTAACCCAAAACCCCTTTGTATTTGTTATCGCCCTTTCTTTTGACTACCCTTTAATCGAGGTTTGATTTGATTAAGTTACCGAATTATATTAGTTCAGTAGTTACATTTATCATTTATGATGTAATATTTTAGTTTGTTCTTAAAAAAATAAAAAAAAAAGCTTAGAGCATTTAAATTCCAATTATTGAAGAAAAAGATCGTATTAAAGTATTATCAAATTTTAAGTGATGAAAATACTCTTTATTATAGAGTATTTATCAATAGTGGTATTCTTAGTTTTCATTCGATGTAAATATTCATATTTAGTTCATTATTTCTAGTTAGGTAATTTGTCAAGTCAGTCTCGATTCTAACCCTTCTAAATTCAGCCTTTATCCATACCTTTAACCTTAGCCCTGTTACAACCCTGATAAAGACCTTTTGATTTATGTATCATCTCATATACAGTGGTGGAGATTTGATTTTCAGGTAAGCCTATGGGATTAACTTTTCAGATCGACTTATGAGTGCTTATTCTTGAACCTTAAACACTTTGAGTGATTTGAGTGAACCATCAATAAGGATGTCAATCCTTGTCGGTTTTGAATTAAAGGTAATTATTCAGATAAGGGGAGACACCTATGTTTTCGTACTACAAAGGTATGACTTATCGTGATTGAGTCTTTAGTACTCTTTGAGTTGAATTATCCATGTATAAATTATCTATGAATTATGAAGAGACATTTTCGATAGGAATTATGAATTATGGAAAGTTTGTTTTAATTGTAAGTTGAGAATTTTGCTTGAGGACAACCAAAAGCTTAAGTGTGGGGATATTTGATAAACCGTAAAAGTAACATATTTTAACCCCATATTTAGTATGCTTTTGGATGATTTATCCCTGAATTATGTAAAAAGGTGCTTTTAATCCTTTCTTTTCATGTTTATACTCAGGACAGCACCCGAGGACAAAACGGACGAGAAATGGGCTTAAAACGGGCCAATTTGGGCCAAAGAGGAAATCGACACAGCCTGGACTTCAAGCCACACGGCTGTGCCACGTCAAATTACTTCACACAGCCATGCCACAATTTACACGGCCGTGCCTCAATCGACAAAATCAAGACACGGCCTGAAGATGATTTACACGGGCGTGTGCCATGGGCGTGCCCTTACCACGGGAATGAGCAATTTCACTCGGATTTGGATGCTTGAAGCCAATGAAACACTCTTCTAAGTCCACTTAAACACCCTAATAGTAATTCTACTTAAAGAAGGTACTTAGGAGCCAAGTAAAGCATCTAAGGAGCCTATATAAACAACCCAAGGCAGCCGTTCTAAAGGAGGGAGTTTTGGGCAGAGTTTTCTGCCAGAGCTTTTATTCAGGGAATTACTCGAAGATAGCCAGTTGATCCATCTCAAGAAACTGGAGTTCTACTCAAGACAGAGGATCTCCTCTCCAATTCCTTTAGAGGGTTTTAGGGATTTCTTATGTTTTGTTTTATCTTTTCTCTTGAGATGTTTTCATATTCTGTTATGAACTAAACCTTTCAGATACCTGAAGGGGATGAAACCTATGATGGATTTTGTTATTTAATTTCTAAATTATATGATAAGTACTTAGTTTGTTCTTAATTATGTTGCTTAATTTAATCGATGTGCTTAGGTGGAGGAGGAATAGACCACGCCAAGAGTAGATCTATCATAATTAAGCGGAGTTGATCGAATACCTAGAGATAGGGTTATGATATTTTATCAGATTAGGGTGAAACCTAATTTGGGAGTCCATTGATCGATTTACTGCTTCTTTAGGGGGTTATTACAAGAAAACGAGAGTTCCACTAATTAACCTAAGGTTAGACGTTATTCGCCTCGGGAGAGGGTTTAATATAGGTTAAAGAGTCTCACGGATCAAGCTAAGTAAAGAAATTAAAAGTTATATAACAAGAGAAGTCATAGGTGGATTCTTCCTGAGGGTATCGTCGTAATCAATCGAGTTTTCCCACAGTCTTTTTCCCAAAGTCTCATTCTTTTGTCGTTGCAACTAGTTTTTTTCATTAGTTTTTAGATTAATAAACCAATCACTTCATATTTTAGGCTAAATAATAGAAAGAAAGTGAGTAGTAGTACCTTTTGGTTCCTTTAGGTTTGATAAAATAATCTTGCCTAAATTATACAATCGTTCGATAGGTGCACTTGCCTCCATCGTTGTCATAGTTAGTCTACAGGTTCGATCATTCTTTATAAATATTAAAACTCGACTGTTTGGCACAACCAATATCCCAGAGGCCTTATTACAACTTTAAAACCCAAAATAGTAAAAGTAATGAATTAAAATGGTAAAGAAGTTTACTAATGTTATAAAACATTATTTTCAAATTATGGCCTCCACTAAGTCATCCATGGCCCCAAGTCCTCGTCACTGAGCATCATCTGTAAGGATTACGAAGGAGGGTGAGTTACTAGAACTCGGTGCATAATTCCCTTACCGTTGTCCACTAGGCTTGAACCCGTATAGCAATATCTTGGGCCTAAACCAATTTACATAACAATGTATGAATGAAATAAATATATACAACCCAACCCATCCTAGTAATCCATCCGCTACACACCACCCGTACCATCCCATCACACCTGTGGAGATCAAGTCAACCCACCCCGCCAAACACACCAATCGCAGGCAAGTTGCCATTTATAATATTTGTGGCCGAGCCACCAGAATCATATACAGTAATATAATCGGCACATAGCCTTAATCACGATGGCACAAAGCCATGTTTAATTTGGCACATAGCCATTATCAGAATTTGTGGCGAGGCCACCAAAATAAGATACACAGTAATATAACCGGCACACAGCCTTAATCACGATGGCACAAATCCATATTTAATTTGGCACATAGCCATTATCAGAAATTGCGGCAGTGCCACCAGACTACACTTCTCTTCATTCAATTTTCCAATCCCATGGAATATGTAGAGATGCAACATATATAATAACATAATATTCACTTACATAAACAACAATCATTAATCCAATAATTGATTACGGTAAATCGGACAATTATAGCATTTTGTAATTCAACCCACTAAGACATTCTAGCAATTTGGCCTATAGAGCATTTTCGTAATTTGGCCCATAGGGGCATTTCGATAAATTTCACAACCCAAAGGTATTTCTATAATTTTACCCATCGGGGGGATTTTCGTAATTTCACAACCCCAAACTTAACTACTAATTTGGGGCATAAAAATTGAAAATGTCTATCCGAGTCATATTGACTAAATTGACTATAACTCGAGTTAGGAAGCTCAAAATTTAGATCCGTAAATTTTCCTTGAAACTAGACTCATATATCTTCTTACTACAATTTTTCCAGAATTTTTGCCTTAGCCATTTAGTACAGTTTGTTCATTAAAGTTTCCCCTATTTCACTGACCAACAGTTCTGACCTCTCTTACCCTAAATGCAAATATCTCCTTGTACAATTTTCATATGTTGCTGCAACTTGTTTCTATTGAAAATAGACTCACTAAGGAATCTATACATGCAAATTATAACTCATAATTCAGTTTTTACAATTTTGAATGATTTTTTCCAAGAAAAAATAGGGAACCACAAAGTCATTCAGAACCAGTCTCGATAAAATTAAAATATCACAGAATTTAACATTCCTCTTCCTACTCTTTTTCTTTCATATAAAAATAGACACAATAAGCTTTAATTATACACCTTATTTACCTCCTAATTCCCTTTCTCCTATTTCTTGTGATTTTTCAAAACCACATCACTGCTGTTAACCAGAAACTGTTTCATTACAAAATACGGTTACCACTACGAACATACGCACGCCCGAGGGGTCACAGATGTCGGTTTCTAATTTTTTTATCTTTCCACCGAATCACAAAACATTTCATGCAAATATTTAGAGAGGTGTGAGATTACACACCTTGTTCGGAATCCATAACACGATACTCTCCACAGCACCAACAATCTGAGTTTCTTATTATGAGGGATAGGTGCTCGATTAGCCCTCTGTTAAAGTATTTCGAGTCCCTAGAAGTGATTAACACAAGAACAAATGTTAGCCACACCATATTCAGCTTGAGTAAGAATCACCCAAACAATACACCCCCGTCACCTATATTCGGCTTTACTTACTTTCCAACCCTCTTCTGAAAGCCAAAGGCTAGAAAGATGACAAGAGTGTAAGCTAACACTCTACTGATTAGGCCCACACCAAGAGAACCAAGAAGATGGAAGTAGCAAGGAATAGATCCGGCCTTGGTCAAAAGCACAGGGTGAATAATCAGTTTTAGAAGAGGGAGTAAAAGAAACAAGAAGAGAATAAAAGAAGAGGAAGAACACTACCCTACAACCACTGAAAACCCGAGAAGGTAAAAAAGCTTCGGCAAACACAAGAACCAAGTTTCGGCTATCAAAAGAAAATGGGAAAGAGTAGGTTGAGGGTTACGGTAAAGCAAGGGAGAAAAATTAGACTAGGAAGTTTCAGCCAAAGCAAGGGGAATGTTTCTGCAAGACAAAGAAAAAGGTTTGGAAAAGAAACACAAAGTGTTCAAACAAAAGAAAAATACCTCTCAAGCACCAAAACTAGCAAAATGGCTTGCAAAAATTTGACTCTCCCTTCCCCCTAACAAAATCGTATGAAACTCTTGCCAAAAGGATAGATGTTTACCATAAACTTCTTTCCAAAACATCTTCCCTAAAACCGGCCAACATATTCCCCCTTCTTGCTCCTTTCTTTTACTCCTTTCCATACACTCCTGCTTACCATATTTCCTTAGCCACCTTTCCATAATTAAAAAGTCCACCTTACCAAAAATACAACCATGGCCGACACTATGGATGGATAGCACAAAAAAATTAATCAACATTTTGCACTAGGTGGGATTCGAACTCCACCCCTCAAGCCCATACATGCAACGCCACACCACTCCTCTACTGGCTTCACTTGTACTAGCAAGTTGCGCAATTATTCCCTTATGTTAGCGTCACTTGCCTTCTCCCCTTTAAATGCTTCAACACTAAAATTTTCCTATGGCTTAACTTGAACCCAGAACTTCCTAGAAACCCCGTAACTTTCTAAAATCACCTTCCCAATAAGTCCAACTTGAAATTATGTCATTCTATTATTCTCAAAAATTTTAAACGCTCCCAAGCCCAAGGCCCAATGGGCCCAATTCTACTAGTCCCAATTTTGGGATGTTACATATATTCATTTGAACATAATTGTAGGTTTATATATTTGTTTTGATGGATACTTATATCTAATATTCTTTTATTTGTTTGCTTTGTAATTTAATGAACTAACTCGTCTAATTTTATAAATTGTGAGTCAATTGTGTATCATGCTAGACTTATATGTTTATTGACATTATCTTGTTAATATGTTTCTATCCAATTTCTTATATCAAGCTAGCTCAAGTACATTTTCTTTTCTTTCATGTTTATTTCCTTCTTCTTCTTTTGTTTTATTTTGTTTAGTTTGTTTGAGGGTAAGTAAAAACTGAAGTATGAGGGTATTCTATCTTCAGTCAAATGTAGTAGTCATTTTGGTATATTTCTACACTTAAGTAGCTTGTTTTCTAGCTATTTTAGTATTTGTTATTACATTTTTTGTATTTAGTAGTTAGTATTAAATATAAGTAAAATAAGTGTTTTTAACACATTTGTGAGTGTTAGTAACCTATTAGGCCGACACAAGCATTAAGTAGTTTTAATTTGTGTAATTGAGTGTGTAGGATGCTAAATTTAGGGCCCAATAGAATGGACGTAGGATCAAGGGGTGAGTGTGTCACAAGCTTTTCGAGCCACTAAAGTACAACACGAACCCAATAACCTATGCATGCCGTGTCGCACCGTAACTTGTGAATGGCGTGACATAGGATCGATGTGGAGCCCAAGCATTTTGGGGCTATTTTTCATCCACACAATTAAGCTTATACGAAGACCTAGGACATGTTGAAGACCTAATTCGGGCTGCTAACACTTCTATAAATAAAACCTTAGGGGTTCGATGTAACTAAGTCGTCTTATATGCATCCAAAAACCCTCATAATTTAGGAGTAGGATTTAGATTAAGTTTTCTTTTATTTGTCTTAAAATGTTTTGTTCTTTCCTCTTGGAATCAATTACGATCCAAGATTTCTTTTAAACAAAATCAAATTTATTCAGTTTATTTTCTTTTTCAATAAATAAGATTCAGTTTCCCAATCCAAAGATTCGCAATTTCGCTCTTAATAGATACAAATCAGGATTATTCTATATCTCTTTTTTCTTTTGGTTTATTCATGTTATTTACATGTTTATATCAATTGAGTTTGAGATTATGAATACCATGAGTAGCTAATTCCCTTTGTGGGGATTAACGAGTGGATAGGGAAGTGATTAACGAGGATTAAAGGTTTGTCAATCAGATTACTTGGTATAAATTACGCATGCTTAAAACCTAGGCTTGACAATCCTAGGAAGTAACCAAAGGTTAAATGAGGTCGGGAGATAAGTTTGTTGAGTAAATCATAATTTATCTTGGTTGAAAAAGTGAGGTCGAGAGATAAGCGAGTACCAACCAATTAATTAATCAGTTAGAGGTCAGAAGGTAATAATTGGTTAGTTAATAGCTAATCCACCCTAAAACCTGATAACTCTTGAAAAGAGTTACATTTAGGACCTCTAGATGGAATTAATTATTTGAAATTAAGTGAATACATATGCATTTTTAGGATATTTTTAGAACATTGCATAACAAAGCTTGGATTGTGCTACAATGGTCATTATTTTTTACTTTCACCACTTGGGGAGGAAATGTGTGTTTTTGTGTGAATACAGGTGTAGGAAGAGCAAGAAGATGAAGAGGAAAATAAAAGTGTAATGCCCTAAAATTAGGGGTTTGTAATTTTTCTTAAATTTCATGTTGTGCTTGAACGGGTAGCTATTTGCGGGTATTTGGGGGTTCTAGGGAGGCTTGGGTTTGAGTCAGAGCTGTGGAAGAATTTTAGTTTTTGGCTCTTAAGAGGAAGGGGTTGACAGTAGTGGGCCTTAAGTGCAAATTATGAGTGTTTTGTGACACAAAAAGGAGCCTGTGGCCTAATAGTGGTGGCATCATAAGGAAGGCAAGGAGAAAGGGGTTTGAATCCCATGGCAAGCAAATGAGAGCATTTATTTTATGCCTTGGGAGTGGAAGAAGTAGAGTTTGGATCAAACTCCAAGGGAGGTTGAAGACTTGGTCAAAAATTTCAAATAGAAGGATGGGAGCAATTCTAGGAGATTGTGGCAGAGAAAATCAGGGAAGTGGATGTGTGTCGAAGTGTTGGCCGAAATTGGAAGTTTAGGTAGGAAGGGAATTTCGGCTAGGGGGTTTGTATGATGCAAATTCTGCTGAGGGGTCATTTGGGAGCATTTTGGGATTTCTTCTTGTGAAGCATTTCGTGCACTTTTTTTTTTGTACCTTTCGTGCATTTCTTTCTCTTCTTGTTAATAGCCTTTCATATACTTTTGTTGCTCGATTTAGCTTTTTGTCTACAAACACTTAGTTGGCTAAATCATTACTCCTCTTTCTATTTCTCTTCACACTTCGTTCGTCTTCTTTTTCTTTTTCTCTAAGCCGAATATCTACACTTCTTCCCTTCTAGGTTTCTCCTTTAGCCGAACACAACCCTTCTTAAAACTTTGGTTCTTCTTCTGCTGACCAAATCTTGTAAGCCGAATTTACATACTCTCTTCATCCCGAATTCTTTTGTTCTCAGTGGTTAGGGCCAAATCCTCTTGTCAGACAACTGACGAGTTTCGTCGTTCACTAGTGTTGGTAAGGGTGGAGTAGTGCAAATACTTTATTAATTCGTTTTAAGTTGGAATTCTTGTGACTTTGTAAGCAAACTTTGATTTCCCTCTTTCCTCTGTGGGGGACGAATATGGGACTATTGCTAACAATCTTTGTTTACTCAATCTTGCTAGGAGGGGAGATCGCCTTTGTTCAGCAAAGAGGCGCTAGTTTTGCTAGTCTTACCAAGGTGAGTAATTTTGGTTCATGATAAAAACGATGGTGGACTGAGTGTGTATGTTAGCCTATTGAGTATAAGTTGATATAAATGTTGGTGGACTGTAGGTTTCGAAGAGTGTGGACCTCACCTAATCTCGTAAACAAGTGCGTAATCGTATACCCTTTACCGTATTGTTCAAACACTGGATAACGATGTCTCACACCTTCTGTGCTACTATTTATCAGAAAAAACCGAAAAGTCGCATTTCTGGCATCTGAGGGCCCTCGAGCGTATGAACGCTCGTAGGGATAAATTGAGCCACAATCATTAGCGTTAGGTTCGTAGAGGCTACCACGAACGTTTTCGTGGGTTTAGGTCATAATGGGCCTCACAGAGGTAAAGCCTCCTGTAATAAGATAACAATGAAATGGGCTGCGAAGTTCGCATAGTCACGTTTGATATTGGGCTGTGTGGGCCACACGAGCATGTGGGCCCACTTGGGTCAAAATTGGGCTTTGGGCCTAATTGTATCATTTTGACCAAAAATGGTATCTGTTTCACTCGAGGCGAGTGTAGGCCTCTGAAAAGGCCTTGATGGGTAAAATTACTGGAATACCCCCGAGGGGTAAATTACCATTTTACCACCAACTGACCAAATGACCGTTATACCCTTAGTGGTAGTATAAGTGACGTATGTATAATATATGTATGATTGATTATGATTGTAATATACTACATACATGGGCTATTTATGACACGACATGCTGCATTGGGTTGGGTTTTATATTTTGGAGGAAGTACTGTAATGGTGGCTATGCCACGTTTTACTGATTTAGTGGCCTTACCATGTATATTGAATTAATGGCTCAGCCATGTATACTATTATTAGCAGCTTTTTTGTGTTGTTACTAGCAGTTAGACTACGTTACTGGTGTGCTAGCTGGGTGGGTTGACTTGGTCCCCACATGGTGTGTTGGCTGGTACGGGTGGTGTGTTGGCTGGACTGGATTGGGTTACATTTTTGTGTTGCATTGATATGATTTTTGGGCTTAGGCCCACTTTGATACTAAAGAGGGCTTGGGCCTACACTGTTACTGTATTAGGGGATTACACTTTGAGTTCTCGTAACTCACCCTTTTCTTTAACTGTGCAGGTAATCCCCAGTCTTAGATGATTTGGAGCTACGAGAGACTCAGAGGTGGCCATACACTCGATATGTTTTAAACGTGAACTTAGTTATTTTATCCATTTTTAATATATTGGGTTAATGATTTTGTAATAAGGCCATTTGGGATTTTTAACTTTTAATTGTATTTTCGTTTCATTACTACATGCTAGAATAGGAAACGCAGGTTTTAAAACAACAACGGTTTTTAAAGGAAATTACGATTTTCAAACCTTAAAATTGACACTTGAATGAGCTTCCGCGATATTTAATTCTATTTAATAAATGATTTAATTATATAAGGAAATAACGTGTTTATGAATTACTACCCTAAAAGTCTTAAAGAGAATAAATGTTTAGTTTTCAGCTTTTACCGAACTAGCAGATTTTTTGAACGACACTTTGAGGTGACATGTTAGATTTGGTCGTAACGTCTAAGCCGGGTTTGGGGTGTTACAAAAAGAAAGTGAAACATTACCGTGGCAATTGGCAAGATTGATTGCCAACAGAATTTCCATGGCAATTCCAAGAAAACGACTCAGCACTCTATCCACGTCACTCTCAACCAGCTGGACGTGTACCAAAAACACCAACCTAAAAGAGGAATGAAAAATGTGTGCTGAGGTGGGATGGATCTACCCAATAAAAGAAGGGGAGAGAAGAAGAAAAAGGTAGGAGAATTTGTGTGAGAAAGAGATTGGTGACAGCAATCCTCTTTATGCACAAAGAAACAAAACTCCTTTGGAGAAATTTAGAGAAAGAAATGGTAGTA
Source organism: Gossypium rotundifolium (assembly GCA_025506655.1). Classification (NCBI taxonomy): domain Eukaryota; kingdom Viridiplantae; phylum Streptophyta; class Magnoliopsida; order Malvales; family Malvaceae; genus Gossypium; species Gossypium rotundifolium. Next base: position 147,456,478 of record CP106734.1, read on the forward strand.
GCTAAAAAGAGCATAATACAACGTGAAGAAGAGGAAGAGACATCTATCCTGTATTCACAAACGATCAAAAAATAAAAGGGAAGTTAGAGTGTGGTGAGAAATCCTGCAGTTATGCCTTTAGTTTTCCTGATTTTTGTGATTCAAACTTCTTTAAATGTTGATGAATTATTTAAATTCGATTTTTACTTTTCCACCCATGAACTAAATCTTTTCTGGGTTAGAATCATTTGGATGGATGTTTATAATATTTAACGTTCATGATTTGAAATTGCCTATATAACTGTTTCACTCGATTTATGTCTATTTTACATAGATGCATGCAAGCTCTAGACATAGCTGATTGTATGTTGTGTTCATATATGTATTTTTTAATTCTGAAAAGGTTAAATATACTGGATCTAGAATCGTGTGATGCATGTGAATATTCGACAGAATACTCGTAGCACTCTAGACATAGATGTTGTGAATTGTGCAAAAAATATCGTTCATTACAGTTATTAATCTAGAGTTCTGTAGACATACAGTAACTTAGATTTCTAGCTTAAATCTAGCTATCAAAAGAGGTAGGTTACAGTAGTAATTCTCTGAGCAGTTGATTAGATAATATTTTGCCATGACATGATTTTGATATGAGCATTTCACTTGAATAATTCTAGCCCTATTCATTCAACAACAAAAATACTCTTGTTTTTCTCTGTTATTTGCCATATCAATTTTCTATTTTTAACATTAAATTACATTAATTCAATATACCAACTTCTTATTCAGTTTAAAAGTATTTCCTGCTATTTAGTATAGTTAATAGGATTATAATAACTTAATCAATTTCTTACCAATTTTCGATCCCTATGGAGACGATACTTACTTATCACTTTTTTACTTGAATGACGTGTAGACTTGCACAATTGCATTAGTTATTTACAATCAACAAAACCCGAATACGAAGTTAATTACAACCCCTGAAATTAATTAATCTTCTTGGTTGGTTTAATCGGTTTAGTCATTTGTTTATTTTATTATTTATTTATTTTAGTTATTTTTTTCTATACATCTTTTTTTTATGATTTATCATAATATATAATTTAATTATTACTATTTAAGCTTATTATTGTAAAAAGGTTTTCAATAGATTTAATTCATCCTCCCTTGGGTAAGATCCCCAGAATATTTCCCTGTGTTTCGTTGTAACACATTACTATATTACAATTTGACCCGTATACTTACTGACACCGCTACTTTATTTCTTATCTTTTTGGTGTTGTAAAACCCTTAACCCCTATCCATCGACGGAACAAGGTTATAGAGCATTATCAAAGTTTACAGATCAATTACAGAATGTTTCATATCATTTACTATTCATATCTGAAATCAATCATATTGTCTCTTAATTGGGTCCTCAAGGCCCAAAATACACGTTAGAATCAAATCGAGACTAAACCAAAAAATTAAAAAAAAATTGCAAAATTTCAAAATTTTCTTTGATGCAGGGGACACACGCCTGTGTGGTCAGGCCATGTGGCTCACACAGCCAGGTGACACGCCCGTGTCTTAGGCTGTGTGGGCATTCGATGTGAGGTACACGGCCGTGTCCCAACCCGTGTTCAAATTAAGCTAGATATTGACTTGTGTCACACGGCCAGCCACACGCCCGTGTACTAGGCCGTGTGGACAATTTAATTTTTAATAATTAGGTGCAGGATTCACATGACCAAGACACACGCCCGTGTCTCTGCCCGTGTGACCAATACTGAGCATTATGTTTTCTCAATTTTTAAGATGCAGAGGACACACGACCAAACCACACGCTTGTGCGTATAGCTGTGTGTCACACACGACTGAGACACACGCCTGTGTGTCTACCCTTGTGGACAAAATAAGGTCATTTCCAAGCCTTATTTCTCACTCAAATTTTTCCCTGTACCTACATTAAAACTTGCATACATATATCAACCAATTCAAGACATTATAACCAAGCCAATATTAACATTATATAAGATATATCATCACTTGTATTAAAACTTTCCTTTTGTGAGACATATATGCATTCCATAATTCAATCTAACCATACCAAGCACTCATATATTAACCATATTATAACCTCATATATATATATATATATTCACTAAACATACCATCATTAGCCATTCCAATAACTAGATTACAAATAACCATTTATATGCCAACATTGGCCAAGTTAGCCTATACATTCCATTATACCAAAATAAGTTTTCTATTTATACCAAAATAAGTTGAAAAATAGTGTGATGGTGTTCCGACGGATTCCAACCTTTACAAGCTTCCTAGCACTATAAAACAGAGAAAAGAAAATCGAGTAAGCATTTAAAATGTTTAGTAAGTTCGTATAACAGGAAATAAACTTACCAATCATATTCATTTAAAGTAAGCATATAAACATGCATCCAAAACATTTGTGGCCAATTGCCTAGACACATGCTCTCATCAAACAAGTTAGTCATGAAATTTACATAAATTTCAAGAATCAAAGATGAGCTCATCATATAGTAACTTCCATATTGCATGTACGTTTCCATGATAGATCATTTTAAGTTCAATATATCCATGTCAAAACTTTATCCATTGGATTTATTTGAAATATCGATGGATACACTCATGCAGTACACTAAAGTGTACAAAACTGAAAATTCATCAATTCATATCCAGGGGTACCCAATTAGGGCACATAATCAGGAAGCACTCTCTCGAGCCATATACCAGGATGCTCATGTGAGCCATGTAACAGGAAGCTTATCTAACTTATAACAGGAAACTCATGAGAGTTTAAAACAGGAAGCTCATTGAGGTTAACAGGTAACTCCGAAGAGTTATTATCAGGGAGCTTTAGATAGCCATATAACAAGAAGTTCCATCGAGCCATATCAGGAAGCTCAAAAAGAGCCTATATCAGGACGCTTATAAAGAGCTGCGTTTGTGTCCGCAATATATGCAGGATCACAACCGATCGTATGATAGGTCACTCACAAAGAGCTGCGATAGTTCGCAACACATGCAGGATTACTACCAATCAGGATGCTAGCAGGAACCATGTAACAGGAAACTTGAGAAACCTTATAACAAGATGCTCTTTCAAGTTATGGTGTGTCTGCAACATATGCAAGATCACAACAATTCGGGAAATCCTGTATCCATCGAATTCCATCTATTCAAACGAGACTTATACTTATCGAGCAATACCAGGCATGTAATTAATTTTATACATTAAAAATTTATACAATTCAAACATATTCAACATTCAATTCCAAACATATTAATATAATCTAGTTACATGAACTTACCTCGATAAACGTTCATATACAAGGATCCACTAATCTGATACTTTTTGTTTTCCTTGATCCAACTTCATACTAGGTCTATCCGGATCTATATAAATGAATTTAACATCAATTTAATAAATTTTGTTATGAATTTAATTCAATTCACATCCTAGGAATAATTTAGATTTTGCCCCTATACTTTCCATAAATGATGATTTCGTCCTTAGGCTCGAAAAATAAAATTCGTGCAATTTAATCCTTATTCCAAGCCTAACCGATTTTTGCATATAACATTTACAGCACATATATTTTAAAAAATAAAAATTTTCTATGATTTTTACATCTTTACAATTTACTCCCTAAATCACAATTTCATGAAAATTCACTTTACAAAAGTTGTTTATCTATCAACAACCTTTCAATTTCTACCATAAATTTAAGAATTTTAGGATATTTATCCATGGAAAAATTTTAATATTTTGATAACTTTACAAATTGATCCCTAAAATAGATAGGATAAGTTATTACAATCTCGAAAATATGAAAATTACTAAAAATGGGAAATGATTACTTACCTAATTAGGCTTTCTTGATTTTCGTTCTCTTTCCTAGGGTTTCCATAGAATTTGGGGAAGAAGATGATATAAAATGATGATATTTTCTATTTAATTAAGATATCTTTTATTTTTTTTCTTTTTCTAATTTTCCATGGATGAATCATCATAAATATCTACTAACTTTTCTTAATGGTCTAATTACAATAAAAGGACCTCAAATTTTAAATTCCATAGCTATTTACTACCTATAGCTACTATAACTTAACTTTTACATTTTATGCAATTTGGTCCTTTCCTATCATAATGCAGACCATGCAATAATACTAAAATAAATTTTCTTTTTGACTCGCATTTGTGGTCCCAAAATCACTATTCTGATTTCACTAAAAATGGATTGTTACAACTCTCCCCCCTTAAACAATTTTTGTCATCGAAAATCTTACCAGTAAAGAGGTTCGAATATTGCTTTCTCATTATTTCCTCTAGTTCCCAGGTAGCTTCTTCTATCCCGTGTCATTGCCAAAGAACTTTCACTAAAGCTACCTTTTTATTTCTTAACTCTTTCGTTTCACGTGCCAGAATTCTGATTGGTTCCTCACTGTAAGTCATGTTAGGCTGAATCTCAACTGTTGTTAGGGATATAACATGTGAAGGATCTGACCGATACTGTCGCAACATAGACACGTGAAAAACATTATGAATTCTGTTAACCTCTGGTGGTAATGCTAATCAGTATGCAATAGGTCTAATTATTTCAGCAATCTCATATGGCCCGATGAACCGTGGGCTCAGTTTTTCTTTACAGCCAAACCGAAAAACTTTCTTCCAAGATGATACTTTCAAGAATACCTTATCACCGATCTGAAATTTTATCTCTTTTCATTTAAGATCAGCATAAGACTTTTGACGATCAGATGCCACTTTCTGTAATATCCTAATCTGGTGGGTCTGTGCATTTGAGTATGTTGTATGGCTAAGTTGGTAGGTAGAGGCTTTGAGGTGTGTATTAGGCTCAGGTTTGGGCTTAAACCTGGGTTAAATTACTTATAAATAGTGTTAGTTCATAGTTAAAGTAGGTGTCTGTGATTAGTTAGCAAGTTGGGCTTGTGGGCCAAAGTTTGGAGGTGCTATAAGTGAGCATGGAGATGGCGTCACTTAGGAGGGAGATTGGGCCTAGTCTGGCTGCTTGAGGCCCAAGTGTTTTGGGCAAAAATTTGTCACTCCAAGAGGGGAGAGGGGACAGCACATGTGCTAGAATTTAGGAGTTTAATTCTTTTAATTTTTTGTTAATTAAAAGCTGATAATAAGGAAGGGAGGAGTTGGTTTTAAGGTGGTCTCTTCTAAAGGGAGGATAATGATTGAGTTATCAGGTAGGACAAAGGCTATCAGGTGATAGCAGAGTTGGCCGAAAATCAAACTCTGAGAGAGGGGTTGAATTGCCGAATTTGGAAGCCAAGTGTTCATCTTCCTTTCATTTTTTTCTTTTCTTTCTCACCTATTCTCTACTAGCCGAATTTGTTTTCTCTTGTGAGCCTCTTTTCTTTTCTTTGCCGAAACTTCCTAGCTCTCCTCTCCTCAATATTTTCTTTCTAAAAGCTAAATTCTTCTTGTCCATACCCTCTTCTCCCATAGCCAAATCTACAAGAGTGGTTTCTTTTTCCCGAAGGTGCACCATAGCCGAATACTCCTTTCTAGTTTGGTAAGATTTTTATTGTTCATCGTCGGTATTATTTTTAGACCTTAAACCGAATCACTCCTCTAACATTCATTGATGATCACTCTTATTGCTCAAAAGCTGAATCTGTCTTACTATAGTCTCTTGTGCCGATTGGTGGAAAAGCCGAAGGTAGGTGGGTAGTAGGTTCGGCCGAATGGCCACACTCTTGTCCCTTATTCTTTTGCTGAATGTCATATGGTACTCGGTTGGTTGCAATCAGTGGTTTGGTCTAATATTTTGGTGATGGTCGAATGTAGGTAGGAATGTGATGTTTTCTTAAGGACTTTCGGGATTCAACAGATTAGGTAAGGGTTCATTTTAAGTGTTATAAGTATTTAATTAATTGAATCTCATCATTTACATTTGGTTTAGTGACCAAGGAGTTATTATGGACCCAATTAATAGTCAAGCAATAGGAAGGGTTGAATCTGTAAACCCAGTACCTAAATACAAGAAGCGATCTGTGTCAGGAGTACGCGTTTGGCCATCCGGGTGTGGGCCGACATCGAAAGTAAATCGTAGGTCGATAGTGGTAGTCTCGAGTGATAGTGGCGTAGAAGCAGTGGGAGCATTAGTACGGGAACCAGGTGTGTAACTCTTACACACTTTCTTTACTTAATATGTCAAATGTTATGTGTTGATAAAAGCCGGAGTGACGGTAATGGTTATTAAAATATCCTTGGGGGTAAACACGAGGATGTCGGGTAAGTTTGTTATGGTTGCTAGCGTTAAATATGATCTATGAGTGCATGATGTTCTTTATACGTTATTATATATATATATATATAAAGCATGATCATATTGGTATTGATAACATAAACATGTGATATGGGTGTTGAGAGAAGGGGGAAGTATGATCTATCAGACTGTCACCAGTGGTTAGGTACCACACAGTGGGTTGGCCCCACATATTATAATATTGTGACTAAGTCTCGGTGGTTTGGGACCACCAAAGGGTTTGGTACCACATATGCTTATTTTTGTAACTTCGGTTACCAGTGGTTAGGTACCACCAGTGGCTAGGTGCCACAAGGGGTAGATTTGGGAGACTCAGATGGATACCTTGGTTGGAAGGGTTGCATGACTTGCATATTTGTATATGAATTTGTGTAAGAGTACAACTTCTTTTGGGATGGGGATTTACACACTGAGTCTAGGTGACTCACCCCTTCCATTATATTTTGTAGATAAACCATAGATCGTGGTTATGGAGCCGGAATGGACTCGAGGTGGCCATGCTCAGCATTCATTTTATTTCAATGTTTTCTATATGGACTTAGTTATTTTCTTTAATTTGGGTTTTCAGTTCTGTAATAAGGCCTCTTAAGTATTATTGTGGGGCATTTTATTTGGTTGTTTCTTTAACTCTCGTTAAGCGTACTTGATAATTATGAAATGGTTGTTTTCAAACCCTAAATAAATACTTGTTTTCTAAAGTGTAGACTGACTAAGTACTAAATATGGAGTAACAATAAGGCAACCAAGTTTTCTAAACAAATTTCAACATGTTTTAAACATCACAAGATCCAACGACGTTTTCTTTAAAATTTTACAATAGTTTTCTCTTTAAACAAGTCGACAAATCGATTTTCAAAACGTTTTCTTTCCCGTGGCACGCTAGATTCGGTTGTAGTGTTTTGATCGGGTTTGGGGTGTTACATTTTGGTATCAGAGCCCAGTTCAAAAGCTCAGTTGTGGGTTTAAGGCCCAAAATATGGTTTAAGAGTCTGTGAAATGATTTTTAAGGTGATGAATATCTTAGAAAACATGGCACCTGAGTCTCCGGCACCAATCCACCCAGGTAAGTACCCTAACCTTTGATGTGATGTATGTATGTTGGGCTTCATGGGTTTTTAGACATAGCTGAGCATGATAGTACTAATGAACCATAGTACTAGTTTACACAACTCCTTAATTGCATAAGACTTAAGTTTAATCAAATAAACCTGTGAGTAAGTCACCGAGTTAGGGTGTGTCAACAACCATACGCATGTCTAGGATTGGATTCAGGGAGAGCTTGGTATTTAAGCAGTCCCAGTGACTCACCTCCTCTTCGCTCGAACCCTACCTGGTGCGTAGTGACTATTCACTCTAACCATGAGGACTTGTTCGTAACACCTCAAACCCGGTCTATGCGTCGAGACTAGATTTGGTTTGTTACATGATTCGAGCTATTCTTAAATCTTTAACTACATTTTATACATGTGGTTTAAAATTTGAAGAGTATTTGATTTTGATAAATATTTGAAACATTAGTTGAAAATCATTGTATTATTAAAACCAGTTAAGAGATTTGTTAAAGAGTTAACAATAAAAAGAATTATTTATAAAAGAATTTCATATACTTGAAAACCCAAATTTATTTTTATAAAGCATCATATAATCATAGCCCATGATTTAAAAGTCCAAAATAAAGTTTAAATTCCAAACACACATAAAATCCATAAGTTATTTATAGAGGCCATTTATTACAACATCCCAAAATAGTAAAAATAATTATTAAAAGTTCGAGTTTTAAATAACCCATATTTAGCAAGATGGCCTCCACGAAGTCATCCTCATTCAAGTCCACATCGCCCATTACCGAGATGGAAAGAAATTAAAGGGTGAGTTACTTAGAACTCAATGTGTAACTCACTTACCACCATTATTGGGCAGATTGTCAAGATATTATCTTTGGGCTTGAGCCCAATTCGAATTCAACAATATATCATGAATTTAAAATAATTAATAATGCATGAAAAATGCAATTCCCAACCCAAACCTAATATCCATCCGCTAACACCCCTGCACCAACCATCACACCTGTGGATCAAGTCAACCCACCCCGCCATCACACCAATCGTAGGCATTGAGCCTTTTTATAATTGTGGCATAGCCACCGAACTAGAGGCAATAAGCCGATATTGTGGCAGAGCCACCGAACTAGAGGCAATAAGCCGATATTGTGGCAGAGCCACCGAACTAGAGGCAATAAGCCGATATTGTGGCGAAACCACCGAACTAGAGGCAATAAGTCGATATTGTGGCAAAGCCACCGAACTAGAGGCAATAAGTCGATATTGTGGCAATCGCCATTCTTCTCTTCATATATCCCACCCATGCAATTATACATGTACTTTAAAATATAAAATTTATTAACAATACATAACATGGTGGGTTTAACAATAATATTTCATTTGGCCCATAATTATAGCAATTTGTCTATTTAGCAATTTAGTGGGCTTTGACCCATTTAACAAACTAGAGTACTTTGGCTAAATTTTAACGAACTAGAGTGTTTTGGCCCGATTTATCGAACTAGAGTATTTTCGGCCCATTTTCACGAACTAGAGTATTTACGGCCCATTTTCACGAACTAGAGTATTTACGGCCCATTTTCACGAACTAGAGTATTTACTACCATTTTCACTAACTAGAGTATTTACGGCCCATTTTCACGAACTAGAGTATTTACGGCCCATTTTCACGAAACATCCAATTTTCATAATAACAATTAATATCTCGAGGGCATTTTCGTAATTTTTACGATTTTGTCATTTTTACGTATTTTGTCATAATAACATTTTTTATGCGTTTACCGATCTAATCGCTTTTACGATTTACCAACATATCGAAATTTGACATCCAACCGAGACAATAATGAGTGTGAAAATTACACACCTCGATACCGTGAGTATTAACCCTTCTCGCTTCTAAGACCTAAAATATATTTTGATTCGTTAGTCAACTAACTCGTAAAATAAATCTTAATCGATAATGGATCCAAAATCTTACCCTCTTGATTTTGAATCACTTCGATTTTCGGTTTTGCCTCGCTTATCGATTCACTAGCCAGAGAATCCACCAACGATAACTACTCCGAGGTTCGTACTACTTGAATAATGGACTCCTTTCGAAGATGGCCCACAACCCGTGGAAAATCCCTGATCGCAGAAACCGCTCTTCGCTTGAATGGGGATTTACAGATCCACCCTCTTACGATAACTAAACACCGCCTTTTCTTCCCTATCTTGATCTTCAAGATCCAAAAGAATTTAGTTAGATCTAAAATAATATCAATAATACTAGAGATTTAAAGAGTAGGATTTCCTTACCAAAATGAAACGCTTCCAACGCTTCCACGATTCTCCGATCACTTGAATTCCAATCTCCGTTATTGCACTAAATAATAACGAAATAAACGTTATTAGTATGAATGCTATATCAATCCAAAAGACTCTCAATAATCCTATGATATTTGGCCATAATATCACTAATCAATAAATCAAAATGGAGAGAAACCCTTACCTACTTCCCACTATCGAAAAGAAAGATTAAGAATGATGTTTAATTGATGGAAGATTCTACTATAAATGATTAAGAATGGAAAAATAATTTTTGCTTATAGGCACAATAACATTCGCCAAGAGAGTGAAGATGGAGAGAATTTTCGATTGAAAAGAAATAGTATAAGAACAAAAGGATGATGGTGATGTTGTTTTGATTTCAAGGAGATTAGAAGAAAAGAAAAGAAAAATATGAACTTTAGGTGCTGGTACATTCGGCCATGGCAAAGAAAAAAGAAAGAGATTGATTTTGGTATAGGTGATTTCGACAAGGAGAATACAAAAGAAAATTAACAAAGTGGATGAAAGTGACCAAATGGTCAAGAGATTTTGGCTTTGCCAAATGCAATATTCGCCAAGAGGGATGTTGAAAGGAGAAAACAAAGAAAAAAAATCGCACAATGTGCAAAGAATAACCAAAGAGAAAAGAATGAGATTTTTGCCAAACTAACAAAATTTTGGCTCTTCCCCTTACCAATATTGCCGTCCAAAGATATGGTCAAATGGCCATTAATTCTTTCCAAATTTTCCCTTGATATGTGCCTTATGTCTCCCTATCTTTCCTTAAACTTTTGATTCCATACCATATGTTAGTTGTTACCTTAATCCATTGATACACTAACCAAAAATACATGGTCAACACCTTCCTTATATGTCCCTTGCCGACACTTCCTAGACATGAGCAGAAAATTAAAACAAAAATTTTATCTAGGTGCTATACAAGGGATTCGAACCTCTTCCCTCTTACTTGAACCCATGCGCCAATCTCCACCATGCCATATGCTTATTTTATGACACTTTTAGCACATAATTTAGCTTAAGTCTTAATCACCTTTGTTTCACTTCAATAAATTCCCAATAATAAATTTTATTCTTCTCCAAATTACGCTTTACCCTCTCTAGGACTTTAATAAACACTAAAATAAAAGTAAAAAAAAAATTTTACTTTAAAATCTAAACACCAAAATCATGCCAATTTAAATACTCAGATTTTTTTTTAGGGTGTTACAACTCTACCCTCCTTAAAGAAAATTTCGTCCTCGAAATTTACACAGTTGAAAAAGGTGAGGGTATTGTTGTTAATTGCATCCTCTGGCTCCCACGTAGCTTCTTCCACTCCGTGGTTACGCCATAGAACTTTGACTAACGGCACGGTTTTCTTCCTTAGTACCTTGACATCTCGGTCTAGGATTTCCACTGGTTCTTCTTCAAAGGACAAATCTGAATTCAGCTCCAATTCTTCTACCGGTATAATGTGCAAAGGATCCGACCTATAACGCCTCAACATGGAAACATGAAAGACATTGTGAATTTGATCCAACTCCGGAGGTAACTCAATCTGATATGCCACTGGACCAACACGCTTCAGCACACGATAAGGTCCAATATATCTAGGACTTAGCTTGCCCTTCCTTCCGAATCTGAAGATCTTTTTCCAAGGAGATACCTTCAAGAAAACCCGATCTCCCACACTATACTCGATGTCCCTCCGCTTCAGATCTGCGTCGACTTACATCTTCATCTCGAGGCTTCTTTCAACCGTGCTCGAATAACTTTTACCTTATCCTCGGTCTCGATATCATCTCGGGACCTAACATCATCTTTCGCCCAACTCACCCAACAATAGGAGAGCGACACTTACGACCATACAATGCCTCGTAAGGTGCCATCTGAATGCTAGACGATAGTCGTTGTTATATCGAAATTTCGCCAGGTAGATAATCCTCCCAACTACCCTCAAGTCGATTACACATCCTCTTAACATATCTTCCAATATCTCAATTACTCTCCGATCGACCATCGACCGAGGATGAAAAGCCGTCTCAAATTCAACTTTGTTCCCAAGGCTTCATGCGAGCTTTCGAATCGTGATGTAAACCTAGGGTCCCTATCCGATATAATAGATCTGGTACCCCATGTAACCTCACAATTTCGGATACGTAAAGTTTCGCCAATTTCGCAATGAATAATCCGTATTTAATTGGCAAGAAATGAGCGATCTTAGTCACAACCGATCAACAATTACCCAAATGAATTTTTCTTAGCAGTGTTAACGGTAACCCACTAACAAAATCCATAGTTATCCTCTCCCATTTCCAAAGAGGAATCTTTATCGGTTGTAACAATCCAGACGGTAATTGGTGTTCGCTTTCACTTGGCGACAAGTCAAACATTTTCCCACTAATTACGTAATCTCACGCTCAACCCCGCCACCAATATCGCTTCACGGAGATCTCGATACATCTTATTTCCTCCGGATGCATAGCGTAAGGGCTACTATCGCCTCCAGAGAATCGCTTGCCTCGCATCTAAATCCTTAGGCATGCATACTCTTCCTCGAAAGCACAACACACCCTCCGTGTTTATTCCAAAATCCTCAATTTCGCCATTTTCAACTTGTCGCAAGAAGGTCCCAACTTCTCATCGATGTCTGCTTTTCCTTGATTTGTTCCAACCACGGCGGCTTCACCAAGTTACGCTAACAAACCGCCATCCTCATACAGACTCATATGGGCAAACAGAGTTTTAATTCAGATATCACGCCTTACGGCTTAACGCGTACCTACCACGTTAGCCTTTCCAGATGGTATTCAATGGAGAAATCGTAATCTTTCAACAATTCTACCCATCTTCTTTGTCTTAAATTCAACTCCTTCGGGTAAGGAGGTATTTAAGACTCTTGTGATCCGTGTAGATTATGGACTTCTCACCATAGAGATAGTGCCTCCAAATCTTTAGAGCAAAGACAACGCAGCTAACTCCAAATCATGAGTAGGGTAGTTTACTTCGTGTGGTCTCAATTGACGAGAAGCATAGGCCACCACCTTTCCATTTTGCATCAACACACAACCTGCACTGTGTGAGACGATCGCAATAAACGAAGGAATTCTTTTTCATTCCCATTGAATCAAAACCGGAGCTTCATCAGATCTTCTTCAATTTTTCAAACTCTCTTGCGCTTTTCACCCGGACATACTAACTCCTTTACGCAACAATTTAGTTAGGGTGCAAGAATCAACGAAAACCCCTACAAAGCGCCTATAGTATCCACCAAGCCTAAGAAACTCCGAATTTCACCATCGATGTTGGTGGTTTCCAATCCGAATAGCCTCAATTTTCCGAGGATCCACCCTTATTCCTTCTACCGATACTACATGACCAAGGAAAGTCACCTCCTTTAGCCAAAATTCGCATTTACCAAATTTGGCATACAATTGCTTATCACGGTAATTGTAATACTATCCGCAAATCTTTGGTCATGTTCCTCCTCACTTCTCGAATAAACCAATATATCATCTATGAACACTACCACAAACCGGTCTAAATATGGTTGAAAGACTCGGTTCATCATGTCCATAAATGCACTTTGGTGCATTGGTTAATCCAAACGCATCACTACAAACTCATAGTGTCCGTAACGTGTCCGAAATGTCCGTCTTATAGATGTCCGCTTCTTTCACCTTAAGTGGTGATAACCCGACCTTAAATCAATTTTGAGAAAAGCTCAAGCTCCCTTCAATTGATCAAACAGATCGTCAATTCTCGCAGAGGATACCGATTCTTGATCGACAATTTATTCAACTGTCTGTAGTCAATGCACATACGCATCGATCCATCCTTCTTCTTGACGAACAAGACTGGTGCTCCCCACGGAGACACACTTGGTCGAATAAATCCCCGATCCAAAGAATTCTTGAATTTGAGCTTTGAGCTCACCAACTCCTTCTTGCCATTCTATAGGAGCAATGGACACCGGAGCCGTCCCTGCAAAAGCTCAATGCCAAATTCTACTTCCCGATCCGAGGTATGCCGGAAGTTCTTCAGAAATACATCGAGAAATTCCTTCACCGTCCTCACATCATTCACGGATAATTCTTTGGCATCCAAAGCACGATAAAGGCTAGGAATGCCCTGCACTTTTCCGCACCAACTTCTCGCTTTTAATGCAGATACCACATTTGCCGATAGTTCTTTCGCTCACCAATCATTATGACTTCCTTATCATCCGAGGTCCTTATCGACATTCGCTTTTCAAAGACAATCCAATTGCGCTGATGTTTGACCACCAATCCATGCCTGAATGAGATCGAACTCACGAAAGGTAGTTCCATCAAATTTGCTAAGAATACTTCCTCTTGGATTTTTAAGGCACGTCTTTAAATATTTTATTAATATTCGATCGTCCTAAAGGATCGATTCATCGTCATCTCATTTTCGAGAATTTGATTCTAAATTGATTTCCAGATATGGCACTAGATACATATGAATGAGTAGAGCCAATATCTATTAAGGCAATAACAGTACATCAAAATGAAGAACGTATCGCTTATCACATCAGTGCATTGCCGTCTTGCATGGCGTCTAACCGCATAAACCATCCAGCCGTCTTGCATCCGCATTTCCTCTATTACCATTGCCTCGACCGGTGCACCTTGACCACGACCAGCCCCATTACCACCACGACCGCCCACGACCTCTCGGTGGTCAGCCGATTACCCTGGCCATTGGCATCATTATTACGGACTTCTTGAGTCGTATCCATTCGTCGAGGACAACTTTTGTACCGATGTTCCATTGAACCGCATTTGTAGCATGCACTGCTTTTCCTCCAACATTCCCCAAAATGCCTTTTCCCACACTCGCAATCTCGACTTCGATTATTTGCTACCGGGTTCGCCTTGAATTGATTCATCATTTCGGGTTTCTTCCGAATCTCTTGGAAGAACCAGATCTTGTGTCTCTCTCTTGTTTCGGATCTTTCTGGCTCGCTGCTCGAGTTCTTAGCCTCTTCGCTATTTTGGCCTTCTCCACCGAGTCGAAAAATTTCTAACTTGTTGCGGAGCAATCGTAACCCTCACCATCATTAAGTCCATCCTCAAACGCATACAACGCTCATGATCTTGCTACAATTGTCCGCATAACGGCTCGACGTAAAACTCGACTTCATATGTCGCCACTGGTCTTACTTCCTTGGACAAGATTCGAAATTCCTTCCTTCGAGCATCAATATAGCTCGTTCGACGATTTTCCTTGGAAGGCGCCTTTAAAGAATTCCCGATTAATCGATGCGGCTTGGTGCCTTCTCGAGCGAAGCCACCACCGATCGCCTCATCTCTCAATAAGGATACAGCTCTCTCGCTTTTTGCTCAGTGCATTCCATATCATCCATGATCCGCTCCACGACTTCGAGCCAAGATTCGCCACATTCGAGCTACACCGAGACTCCTCTCGAAAACTTCGCATTATTTGCCTTAAGTCGCTCAAATTGACCCACGAGTTGTTGGCCCAATTCGTTCCAATGACCTTTCCAAGACTCGTAGCATTGCTTGAGTCAATGCATGATCTTCTTCCATGTGATCGCGTGATCCGGTCTCACTTTCTATTGACGCAAAGGTCCCACTGCATATGATTTGGTGCTTCACCGTAGCACCTCGGCCTCTACCACGCCACGCTCTACAAGGCCCACGACCACGTCCTCTTGTACTCATGATTGCTTGTTCGTTTATCTGATTACAAGTTTTATGAATCAGAAATTTTGTTTCGGTGTTTATTAACGATATTTTATGAGATTTGAGATATAAAGTTGTTTTTCGCAACGTGTCCTATAGTCTCAATCTCTACAGTTTTTCTCATCTAACACTAGAAGTTCTAGAGTATTCCTATGATCATATCATAGTAATCATTTAAGCAGTAAATACTTACTTGACTTGTTGCCGGATGCTTGTGGTGCCATACTGATCTTTAAAATACCATTGAGCATTTTCATACAGAAATTATTTTTGAACCCAAACCACAGCCGAGTTTTTGAAACTGGCTCTGATACCACTAAATGTAACACCTCAAACCCGGTCTATGCGTCGAGACTAGATTTGGTTTGTTACATGATTCGAGCTATTCTTAAATCTTTAACTACATTTTATACACAGGGTTTAAAATTTGAAGAGTATTTGATTTTGATAAATATTTGAAACATTAGTTGAAAATCATTGTATTATTAAAAACCGTTAAGAGATTTGTTAAAGAGTTAACAATAAAAAGAATTATTTATAAAAGAATTTCATATACTTGAAAACCCAAATTTATTTTTATAAAGCATCATATAATCATAGCCCATGATTTAAAAGTCCAAAATAAAGTTTAAATTCCAAACACACATAAAATCCATAAGTTATTTATAGAGGCCATTTATTACAACATCCCAAAATAGTAAAATAATTATTAAAAGTTCGAGTTTTAAATAACCCATATTTAGCAAGATGGCCTCCACGAAGTCATCCTCATTAAGTCCACATCGGTTTCCATTACCCGAGATGGAAAGAAATTAAAGGGTGAGTTACTAAGAACTCGATGTGTAACTCACTTACCACCATTATTGGGCGATTGTCAAGATATTATGTCGGGCTTGAGCCCAATTCGTAATTCAACAATATATCATGAATTTAAAATAATTAATAATGCATGAAAATGCAATTCCCAACCCAAACCTAATATCCATCCGCTAACACCCCTGCACCAACCATCACACCTGTGGGGATCAAGTCAACCCACCCCGCCATCACACCAATCGTAGGCATTGAGCCTTTTTATAATTGTGGCATAGCCACCGAACTAGAGGCAATAAGTCGATATTGTGGCGAGCCACCGAACTAGAGGCAATAAGTCGATATTGTGGCGAGCCACCGAACTAGAGGCAATAAGTCGATATTGTGGCGAAACCACCAACTAGAGGCAATAAGCGATATTGTGGCGAAACCACCGAACTAGAGGCAATAAGCCGATATTGTGGCAACTGGCCATTCTTCTCTTCATATATCCCACCCATG
The DNA here is from genome assembly GCA_025506655.1 of Gossypium rotundifolium. Classification (NCBI taxonomy): domain Eukaryota; kingdom Viridiplantae; phylum Streptophyta; class Magnoliopsida; order Malvales; family Malvaceae; genus Gossypium; species Gossypium rotundifolium. The sequence continues at coordinate 147,473,197 of CP106734.1, forward strand.
CAATTATACATGTACTTTAAAATATAAAATTTATTAACAATACATAACATGGTGGGTTTAACAATAATATTTCATTTGGCCCATAATTATAGCAATTTGTCTATTTAGCAATTTAGTGGGCTTTGACCCATTTAACAAACTAGAGTACTTTGGCTAAATTTTAACGAACTAGAGTGTTTTGGCCCGATTTATCGAACTAGAGTATTTTCGCCCATTTTCACGAACTAGAGTATTTACGCCCATTTTCACGAACTAGAGTATTTACGGCCCATTTTCACGAACTAGAGTATTTACGGCCCATTTTCACGAACTAGAGTATTTACTACCCATTTTCACGAACTAGAGTATTTACGGCCCATTTTCACGAAACATCCAATTTTCATAATAACAATTAATATCTCGAGGGCATTTTCGTAATTTTACGATTTTGTCATTTTTACGTATTTTGTCATAATAACATTTTTATGCGTTTTACCGATCTAATCGTTTTACGATTTACCAACATATCGAAATTTGACATCCAACCGAGACAATAATGAGTGTGAAAATTACACACCTCGATACCGTGAGTATTAACCCTTCTCGCTCCTCGGCACCTAAAATATATTTTGATTCGTTAGTCAACTAACTCAAAAATAAATCTTAATCGATAATGGATCCAAAATCTTACCCTCTTGATTTTGAATCACTTGATTTTCGGTTTTGCCTCGCTTATCGATTCACTAGCCAGAGAATCCACCAACGATAACGGCTCCGAGGTTCGTACTACTTGAATAATGGACTCCTTTCGAAGATGGCCTACAACCCGATGGAAAATCCCGATCGCAGAAACCGCTCTTCGTTTGAATGGGGATTTACTGATCCACCCTCTTACGATAACTAAACACCGCCCTTTTCTTCCCTATCTTGACAGTCTTCAAGATCCAAAAGAATTTAGTTAGATCTAAAATAATATCAATAATACTAGAGATTTAAAGAGTAGGATTTCCTTACCAAAATGAAACGTTTCCAACGTTTCCACGATTCTCCCGATCACTTGAATTCCAATCTCCGTTATTGCACTAAATAATAACGAAATAAACGTTATTAGTATGAATGCTATATCAATCCAAAAAGACTCTCAATAATCCTATGATATTCGGCCATAATATCACTAATCAATAAATCAAAAATGGAGAGAAACCCTTACCTACTTCCCACTATTGAAAAGAAAGATTAAGAATGATGTTTAATTGATGGAAGATTCGGCTATAAATGATTAAGAATGGAAAAATAATTTTTTGCTTATAGGCACAATAACATTCGGCCAAGAGAGTGAAGATGGAGAGAATTTTCGATTGAAAAAGAAATAGTATAAGAACAAAAGGATGATGGTGATGTTGTTTTGATTTCAAGGAGATTAGAAGAAAAGAAAAGAAAAATATGAACTTTAGGTGTTTGGTACATTCGGCCATGGCAAAGAAAAAAGAAAGAGATTGATTTTGGTATAGGTGATTTGGCACAAGGAGAATACAAAAGAAAATTAACAAAGTGGATGAAAGTGACCAAATGGTCAAGAGATTTTGGCTTTGCCAAATGCAATATTCGGCCAAGAGGGATGTTGAAAGGAGAAAACAAAGAAAAAAAATCTGCACAATGTGCAAAGAATAACCAAAGAGAAAAGAATGAGATTTTTGCCAAACTAACAAAATTTTGGCTCTTCCCCTTACCAATATTGCCGTCCAAAGATATGGTCAAATGGCCATTAATTCTTTCCAAATTTTCCCTTGATATGTGCCTTATGTCTCCCTATCTTTCCTTAAACTTTTGATTCCATACCATATGTTAGTTGTTACCTTAATCCATTGATACACTAACCAAAAATACATGGTCAACACCTTCCTTATATGTCCCTTGCCGACACTTCCTAGACATGAGCGAAAATTAAAACAAAAATTTTATCTAGGTGCTATACAAGGGATTCAACCTCTTCCTCTTACTTGAACCCATGCGCCAATCTCCACCATGCCATATGCTTATTTTATGACACTTTTAGCACATAATTTAGCTTAAGTCTTAATCACCTTTGTTTCACTTCAATAAATTCCCAATAATAAATTTTATTCTTCTCCAAATTACGCTTTACCCTCTCTAGGACTTTAATAAACACTAAAATAAAAGTAAAAAAAAAAATTTTACTTTAAAATCTAAACACCAAAATCATGCCAATTTAAATACTCAGATTTTTTTTTAGGGTGTTACATGTTCACAGGCTAAACCTTATAGTTAAAACCCGAAAGGGATCAACCACCCTGTTTTGTAAAAAAAAAAAACTAGTTTTGAAATTACCAAATTACCCCTTGATTTGTAACAACTACCCTGGATTTGAAAAAAAAGACCAAAGTACCCCTGGTTTGTAAAATTACCAAATTACCCCTGACTTACAAATTATCTAAATACCCCCAAGTTGTAAAATTACCAAAATACCCCTACTTCACGAAATTACCAAAATACCCTTATTTTGAAAAATCACCCAAAACTTTATTTTGGAAAAATTACGAAAATACCCCTGGGTAGTGAAATGACAAAAATACCCCTACAAGTTGAATGTGGCTCATGGATGTTGTTTGTATGATGAATGTACTTAGAATTAAGAGATAAGCCTGAAACTGAAACTATAGATAGGTTCAAATTCGAAAGAATTACTTTCAAAACTATCTTTCATAAAATTGTTCGTGGATAAACAGTGAACAGAATTAGTAATTCATAAAATTCTTAATCAGATAAGCGCGGTCGAGAAGAATGAGTGCAAGAGGTCATGACGTCCGCCGCATGGCCGTGGTAGGGGTAGGATGACCTTGTCAGAGCCAGCAAGGTCTGGCCTTGGGTTGAGAACGTGATGCCGGATCTATCGGCAGCAAAAGTAGAGTTTCAGGACCAAACTGGTGGTAACGACGTAGTATCTCAGGCAGTACTGTGAGTTTTGGAGAGAGTTGCCGGGGCAGGCGTGAGTTCAGGAGCCCAAAAATTCGTGGCTGAGCGACTCCGGGCTAATGGAGCAAAAGTGTTTAGGGGAGTTTCTGGTGTAGCTCCCAACACTGCTGAGTACTGGCTAGAGGCGACAGAGCGTATAATGGATGATTTAGATTTATCGGCTGAGGAGAAGTTGAAAGAGATAGTGTCTCTTCTCCGAGATGAGTCGTATCAGTGGTGGCTCACAGTCAGGGATGGTGCAGTGGCCGATGATATCACCTGGGATTACTTTAAGGCGGCCTACCAGAAGAAGTATGTGGGGGTTGGTTATACTGATGCACAACGTAGGGCATTCTTGAATTTGGTTCAGGGGAGTAAGTCAGTACCCGAGTACGAGGCAGAATTCTTAAGGTTAAGTAGGTATGCTCGGGGTATGGTGGTACGGAACATGAGCGATGTGTTAGGTTTGAGGACGGGCTAAGAGATGAGCTGCGGGTGTTGATTGCACCTCAGCGGGAAAGAGAATTTATCGTTCTCGTGGAAAAGGCCAGAATAGTTGAGGAAGTGAAGTGAATCGAGAAACACAACCGAGACAGAGGTAAGGATAAATGGAGTTTTGGGCCATCAGGGTCTGCTAGAAGGGCTCAGAAGAGGGCTGCTCTGTGGCCACCTCAGTGTGCTCGATATGGGAAGTCTCATTCGGGAGAGTGTTGGGCTGGTGATAGAGGGTGCTTTCAGTGTGGATCAATGGAGCACTGGATAAGGGATTGTCCGTAGAAATCAGCTAAGACACAGGCTGAGGGACAAGGACGTGCTCAGTTCAGGGGAGATGGCCAGTAACTGCAGAGGGGCCGAGGTGCGGTTAGGGGTGGTAATGGTAGCGAACGGGGCAGTGGAGCACCTGGCTGAGGTGCTGGAGGTGCTAATGCCAGACAGCCTGGGTTGGTCTATGCAGCGAAGCGTCGAGAGGAGGGTGACGCACCAGATGTTATAACCGGTAAGTTTTTAATTTCTAAGTTGCCTTATACTGCTTTGATTGATGTTGGTTTGACGCACTCTTATGTTGCTAGTAGTATAGTGGGAACTTTGAACTTAGCTTATGAGAATTCTACTAGAAAGATGTCGGTAATAAGCCCTTTAGGACACTCTGTGGTAGTAGACAAACTATATAGGGATGTACCCCTAGAATTTCAAGGGGTAGTGTTTCAAGCTGATTTGATGGAACTACCCTTCGGGGAGTTCGATTTAATCTTAGGAATGGGTTGGTTGGTTAAGCACCAGGCAGAACTAGACTGTGCAACTAAGCGCATGGTGTTGAAATCGATCGAGAGTGAAGAGGTGGTGATGATAGGTGAGAGAATGAATTACCTATCTAATGTGGTGTCCGCGCTGAAGGCGGAGAAGATGGTAAGAAAAGGATGTGAGGCATTTGTGGTCTATGTTTATGCTTTGGAAGGTAAGGAATTGGCTATAGAAAGTATCCGAATGGTGAAGAAGTTTATCGATGTTTTTCCAGAAGAGCTTCCGGGTTTGCCCTCGGATCGCGAAGTGGAGTTTGGTATAGATCTTCTACCAAGAACAGCACTAGTGTCTATTGCCCCGTATAGAATGGCGCCAAAGGAGTTGGTGGAGTTGAAAGCGCAGATTCAAGAGTTATTGGATCGGGGTTTTATCCAGCCAAGTGTATCACCTTGGGGAGCGCCTGTGCTCTTTGTTAAGAAGAAGGACGGGTTGATGCGAATGTGCATAGGCTACCGTCAGTTGAATAAATTGACGATTAAGAACAAGTGTCCGTTGCCTAGGATAGACGACTTGTTTGATCAGCTTAAGGGGGCGTCAGTCTTTTCCAAGATAGATTTGAGGTTGGGGTATCACCAACTTAAGGTAAAGGAGGCAGATATCCATAAGACGGCATTTCGTACTCGATACAGGCACTATGAATTTTTGGTAATGCCGTTCGGGTTGACGAACGCATCAGCAGTGTTTATGGATATGATGAACTGGGTGTTGCAACCGTATTTGGATCAGTTCATCGTAGTATTTATAGATGATATTCTGGTATACTCGAGATCGGAGGAGGAGCACGACGCGCATTTGCGGGTGGTGTTGCAGATTTTAAGGGAAAAGCATTTATACGCAAAGTTTAGTAAGTGTGAGTTCTGGCTGAATGAAGTTACCTTCTTGGGTCATGTAGTGTCAGCTGAGGGGATTAGAGTGGACCCTCGGAAGATTGAGGCTGTATTGGACTGGAAGCCACCAAAGTCTGTGGTGGAGATTCAGAGTTTTCTGGGTTTAGCAGGATATTACCGAAGGTTTGTGGAAGGATTTTCTTTAATTGCAGCGCCATTAACTAGGTTGCTAAGAAAAAGGGTTCCGTTTGTATGGTCAGACAAGCAACAAGAGAGTTTTGAGAGGTTAAAGAGGATTTTGACGGAAGCTCCAGTGTTAATTCAACCTGAATGAGGGAAAGAGTTTGCGGTTTATTGTGATGCATCGCATATGGGATTAGGATGTGTGCTAATGCAAGAAGGGAAAGTAGTAGCGTATGCTTCTCGACAGTTGAGACCTCACGAGGTGAACTACCCGACGCATGATCTGGAATTGGCTGCAGTGGTTTTTGCCCTAAAAATTTAGAGACATTATTTGTATGGAGAAAAGCCTGTAGTGTACATGGACCACAAGAGTTTGAAGTACCTTCTTACATAGAAGGAGTTAAATTTAAGGCAGGGGAGGTGGATCGAGTTGTTGAAGGACTATGACTGCTCGATTGAGTACCACTCGGGAAAGGCTAATGTGGTAGCGGACGCCTTGAGCCGTAAGGTGGTGGCAGATTTAAGAGCCATGTTTGCCCACCTTAGTCTGTATGATGATGGAAGCCTGTTAGCGGAACTGCATGTAAAGCCATCATGGGTAGATCAGGTTAAGGAGAAACAATTGATAGATGAAGTTTTGAGCGTACGATGTTTGCGAGTGCAGAATGGTGGATTGGAGGGGTATAGTCTGAGCAGCGATGGAGTGTTATGTTTCCAGGGGAAGGTATGCATGCCTAAAGATGTGGAGTTAAGGTAGAAGATTTTACAAGAGGCACATAGCAGTCCATATACTATGCATCCGAGAGGTAATAAGATGTACAGGATTTGCTGGAGCAGTTTTGGTGGCCGGGCCTTAAGCGTGAGGTAACAGAATTTATGGGTAATTGTCTAACATGTCAGCAAGTCAATGCTGAACATCAGCTACTATCGGGTTTGTTACAACCGATAAAGATTCCACAATGGAAGTGGGAAAGGATCACGATAGATTTTGTTAGTGGGCTACCTCTCACACCCACTAAAAAGGATTCAGTTTGGGTAATTGTGAACTGTCTGACGAAGTCTGCTCATTTCATACCTGTACATATGGATTATTCTCTTTGGAAGTTAGCGAGACTATACACAGCGGAGATTGTGAGGTTGCATGGGGTGCCAGTGTCGATTATTTCAGACAGAGACCCTAGATTTACATCAAGGTTCTGGAAGGCTTTGCACCAGGCATTGGGTACAAGGTTGGATTTTAGTACGGCATTCCATCCCCAGTCAGATGGACAATCGAAGAGGGTGATTCAAGTTTTGGAAGACATGCTAAGGGGTTGTGTCTTGGATTTCAAAGGTAGTTGGGAAGAATTTTTACCATTGGCGAAATTTGCGTACAACAATAGTTATCAAGCAAGTATTCAGATGGCACCATACGAAGCGTTATATGGTCGGAAGTGTCGTACCCCTAGTGTTGGACGGAGTTGGGGGAGCGGTAGTTGTTGGGGTTGGAGTTGGTTGCTGAAACAGAAGATAAGGTAAAGGTGATTCGAGCTCATTTGAAAGAAGCTTTGGATAGGCAACAGTCTTATGCCGATCTTAAATGGAAGGATATAGAGTTTGCAGAAGGTGATAGGGTTTTCTTGAAGGTGTCACCATGGAAGAAAGTTCTGAGGTTTGGTAGGAAAGGCAAGTTAAGCCCTAGATTTATCGGGCCTTATCGGGTGTTGAAGCGAGTGGGACCAGTAGCTTACCAGCTTGTGTTGCCACCTGAGTTGAGTCAAATCCATGATGTGTTTCATGTCTCCATGCTTAGACGCTATCGCTCAGATCCGTCTCATGTTGTGCCGATAGAGGAAATTGAGGTGAGCCCAGACTTGTCTTTTGAGGAGGAGCCAGTGCAGATCCTAGATCGGGATGTTAAGGTTTTGCATAGGAAATCAGTCCCTTTGGTGAAGGTATTATAGCGGAATCATGGATCAGAAGAAGTGACATTGGAACTGGAGGATATCATGCGACAGAAATACCCTCAACTCTTTTGATCAGGTAAATTTTGAGGCCAAAATTTATTTTAAGGGGGGTAGAACTGTAATATCCTGAACTAGTGGGTCTGTGCACTTGGGTATGTTTTATGGCTAAGTTGGTAGGTGGAGGCTTTGAGGTGTGTATTGGGCTCAGGTTTGGGCTTAAACCTGGGTTAAATTGCTTATAAATAGTGTTAGTTCATAGTTAAAGTAGGTGTCTATGATTAGTTAGCAAGTTGGGCTTGTGGCCCAAAGTTCTGAGGTGCTATAAGTGAGCATGGAGATGGCGTCACTTAGGAGGGAGATTGGGCCTAGTGTGGCCGCTTGAGGCCCAAGTGCTTTGGGGCAAAAATTTGGCACTCCAAGGGGGGAGAGGGGACGGCACATGTGCTAGAATTTAGGAGTTTAATTCTTTTAATTTTTTGTTAATTAAAAGCTAATAATAAGGAAGGGAGGAGTTGGTTTTAAGGTGGTCTCTTCTAAAGGGAGGATAATGATTGAGTTATCAGGCAGGATAAAGGCTATCAGGTGATAGCAGACTTGGCTGAAAATCCAACTCTGAGAGGGAGGTTGAATTGCCGAATTTGGAAGCCAAGTGTTCATCTTCCTGTCATTTTTTTTCTTTTCTTTCTCACCTATTCTCTGCTAGCCGAATTTGTTTTCTCTTGTAAGCCTCTGTTCTTTTCTTTGCCGCAACTTCCTAGCTCTCCTCTCCTCAATATTTTCTTTCTAAAAGCTGAATTCTTCTTGTTCATACCCTCTTCTCCTATAGTCGAATTTACAAGAGTGGTTTTTCCCGAAGGTGCACCATAGCTGAATACTCCTTTCTAGTTTGGTAAGATTTTTTTTGTTCTTCATCGATATTATTTTTAGACCTTAAACTGAATCACTCCTCTAACATTCGTTGATGATCACTCTTATTGCTCAGAAGCTGAATCTGTCTCACTATAGTCTCTTGTGCCGATTGGTGGAAAAGTCGAAGGTAGGTGGGTAGTAGGTTCGGCCGAATGGCCATACTCTTGTCCCTTATTCTTTTTCCGAATGTCATATGGTACTCAGTTGGTTGCGATCAGTGATTTGGTCTAATATTTTGGTGATGGCCGAATGTAGGTAGGAAGGTGACGTTTTCTTAAGGACTTTTGGGAGTCAACAGATTAGGTAAGGGTTCATTTTAAGTGTTATAAGTATTTAATTAATTGGATCTCATCATTTACATTCGATTTAGTGACCAAGGAGTTATTATGGACCCAATTAACAGTCAAGCAATAGGAAGGGTTGAATATGTAAACCCAGTACCTAAATACAAGAAGCGATCCGTGTTGGAGTACGCGATTGGTTATCCGGGTGTGGGCTGACATCGGAAGTAGATCATAGGCCGATAGTGGTAGTCTCGAGTGACAGTAGCGTAGAAACAGTGAGAGCTTTAGTACGGGAACCAGGTGTGTAACTCTTACACACTTTCTTTACTTAATATGTCAAATGTTATGTGTTGATAAAAGCCGGAGTGATGGCAATGGTTATTAAAATACCCTTGGGGGTAAACGCGAGGATGCCGGGTAAGTTTGTTATGGTTGCTAGCGTTAAATGTGATCTATGAGTGCATGATGTTCTTTATACATTATTATATATATATAAAGCATGATCATATTTGTATTGATAACATAAACATGTGATATGGGTGTTGAGAGGAGGGGGAAGTATGATCTATTAGACTATCACCAGTGGTTAGGTACCACACAGTGGGTTGGCCCCACATATTATAATGTTGTGACTAAGTCTCAGTGGTTTGGGACCACCAGTGGTTTGGTACCACATATGCTTATTTTTGTAACTTCGGTTACCAGTGGTTAGGTACCACCAGTGGCTAGGTGCCACAAGGGGTAGATTTGGGAGTCTCGGATGGATACCTTGGTTGGAAGGGTTGCATGACTTGCATATTTGTATATGAATTTGTGTAAGAGTACAACTTCTTTTGGGATGGAGATTTACACACTGAGTCTAGGTGACTCACCCCTTCCGTTATATTTTGCAGATAAACCATAGATCGTGGTTATGGAGCCAGAATGGACTCGAGGTGGCCATGCTCAGCATTCGTTTTATTTCAATGTTTTCCATATGGACTTAGTTGTTTTCTTTAATTTGGGTTTTCAGTTCTGTAATAAGGCCGCTTAAGTATTATTTGTTGGGCGTTTTATTTGGTTGTTTCTTTAACTATTGTTAAGCGTACTTGGTAATTATGAATTGGTTGTTTTCAAACCCTAAATAAATACTTGTTTTCTAAAGTGTACACTGACTAAGTACTAAATACGGAGTAACAATAAGGGGATCAAGTTTTCTAAACAAGTTTCAACATGTTTTAAACATCACAAGATCCAATGATGTTTTCTTTAAAATTTTACAACAGTTTTCTCTTTAAACAAGTCGACAAATCGGTTTTCAAAACGTTTTCTTTCCCGTGGCACGCCAGATTCGGTTGTAGTGTTTTGACCGGGTTTGGAGTGTTACATTTTCACACTATCCCGAATCACCTTCACATTTTTCAGTTTCACAAATCAAATCAACTTTATGTATCTTTTTCTCATTGAGCTCTGTCCAATACAACGAATTTCTACATTTATGTCCATATAGAGCCTCGTACGGAGCCATTTTAATGCTAGACTGATAACTATTATTGTATGCAAATTCAACTAAAGGCAAATATTTTTCCCAGTTATCTTCGGATTCCAAAATACAACACCGAAGCATATCTTCTAAAATATGTGTAACACATTCGGATTTTCCATCAGTATGAGGGTGGAATGCGATACTAAAATGCATTTGAGTACCCAAAGCTTCTTGCAACTTATTCCAAAATCGAGAACTAAAATGCAATTTAGTACCCTGTCTGAAATAATGGAGATTGGTACTCCATGCAGTCTGACAATCTCAGAAATATATAACTCTAGTAATCTATCTAGAGAGAAATCCATACGTATTGGAATAAAGTGTGCAGACTTTATTAATCGATAGACGATTACCCAAATAGCATCTTTCTTTTTCAGAGATAAGGGTAACCCTAATACAAAGTACATAGTAATTCTTTCCCATTTTCATTCTGGTATCATAACTAGATGATAATCCCGAAGGTTCCTGGTGTTCAGCTTTTACTTGCTGGCATATTAAGCATTTAAATACAAATTCAAAAATGTCATGTTTCATTCCCGGCCACCAGTACATCATTTTCAAATCATTGTACATTTTGTTACACCCTAGAGGCACAGACATAACACCATTGTGAGCTTCGTACAATATCTTCTGTACAAGTTTTGAATTCTTCAGTATACATATTCTGCCTCTGAATAACAGACAACCATCAAACCCAATTTGTAATTCTGAATCGGAATTTGACTCAGATTGTGCCCGTTTAGCTTGTAAATCATCATCATTTTTCTGAGATTCACAAATCTACTACAGAAAAGTCGGTTTGACTTTTAACTCAGCTATAATTGAACCATCTTCAGATAATGACAGTCAAGTATTCATTACTCGCAAAGCAAGCAAAGATTTTCTACTCAGAGCATCTGCAACCACATTGGCTTTTCTTGGATGATAATCAATAATCAGATCATAATCTTTTAATAACTTAAGCCATCTACGATGTCTCAAGTTCAAGTCTTTTTGCGACATTAGGTACTTTAAACTCTTGTGATCAGTGAATATATGACACCTTTCACCAAACAATAGTGCCGCCAAATTTTTAATGAAAACACAATTGTTGCCAATTTTAAATCATGTATCAGGTAATTCTTTTCATTTGGTTTTAGCTGTCTAGAAGCATAAGCTATTACTTTACCTTCTTGCATTGAGACATAGCCTAAACCATTCAATGATGCATCAAATCAAAAATTCCTTACTCGATTCAAGTTAAACTAACACTGGTGCTTCAGTCAACAAGGTTTTCAATCTGTCAGAACTCTGTTGACATTTATCAGTCCATTCAAATTTCACATCTTTCTGCAACAAACGAGTCATCAGAGAAGCTATCATAGAAAATTCCTTTACAAACCTCCGATAATATCCAGCTAGTCCTAGCAAACTTCTGACTTCAGACACATTTTTAGAGGTTTCCAGTTAACAATAGCTAAAATTTTATTCGGGTCTACTGTTATGCCTTCAGCAGATACTATATGCCCAAGAAAACCAACTTCTCAAAGCCAAAATTCACATTTACTAAATTTGGAATATAGTTTTTTTTCACACAGATTTTGCAACACAATTCTCTAATGATCAGCATGGTCATTTCCATCTCGAGAATATACCAAGATATCATCAATAAGTACCACCACAAATCTGTCTAGATACGGTTTAAAAATTATGTTCATCATATCCATAAATACCGCAGGTACATTGGTCAAGCCAAATGGCATCATAAGAAACTCATAATACTCGTACCTGGTTCTAAAGGTTGTCTTCGATACATCAGAGTCTTTTACCCTAACTGATAATAGCCAGAATGGAGATCAATCTTTAAAAATACAGTGGCACCTTTCAACTAATCAAACAAATTATCAATACGAGGCAATGGATACTTGTTCTTTATTGTAACTTTTTTGAGCTGTCTATAATCAATACATAACCTCAATGATCCATCTTTCTTTTTAACAAAAAAATCAACACACCCCAAGGTGATGAGCTGGGTCGAGCAAAACCTCTGTCTGTTAATTCTTGCAACTGTGCTTCCACCTCTTTCAACTCAATAGGATCTATTTTGTAAGGTGCTACAGATATCGATGTTGTCTCCGGTACAAGATTTATAGAAAATTTAACCTCTCTGTCCGGTGGTAATCCAGGTAATTATTCCAAAAACACATCAAGATATTCACAGACAACCAGCACTGACTTAATCTTTAATTCAGATACTTTAGTGTCCAATAAATATGCAAGATAGGCATCATACCCTTTTCTGATATATTTCTGTGCTAATATAGTTGAGATTACATTGGACAACCCATCCAGTTTATCAAATTCAATGCGAAGCAATTCACTATTTTGATATTTTAACACATTATACTTCTGCTTACAATTTACTCATAGTGCAACACCCTAAACCTGGCCTAAAGATTATGGCCGCATCTAGCGTGTCATAATGAAGTGTTTTTCAAAATCAAGGTTGATTGAAGAAATCATTTGAGTAAAAATCCATTTAGTTTTTATTTCTTAGGAAACAGTTGGTAAGTTATAAAAACCAACACTCAGTAAAACGATCACCATGTTTGTTACTGTTGTTTTAAATTCGTGGAAGCTACTCTATTTTTAGTTATCTTAAAGTTGAAAATATGTGTTTGCCTTGTAAAACAGTTATTAGTTGTGAAAACTTTTTTGTATCTGTTTGGCAGTTCAAAATGAGAAATTAAAAACCCAATTAAAAGAAATTGAAAACACCAGAGGCCTTATTACAAAAATACCAACCTAATATAAAATATTTAAATGATTACATTTAAACAAATATCCTCGATCGTGTGGCCCCCTCTGAGTCCCTCGCAGCTCCAAATCGCCTAAGACTGGGGATTACTTGTATAGTTAAAAGCAAAGGGTCTGTTACGAGAACTCAATGTGTAATCCCCTATCACTCAATCAGTAATGCATACAGTAACAATCTGGGCTTGAGCCCTATTCAGTAACAGTGCAGTGTGGGCCTTAGCCCTATATAGTAACAGTGTGGGCCTAAGCCCGATAAAGTATCAGTATGGTGCAAGTATGCAACCCACCCCAATCCAGCCAGCACACCACCCATACCAACCCAACACACCATCTGGGGACAAAGTCGACCCACCTAGCCCACACACCAATATTGCAACATAGCTACCAGTAATAATAACGCAACAGAGCCGCTAGTACAGTATATTTGGCAAAGCCACCAAGAATAAAGAATTGTGGTAGAGCCACCAAGATAGTATGTGTGGCGAGCCACCAAGAATAATAGATTTCTTCCATAATGTAATCCCAACCCCATGCAGTATGTCATGTTATCAATATTTTGTGTATGCAACATGTCCTACTCAGTACAGTCATATAGTACATACTTTCATCTGTCAATGTACCTCTAGGGGTAAAATAGTCATTTTCTTATATTAGGGGTAAAATTGTAATTTTGCCCTGTAGGGGTATTTTGGCCATTTTACTCATTAGGGGTATTTCAGTCATTTTACTCCTTAGGGGTATTTCAGCCATTTTACTCATTAGGGGTATTTCAGTCATTTTACTTCCTAGGGTCTCAATACAGTTAACGACCTTTCCAAAGGCCAACAGTTGCCTCAAGTGACATAGATAATCCATTTAGTCGAAACAGTGTAAATGGGCTCAAAGCCCAATATTTGACCCAAATGGGCCCACACGCTCGTGAGGGCTATTTGGCCAAAATTCAATCATGGCTATGTGATCTACATAGCCCAATCCAGTTTCTACCACTTTCCGTAAATTTTATCCGTGTGGGGCCCACGAGCCCATTAGGCCCACATGGCCCAACGAGGCCCATAACAGCCCAAGTGCACGAGAACACTCATAGTGGCCTCTTCAGTCTAATGCCTTCAGTTGTGGGCTTGATTTTTCCACACGAGCGAGCGCACGCTCGTGAGGCCTCAAATACCGAAGTTTTGGCTTTTCGGCTTTTGCCAATTCATAGCGGAGATAGTGTGATTGCACACCTTTTTACGAAGTCGTTCCAAGATCTACGAGCACCCAACCTAGAATCACCGAGATCCGATGTTAGTCCTTAATTGTTAGAGTAACACCCTTTTAATAACACTTTAATCCGAAATACCTTTCTTACCTTGTTTGAATGAGGGTGACCTTAATCCTCAACGAATGCTATTCAAAACGATTACATGCCTTCGCTGCTTTCCTAAAGTACAGTCAAAAAATTGATTAGTAAGTGGTAGGGCATATTTGGCCAACCCCAAAAGATATGAGGTAACCTTATTACCTTACCCGATGTTTTGAGAATGAAAGTGTGACTTCTCCAAGCCGTTCACACTTCACCAGTCCTTAAGGAAGACCCTAGAATCAAAAAAGGGTGCAATACCAGAAGAATGAAATAACAATCAGTTAATGGGGTTATTCTGTTTTGGAAAAGAAAAAAAGAGCATAGATGCATTTGGTTTTAAAAGTAAAACAGAGGATGGATTTTGAGCACTTAATGATTGTCAGAGCCGTTGCAGAATCGACACAGAGAGGAACAGCACTTGGGTTTTCGCCCAAGTAAGAAGAGAAGCCAATCAAGAAGGAAAGAGAGGGACTTTCAGTCAAAACCTACCAACTGTCGAAAAAGAAAAGAAACACAAGGGAGAGGCAAATGTGGGGTTTGGCTGAAACAAAATAAGCCAGAGAAATAAAAAGGCAGTGAACTGAAACTTGAAAGGAGAGTTTCGGCAGAGGTTGGTTCAAGAGAGAAAGGAATGGTCAATTATAAAAGAAAGAACAGCAGGAACCGAAAACCAAAAATGCACGAGTGGTAAGTTCCAAATTCGGCACTAGAGAGAAAAGGGAGAAAATTCCAAAAATTGGTGACAAAACTGACCAAAAATGAGGAAAAAAACTCCTCAACCAAAATTCCTAGGCTTCTTTATACCCATTCGGCACAAACACTCCCACACACTCCAACTTCCTTGATTCACTCCACCAATCTCTACATAATCCTCTCCATGATTTGTTCCTAAAATCTCTCTATGACCCATTTCAAACTCCTATCATCCATCAGACTTCCACTGCAACACAAACTCTAGTCGTCCTAACTACAAAATAAATGTCCCCTATGTTGCGCCAACACTCGAACCTCAAACCCCCTTGCCACACCTGTAACACCTCCACCACTACACCATTAGGCTTTTTGTGACTTAAGGTAAGCATAATAATGAATAAGACTTAGGTGCTAGCATCCAGATCCTTTTAAGAGCAAAATTTAAAAATTCTCCAAAAGCCAAGACTTGAACCCGGACTTCTCACACACTCCCATTCACACCCAAATCACATAGCCACTAAAGCAAACAAGCAATTTGTGTCTGAACATGAAAAATTAAAGTCCCTAAATTTTTTTTGGGCATTACAACTCTACCCCCTAAAAAGAAATTCTGGCCTCAAAATTTACCTGGTCAGAATAGGTGAGGGTATTGTTGTCACATCGCCTCCTCATGTTCCCACGTGGCTTCCTCGGTACTGTGATTTCACCAGAGTACTTTAACCAGTGGAATCGACTTCTTTCTTAGTACCTTAACCTCGCGGTCCAATATATGTACTGGTTCTTCCTCGTAGGTCAGATCTAGCCTAACTTCGATCTCCTCAGCTGGTACTATATGTGTGGGATCAGAGTGATATTGCCTCAGTATGGAGACATGGAACACATCGTGAATCCGGTCTAATTCTGGAGGCAACTCAAGTTGATATGCGACTGGTCCCACACACTTCAGTATACGGTAAGGCCTAATGAACCTAGGGCTAAGCTTACCCTTTAGCCCAAATCTCAGTATCTTTTTCCATGGGGAGACCTTAAGAAAGACATAATCCACGGAGTACTCAATCTCTCGGCTTTTAAGATTTGCGTAAGACTTCTGCCTATCAGATGCCTCCTTCAATCGGTCTCGAATTAGTTTTACCTTTTCTTCAGTATCAAAAACTAACTCTAGTCCCAAAACTCGCTGATCGCCCAGTTCAGTCCAACAGGTAGGAGTACGACACCTACGACCATATAATGCCTCGTATGGTGCCATTTGAATACTGGACTGGTAGTTGCTATAATACGAAAACTCTACCGGCGGTAAATAGTCTTTCCAGCTGCCTCAGAAATCAATAACACAGCTTCTTAACATGTCCTCCAATATCTGAATCACCCTCTCTGACTGGCCATCGGTCTGAGGATGGAACGCAGTACTAAAGTCCAACCTAGTACCCAAAGCCTCGTGTAATTTCTTCCAGAATCGAGATGTAAATCGAGGGTCTCTTTTGATATGATGGAAACTGGTACCCCATGTTGTCTCACAATCTCAGCCACATACAACCTTGCCAACTTTTGCAATGAGTAATCCGTATGGACTGGTATAAAATGGGTAAATTTAGTCAATCGATCTACAATAACGCATACCGAATCCTTTTTAGTTGGCGCTAAGGGTAGCCCACTCACAAAATCCATGGTAACTCTCTCCCACTTCCAAATTGGAATCTTAACTGGCTACAGTAACCCTGAAGGTAGTTGATGCTCAGCGTTAATTTGCTGACATGTCAAGCACTTAATCACAAATTTAGTAACTTCACGTTTTAGCCCTGGCCACCAGTACAGCTAACGAAGATCTTGGTATAGCTTGTTTCCGCCAGGATGCATGGCATATGGACTACTATGCGCTTCTCGCAGTATAGATGGCCTCAGCTCAGAATCCCTCGGTACATAGACTCTCCCACGAAAACACAGTACTCCCTCACCATTCAACCCAAAATATGCACTCCCTCCATTCTCAACTTGTTAGAAACGAGGAACCAATGACTCATCCAACAACTATTTCCCCTTAACTTGCTCAGTCCATGTCAGTCTCACTTGAAGCTCAGCTAACAAGCTACCATCACCACGCAAGCTGAGACGAGCAAACATTACTCTCAAATTAGATACACCCCTACAGGTTAGTGCGTCAGCTACCACGTTAGCCTTACCAGGGTGATACTCAATTGAGTAGTCGTAATCCTTAAGCAGCTCTACCCATCTTTGCTGCCTAAGATTTAGCTCTTTCTGAGTAAGGAGGTACTTGAGGCTCTTGTGATCAATGTAGATAATACACTTCTCACCATATAAACAATGCCTCTAAATTTTTAGTGCGAATATCACCGCGGCTAACTCCAATTCATGAGTTGGGTAATTCGCCTCCTGAGGCTTAAGCTGACGAGATGTATAACCAACTACCTTACCCTCCTACATCAGAACATAACCCAATCTAATGTGTGATGCATCACTATAGACAGTAAATTCCTTACCAGACTTTAGCTGTATCAAGACAGGGGCTTCAATCAGAACCTTCTTCAGTTTCTCAAAACTTTCTTGCTGCTTATCAATCCAATTGAATGGTACCCCTTTACGCAGCACCTTTTTCATAGGTGTAGCAATCACAAAAACCCCTCTACAGAACATCTGTAATATACCAGACCCAGAAAACTTTGAATCTCAGATACGGTCTTAGGTGGTTTCCAATCCAGTACAGTTTCAGTTTGTTGAGAATCCACCCTAATCCCCTCTACAGACACCACGTCACCAAGAAATGTCACTTCTCGCAGCCAGAAATCACACTTGCTGAACTTAGCATATAGTTGCTTCTCCCTTAAAATCTGCAGTACAATTCAGATATGTGCATCATGTTCATCCTTGGTTTACGAATACACCAAGATATCATCTATAAATACCACCACGAATCGATCCAGGTAGGGCTGGAATACTCGGTTCATTAGATCCATGAAAGTAGCTGGTGCATTTGTCAGCCCAAACGGCATCACTAGGAACTCGTAATAACCATATCGAGTCCTAAACGTAGCCTTATACACATCAGCCTCCTTAACTCTAAGTTGATTGTACCCAGAGTGAAGATCTATTTTGGAGAAAACCGAAGCTCCTGTAGCTGATCAAAAAGATCATCAATTCTTAGCAAGGAATACTTGTTCTTGATAGTCAGTTTATTAAGTTGCTGATAATCGATACGCATGCGCATGGACCCATCCTTCTTCTTCACAAACAATACTGGTGCTCCCCGTGGAGACACACTCGGTCGAATGAATCCTTGATCCAACAGCTCTTGAATTTGGACCTTTAACTCCACTAGTTCCTTCGGTGCCATCCTATATGATGCGATGGACACTGGAGCTATTCCAGGTAAGAGCTCAATACCAAATTTGACTTCACGATTCAGAGGCAACCCAGGGAGCTCATCACGAAACACATCAGAAAAATCCTTAACCGTCCTGATATCTCCAGCAGAAGGACCCTCAAAGCTAGATACTCCAACATAGGCAAAAAACACCTCACAACCCTTGCGAACCAGTTTTTTGGCCCTTAATACTGAGATCACGTTAGACAAATAATTCTTTTGCTCCCTAATCACAGCCACCTCCTTATCCTCAGTAGTCTTTAACACCATACGCTTGGTAGCACAGTCCAAACTAGCTCAGTGTTTCACCAGCCAATCCATACCCAAAATAAGGTCGAATTCACCAAACGACAGTTCCATCAATTCCGTTAGAAAAATTACTCATTGGACCTCAAGGGGCACATCTCTAAATAACTTATTTACTCTAACCTACTGTCTAGTGGACATATCACAGTTATCTCACTAGTAGTATTTTTGAACTAAATACCCAAAGTTCCCGACACAGTGCATGCAATGTACGAATGTGTTGACCCAATATCAATTAAAGTAGTGCAGGGTACATTGTAAATTAGGAACGTACTGGTTATGACGTCAGGGGCATCACTATCCTCTCGGCGACGAGTAGCATATACCAGAGCTGGCTGCCTCGCTACAGTGTTACCACTACCTCTGCTTGGGGCTCCACGACCTCGTCCCATACCGTTTCCACCTCTGACTTGCCCATGGCCTCTCGGTGGCTGCTGACCACCTCTCACTGGTTGGACATGACCCGGTCTTGCAGCTTGCATCTGAACAGGCCTCTAAAGACAATCCTTAACTCGATGATCCATGGACCCACATCTAAAGCACCCACCAATCCTCTTCTAACACTCACCCTGGTGAGATCTCCCCCAATCAGCGCAAGGCTATGGTCTAGCAATAGCAAACCATCAAATCTGGCCTTCTTAATAGGCCTCTCAGAAGAACTTGAGGGCCCAAAATCCTTCTTATTTCTACCCTTATCTTTTTCATGGTTCTGGCACTCTGAGTGCTTCACCTCTTCAGTAATCTTTTCTTTTTCTACAAGAGCAGCAAAATCTCGCTCCCTCTGTGGAGCTATCAATACCCTTAGCTCATCTCGTAGGCCATCTTCAAAATGCACACAACATTTATACTCAGTTGCTACTATCCCTCAAGCATACCGACTCAATCGTAAGAATTCTGCCTCATTTTCTGCCACTGTCTTACTCCCGTGGGTCAGGCTCAGAAATTTCTTTCGTCGGGCGTCCACATAACTTGCGCTCACATATTTCCCTTAGAAGGTCACCTTAAAGAAATCCCATGTTATTCGGTCGGCCTGCATACCCTCTCTCACAGTGAGCCACCATTGGTAAGCATCATCTCACAGTAAAGATACTGTCCCTTTTAATTTTTGCTCTATAGTATAGTCAAGGTAATCAAAGATCCGTTCGGTAGCCTCTAACCAGTACTCCGCCACATTTGGGGCCATTCCAAAAATACCCCTAAAAATTTTTGCTCCATTAGACCGGAGTGCTTTGAAATTGACCCTCGGCCCATTGTTCCAGCACTAGCTCCAACAACCCTCTCTAGAACGCAGAACATTGCTTGGGATAGAGCACCATCCCCAGCTGTTTGATCATAAGACCTCGTCTCAGTTATTGGTGAGGTTGATGCTTCCCTAGTAGGCATATGGCTCGATGCCAACGATCCTGCCGAAGCACTTTCTCAGCCTCTACCATGGCCCTGTTTACCCTTTCCACGAGTACCTCTTGTTCTCATTTCGATATATGCTTTATCTGATTAAAAATTCTTATGCATCAAATTATAATTTCAGTAATTATTAACAAATGTATTATGAGAAATAGTCATTAGGGGTTTGTTTTTGCATATTGAGGTCTCACTATAGTTTATAGTCCCCTACGGTCTCAGTTTACTCTATCTAGAGTTTCACAGTATATCAGTAATCAGAATTAAAGAACTTAAAGATTCGACGCCAGAGACTTAGTGTGGCACACTTATACATCTTTCAAAAACGTTTAAATCTATAAATTTTACTTTTAGAGAAACTTTTCAAAACCCATTCCACAGTCGAGTTTTACAACCTGGCTCTAGTACCACTAAATGTAACACCCCAAACCCAGCCAAGACGTTACGGTCGACTCTGTCGTGTCACATCAAAGAGTTTTTTGAAATTAAGGTTGATTGGAGAAATCGTTTGAGTAAAAATCCATTTAGTTTTTATTTCTTGGGAAACAGTTGGTAAGTTATAAAAACCAGCACTCAGTAAAACGATCACCATGTTTGTTACTGTTATTTTAAATTCGCGGAAGCTACTCTATTTTCAGTTATCTTAAAGTTAAAAATATGTGTTTGCCTTGTAAAACAGTTATTAGTTGTGAAAACTTGTTTGTATCCGTTTAGCAGTTCAAAATGAGAAATTAAAAACCTAATTAAAAGAAATTGAAAACACCAGAGGCCTTATTACAAAAATACCAACCCAATATAAAATATTTAAATGATTACATTTAAACAAACATCCTCGATCGTGTGGCCCCCACTGAGTCCCTCGTAGCTCCAATTGCCTAAGACTGGGGATTACCTGTACAGTTAAATCAAGGGGTGAGTTACGAGAACTCAATGTGTAATCCCCTATCACTCAATCAGTAATGCATACAGTAATAATCAGGGCTTGAGCCCTATTCAGTAACAGTGCAGTGTGGGCTTAGCTCTATACAGTAATAGTGTGGGCCTAAACTCGATACAATATCAGTATGGAGCAAGAATGCAACATACCCTAATCCATCCAGGAAACCACCCATACCAACCCAACACACCATGTGGGGACAAAGTTGACCCACCCAGCACACACACTAGTATTACAACATAGCTGCCAGCAAGTAGAGCTGTCAGAACAGTATGTGTGGCAAAGCCACTAGTAATAGTAATTATGGCAGAGCCACCAGTATCAGTATGTGTGGTATAGCCACTAGAAACAGTACTTCCTCCATAACAGAATCCTAACCCCATGCAGTATGTCATGTCATCAATATTTCGTGTATGCAACATGTCCTACCCAATAAAGTCATACAGTACCTACTTTCATCTGTCAATCTACCTTTAGGGGTAAAATAGTCATTTTCATGTATTAGGGGTTAAAATTATAATTTTTCCTTTTAAGGGTATTTTGGTCATTTTACTCATTAGGGGTATTTCAGTCATTTTACTCATTAGGGGTTTTCAGGTTATTTTACTTCCTAGGGTCTCGATACAGTTAACGACCTTTTTGAAGGCCTACAGTTGCCTCGATCGACATAGATAATCCATTTGTTTGAAATAGTGTAAATTGGTACAAAGCCCAATATTCGGCCCAATGGGCCCACACACGTGTGAGGCCTATTTGGCCAAAATTCAATCACAGCTATGTGATCTACATAGCCCAATCTAGATTCTGCCACTTTTCGTAAATTTTATCTGTGTGGGGCCCACGAGCCCATCGGGCCCACACGGCCCATTTCAGCCCAACGAGGCCCATAATGGCCCAAGTGCACGAGAACACTCGTAGTGGCCACTTCAGTCTACTGCCATCAGTTGTGGGCTCATTTTTTCTACACGAGCGATCGCACGCTTGTGAGGTCTCCAATGCCAAAGTTTTGGCTTTTCGGCTTTTGTCGATTCATAGCGGAGATAGTGTGATTACACACCTTTTTACGGAGTCGTTCCAAGATCTACGAGCTCCCAACCTAGAATCATCTAGATCCAATGTTAGTTCTTAATTTTTAGGGTAACACTCTATTAAGAACACTTAAATCCAAAATACCTTTCTTACCTTGTTCGAATGAGGGTGACCTTAATCCCTCAACGAACGCTATTCAGAATGATCACACGCCTTTGCTGCTTTCCTAAAGTACAGTCAAAAAATTGATTAGTAAGTGGAAGGGCATATTCGGCCAACCCCAAAAGATATGAGGTAACCTTATTACTTTACCAGACGTTTTGAGAACGAAAGTGTGACTTCTCCAAGCCGTTCATACTTCACTAGTCCTTGAGGAAGACCTTGGAATCGCAAAGGGTGCGGTACCAGAAGAATGAAATAACAATCAGTTAATGGGGTTATTCGATTTTGGAAAAGAAATGAGAAGCATAGATGCATTCGGTTTTAAAAGTAGAATAGAGGATGGATTTTGAGCACTTACCGATTGTTAGAGCCGTTGCAGAATCGAAACACAGAGGGATAGCACTTGGGTTTCAGCCCAAGTAAGAAGAGAAGCCAATGAAGAAGGAAAGACAGGGACTTTCGGTCACAGCCTACCAACTGTCAAAAAAGAAAAGAAACACAAGGGAGCGGCAAAGGTGGGGTTTGGATGAAACAAAATAAGCTAGAGAAATAAAAAGGCAGTAGACCAAAACTTGAAAGGAGAGTTTCGGCAAAGGTCGATTCAAGAGAGAAATGAATGGTCAATTGCAAAAGAAAGAACAGCAGGAACTGAAAAGCAAAAATGCATTAGTGGTAAGTTGCAAATTTGGCAATAAAGAGAAAAGGGAGAAAAGTCTAAAAATTGGTGACAAAACTGACCAAAAATTAGGAAAAAAAACTACTCATCCGAAATTCCTAGGCTTCCCTATACCCATTCGGCACAAACACTCCCACACACTCCAACTTCCTTGATTCACTTAACCAATCTCTCCATAATCCTCTCCATGATTTGTTCCTAAAATCTCTCCCCAGACTTCCACTGCAACACAAACTCTAGCTATCCTAGCTACAAAATAAATGTCCCCTATGTTGTGCCAATACTCGAGCCTCAGACCCCCTTGCCACACCTATAACGCCTCCACCACTAAACCATTAGGCTTTTTGTGACTTAAGGTAAGCACAATAATTAATAAGACCTAGGTGCTAGCGTCCAGTTCTTTTTAAGAGCAAAATTTAAAAATTCTGTAAAAGCCAAGACTTGAACCCGGGCTTCTCACACACTCCCATTCACACCCAAATCACTTAGCAATTAAAGCAAACAAGCAATTTGTTTCTGAGCATGAAAAATTACATCGAATTCATCAAATGGCAACAACATTAAATCAGCCAAGAAACAATAGCCCTGTACCATAAACAGACAATTTTTACAAAGTTTATCCACCATCGCATATTGACCCAGGGGGTTTGAGACTTCAACAACGAATTCAGTGGACTCAATAGGTAAATTTTTAACAGACACTAAATCCGTGCATATGTATGAATATGTTGAACCAGGATCAATTAAAGCAGTAACATCAGTATCAAGAAGAGAAAATATACCAGTAATAACATCAGGTGTAGAAGCATCCTCACATACACATATAGCATACGTTCTAGCTGGTGCTCGTGCTTTAGATTTAGTAGTTGAATCTTTTCTTATACCTCGACTATCACTCATATTACTAGGGTTACGAGGTGGTCTCCTCTCGAGGCAGGATTGGTTGGCTTTGAAGTATGAACAATATCTTTTTCAATCCTTTCCAAACAATCTTTAAGATGGTGGTCGAGAGAACCACATCTATAACAGGCTCCGTTTCTCATACGGCACTCTCCAAAATGAAATTTATTACAATGTTTACATCTAGGTTTGGGATTACCGACACTTCTAGCACTTGCTACTGATGGGGCCAAAGATCTCAGATTAGACCGTTGAGAGCCTTGGTCTTTTCCAGAATACCCCATAGATGAGACAGAATGATCATGACATTTTTTTGATTTATTTGAAGTTGAAGATATTGACTTGCTTATAAATCTTTTACTTGAAGCTTGGACTTCCATCTCTGCTTGCCTCTTTTCTTTATTTAGTTCTTCAACTTTATGTGTTCGGTTAGCCAGTACCAAAAATTCTTTTAATTCCAAGATTCCAACTAACAACTTGATATCTTCATTTAATCCCTCTTCAAACTATTTACACATAGCAACTTCAGTCGGGATACACTCTCTGGCATATTTGCTTAACCAAACAAATTCTCGTTTGTACTTGGATATTATCATATTCCCCTGTTTAAGCTCTAAAAATTCTTTCTTTTTCTGATCAAGGAATCTGACTAATGTACTTCTTTTTGAATTCTGTTTGGAAAAATTCCCAAGTAACATTTTCCTTCAGTACCATAGAAATTATAGTATTCCAGCACTAGTAGGTTGAGTCTTTTAGCAGAGATACAGCACATTTCAAACATTCTTCAGGTGTGCAAGAAAATTCATCTAGAACCTTGATAGTATTTTCTAGCCAAAATTCAGTCCTTTCTGGATCATTATCAGTTGTTACTCTGAATTCTTCTGCCCCCTATTTACAGATTTTATCTACCAAAGCTTACCAGTTCTAATGAGTTCAGTACATTGTGGTATATCGGGAACCGGTTGAGGAGCAAGATGGGGAGGTTGTTGTAAAGCAGGATTTGTTCGTAAAAATTATGTGAACCACTCATTCATCATGAAAAACACATTTAAAATGGTCAGGAGATATCACACTATCACAAATTATAAATAATGGCATGTATAGCTGAACTCGTACTTGCTACGTTAGTTCGAGAATTGGCTAAACCTGGATCTAATATCAACAAATATAACACCCCTAACCCCTATCCATCGCCAGAACAGGGTTACGGAGCATTACCAAAGTTTACAAATCAATTATAGAAAGTTTCATATCATTTACTATTCATATCCGAAATCAATCATATCCTCCCATAATTAGGTCATCAGGACCCAAAATACACGTTAGAATCAAATTGGGACTTAACTAGAAACTTAGAAAAATTTTTGTAAAATTTCAAAATTTTTCTTAGGTGTAAGGGACACACGCCCGTGTGGTCAGGCCGTGTGGCTCACACGGCCAGGTGACATGCTCGTTTCTTAGGCCGTGTGGGCATTCGATGTGAGACACTCGGCTGTGTCCCAGCCCGTTTTCAAATTAAGGTAGCTACTGACTTGTGTCACACGGTCAGCCACATGCCTGTGTACTAGGCCATGTGGACAATTTAATTTTCAAAACTTAGGTGCAGGATTCACACAGTCAAGACACACGCCCGTGTCTTTGCCCGTGTGACCAATTCTGAGCATTTTGTTTTCTCAATTTTTAAGATGTAGGGGACACACGACCAAACCACACGCCCGTACATATGGCCGTGTGGACAAACTAAGGTCATTTCCAAGCCTTATTTCTCACCCAAATTTTCCCTTGTACCTACATTAAAACTTGCATACATATATCAACCAATTCAAGACATTAAAACCAAGCCAATATTAACATTACATAAGATATATCATCACATGTATTCAAACTTACCTTTTGTGAGACATATATGCATTCCATAATTCAATCTAACCATACCAAGTACTCATATATTAACCATATTATAACCTCATATATATATATATATTCACTAAACATACTATCATTAGCCATTCCAATAACTAGATTACAAATAACCATTTATATGCCAACATTGGCCTAGTTAGCCTATACATGTCATTATACCAAAATAAGTTTTCTATTTATACCAAAACAAGCTGAAGGATAGCGTAATGGTGCTCCGACCGATTCCAACCTTTACGAGCTTTCGAGCACTATAAAATAGAGAAAAAAATTAAGTAAGCAATTAAAATGCTTAGTAAGTTCGTATAACAGGAAATTAACTTACCAATCATATTCATTTAAAGTAAGCATATAAACATGCATCCAAAACACTATAGCCAATTACCTAGACACATGCTCTCATCAAACAAGATAGTCATGAAATTTACATAAATTTAAAGAATCAAAGATGAGCTCATCATATACTAACTTCCATATTACATGTACGTTTCCATGATAGATCTTTTTAAGTTCAATTTATCCATGTCAAAACTTTACCCGTTAAATTTATTTGTAATATCGATGGATACACTCATGTAGTACATTTAAAGTGTACAAAACTGAAAATCCATCAATTCATATCTAGGGGTACCCAATTAGGGCACAAAATCAGGAAGCACTCTCTCGAGCCATATAACAGGATGCTCATGTGAGCCATGTAACAGGAAGCTTATTCGGGCTATAATAGGAAACTCATAAGAGCTTAAAACAGGAAGCTCATTGAGCTTAACAGGTAACTCTGAAGAGTTATTATTAGGGAGATCTGAATAGCCATATAATAAGAAGTTCAAGCGAGCCAAATCAGGAAGCTCAAAAAGAGCCTATATCAGGATGCTCATAAAGAGCTGCGTTTGTGTCCGCAACATATGCAGGACCACAACCGATCGTATAAATGGATGCTCACAAAGAGCTGCAGTAGTCCGCAACACATGCAGGATTACTACCGATCAGGATGCTCGCAGGAACCATGTAACAGGAAACTCGAGAGGGCTTATAACAGGATGCTCTTTCAAGTTATGGTGTGTCTGCAACATATGCAAGATCACAACTAATCGGGAAATCCTATATCCATCGAATTCTATCTATTCAAACGGGACTTATACTTATCGAGCAATATCAGGCATGTAATTAATTTTATACATTAAACATATATACAATTCACACATATTCAGCATTCAATTCCAAACATATTAATATAATCTAGTTACACGAACTAACCTCGATAAACGTTCGTAAACAAGGATCTACTAATCCAATACTTTTTATTTTCCTCGATTCAGCTTCGTACTAGGTTTATCCAGATCTATATAAATGAATTTAACATCAATTTAATTCATTTCATTATGAATTTAATTCAATTCACATCCTAGGAAAAATTTCAATTTTGCCCATATATTTTCCATAAATGATAATTTTGTCCCTATGCTCAGAAAATGAAATTCGTGCAATTTAATCCTTATTCCAAGCCTAACTGATTTTTACATATAACATTTACAGCACATATATTTCATAAAAATAAAAAAAAATCATGAATTTTACATCTTTATAATTTACTCCCTAAATCACAATTTCATGAAAATTTACTTTACAAAAGTTATTTATCTATCAATAACCTTTCAATTTCTACCATAAATTTCAAAATTTCAGCATATTCATCCATGGAAAAATTTTAATACTTTGATAAGTTTACAAATTGATCCCCAAAATAGATAGATTAAGTTATTACGATCTCGAAAATATGAAAATTACAAAAAACGAGACATGATTACTTACCTAATTAGGCTTGCTTGATTTTCTTTCTCTTTCCTAAGGTTTCCATAGAATTTTGGGAAGAAGATGATATAAAATGATGATATTTTCTATTTAATTAAGATATCATCTTTTATTTTTTTCTTTTTCCAATTTAGTCCTTTTCTTTTTCTAATTTTCCATGGATGAATCATCATAAACATCTACTAAATTTTTTTAATGGTCTAATTACCATTTAAGGACCTTAAATTTTGAATTCCATAGCTATTTACTACCTATAGCTACTTAAACTCAACTTTTACATTTTATGCAATTTGGTCCTTTTTATAATTAAACATGAAATTGATAAAATTTTCTTATTGAAGTTTTCATACGTCTTTCATACCATAGTGTAGACCATGCAATAATATTAAAATGAATTTTCTTTCTGACTCAAATTTGTGGTCCCAAAACTACTGTTCTAATTTCACTAAAAACGGGTTGTTACAGGATAGTATTTTTCAGTCAAATGTTTTCACTTTTGGCAGTGGTCAATAAACATCCCATTTTCCCCCTCTTTGTCTCTCATCAAACCAAGAAACTTAAGAAAGTTGGTATTCCTAAGCTCACATCTAAAGTAATTGTTGCTGCCAAGAAACAAGCAGAAACAATTTTGGAGACTAAGAAGAGAGTACTCTAGGATGTTGCATATTCCAAAAGATATACTATTTTGATCCTAAAGCATTTTATCGACAAGTAGAATATTGAGGAGAATGGTTTTGTTGATCATGGCATTAATGTGTTCCTACAGAATGTAGGCCTTTTGGGCTTTGTAAATTATGTCATGACATATGCTAAGAATGCCATATTTTCATTTTATGTTAATTTGAACAGAAACATAGTTGATAAGGACATCAACTTTTACCATGAAGTTTTTATTTGTAGTGAATGGTACAACTTTGGTCCTATTGAAATAAAAAAAATTAAAATTTCTTCACTTTGAACATGGTGGATCTTAATAAATCTCTTGACCAAAAAACAACCCTGACAAACAATCTTCATCAAACCTACCCTAAAAAATGCACTCTATACGCCTATTTACTCTCTACTATATATACAGCTTTGTTTGCTATAAGCACTAGAATTGGCTCCCCAACGGCGAAAGGGACTCTATCAGTAAGAGAATGGTTGTGTTACTAAGAAAAGTAGCAAAGATGATTGAATTTAATCTTGGTCAGGTCATCTTTAATTAAATAGTAAAATTAGCTGAAAAGATTTATCACAATTTCCTTCTACCTTACCCCTCACTTATTTTCTAAATTTTCTACTCTCAAAATCCTCGAATTGTTCAAGCTACAAAGTAATTTAAGAAGCTTGTACTTGAATTAAAGTTTTCCCATAAATGGCTAGACAGAAATCACATTGTGAATGAACCAATAAAAGAAGCTTTAATTTTTTATTTAGACAATGCATAAAGGAAGATGCCCCATTTCAAGAAATGCCAATTACTGTAGACATCAAATCTATCCCCTCGGGCATGGGACAAAGGATAATTGTAACAACCTATTTTCAATAAAATCGAAACAGTGGTTTTGGGACCACAAATCTGATTTCGAAAAGAAAATTTATATGGCTCGACAAATGTGGTTTTCAATAAGGCTCTTATGAGTTTCCTAATATTGATCGCTTGAACTTCCTAATATATGGCTATCTAGAGCTCCCTGATAATAACTCTTTGAAGTTACCTATTAAGCTCAATGAGCTTCCTGTTATAGACTCTTATGAGTTTCTTGATATAGCCCGGATAAGCATCTTATTATATGACTTGAGAGTGTACTTCCTAATTATTTGCCCTAATGGATACCCCTGAACATGAATTGATGGATCACTAATTTGTATACCTCGTGTATACTACTTGGGTGTCCATCGATATTTCAAATAAATTCAATAGGCAGGATCCTAACATGAGAAAATATGAACACGAAATGAATTATTACATGTAATTGGCTGAAATACATGAAAATGATGATACATGATATATGGAAGTATGAGATATTGATATATGAACATGAAACTTGTTTGATGAATATGTTCATCTATGATTATAGATTTGTACACTTCGAGTGTATTTTTCTGGGTTTTCTTTTATATTTCAATTGATTTAATGAGCAAAATCCTGATATGAAATAATCTGAACTTGAGATGAAATATTATGAAAATGTACTTGAAAACACATGGGTATGATTTGTATATGTTATATGAATTCATGATGTGGAAAATATATGTACATGGGAATTTGGTTAAGCCCATACATGTTTCTTGATGTTTATATCAGATAGTATGACTTAGAAATGAACTATTACCCGTGTGTACATGAATTACATGGAAATGATATTACCTTATATAATGATGCATGAATTGGTTGTTACTGGACTGTGGAACTTGCTTGATGACTTTGTTCATCCATGATTAAGGACTATTATATGTGATTACTTGGCTAACATGATGAGGATTTGTGTTTAGGGCTTGTGACCAAATTAGTTGATTGGGTGGTGAGGCCACATCATATCGACTTTGAGCAGCATGACTGCCAGCATGACTGCTAAAGAGGAGTGTAGCGGATGGAGGGTTGATTGTAGAAATCCCCACAAGTATGCTGAGGTTGGATATATGGAGTGGAGTGTAGAGAATGGAATATTAGGATAGGCTAGATTTGTCATATTGACTATCTGATATGCTATAGTGTTTGGGCTTCGGCCGATTGAAATATAGGGGCTTAGACCCAGTTATGGTTTATGTGAGGTAATTGCACACTGAGTCTTCATGACTCACTCTTCCTGCTTAAACTTTTGCAGGTAATTCTTACTACAATGGATTGGGCTGGAGTGGACTTCGAGGTGGCCATGCAGGGTTATTATTAATTAAACTTTACTGTTCTTTTGATTTATTTTAATTTTGGGGATTTTGTTATGTAATAAGGCCACTAATATTTTGGTTTATTTTTGGTTTAAACTTTAGACAGTTTAATTATAAATTAATTGATAAGACATTTTCTTTATAAAGAGCAAATGAAAGTTTTTCTCACAACATAACCAACGATTTTATAAACGACACTAGACAACAATCTCAAGTTAACTTAATGTAACATCAATTGTTTTCAAACGTCACCTAAAGGCATGATTTACGTTAAGTACAATTTTTATAAAATGAACTGGAAGTTTCAGATTAACTATCGCACTTGAAGTTTTCAAAAGAGATTTTAAAATTTTCAAACGATCGCGAAGTTTCATAAAAATATTCTTATGTGACATACCAGATCCGGTCGTGGTGTTTGGGCCGGGTTTGGGGTGTTACAATTATGGTATCAGAGCCCAGTTTCAAAACTTGGCTATGGGTTTTGGGTTCAAAACATTTTGCAAAATTGGTTCAAAAAAAGGTTTAGAAAATATATATATATGTACATGTTCTTGGAAATATGGCACCCGAGTCTCCGGTACCAAGTCTGTACGGTAAGTTTTCTGACTGAATTGGGTGATTTGCATGGAGTGATTGTGATATGCTATGAATGCTAGAATTAGGAAACTCAACTTTTGAGATTGAAATCTTTAGGTATACGTATGTTATGTGAAAAAATTCTTATAACTCTATTTTCATAAGATTACTTGTTAATAAATAGTGAAAAGAAATACTAATTCATAAAAATTTGCAAATCAGATTAAGACGATACGTTAGATATGAGCGCTACAAGACATGGACATGGTATACGTGGCCGTGGTAGAGGCCGGAGTGTTGAGGCTGAGTTCTCAGAAACAGGACATGAGCCTGAAGGTGAAGCGCCAGCATCACCCATGGCAGAAACAGGGTCTCAAGACCGAACTAGTGGAGATGATGCTTTGTCTCAAGCGATGTTGCGTGTGTTGGAGTGAGTTGTTGGGGCAAACACTGAGGCAGTATCTCGGAATTCTATTCCTGAGCAACTTTGAGCAAACGGAGCTGAAACGTTTAGAGGTATCTCTAGTGTGGCCCCAAATGTAGCTTAATATTGGTTGGAGGCAGTCGAGCAGATTATGGATAACCTAGACTACACAACAGAGGCGAAATTGAAAGGAGCAGTGTCTCTTCTCCGGGATGAAATATATCAGTGGTGGATCACAATAAGAGAGGGTACTCTAGAGGATCGTCTTAACTGGGATTTCTTCAAGACCGCATTTCAAGGGAAATACGTTGGGGCAAGCTATGTGGATGCTCAGAGGAAAGCATTCTTGAATCTGGTACAAGGGGGTAAATTCGTGGCTCTGTATGAAGCAAAACTTCTGCGCTTGAGTCATTACGCCCGAGGGATAGTTGCGACCGATTATGAGTGTTGCGTGCGGTTCAAAGATGGGTTGCGAGATGAGTTGAGAGTGTTGATAGCTCCACAATGGGAGAGAGATTTTGCCATCCTGGTTGAAAAAGCTAAAATAGCCGAAGAGGTAAAGCGGAATGAGAGGCCAAACAGGGATAAGGATAGGGGTAAAAACAAGAAGAGTTTTGGGCCGTCTGGATCATCTGTGAATTTTCAGAAGATGCCTAGGTTTGATGGGTCGGGTCGAGTTACGATGTCGGTTGCTATTGGTCAGTCTCGACTGTGTGCTCAGTGTGGAAGATCACATTTGGGGGAGTGTTGGGGAAAAGATAGAGGATGTTTCAAGTGTGGATCTAGGGATCATCTAATAAGGAATTGTCAACAAGAGTTAGCTAGGGCATGCTCAGTAAGCCAGGGTTATGTGCTGCCGGGAAGAGGTGGAAAACAGTAGATGTTGAGAGGCCATGGTCTGAACAAAGGGGGAATGGTTTTGGTCACGGTCGTGGAGCACCAGGCTGGGGTGTCAGTAATACAAATGCAAGACAGTCGAGTTTAGTCTATGAAGCTCGTCGGCGAGAGGATGGCGATGCACTGGACGTCATAACCGATACGTTTCTTATAGTTGATAAGCCATTTCTTTCTTTGATTGATATTGGATCGACCCATTTATATGTTGCTTATACTGTATCTGAGACTTTAAGTATAGAATCTGAAATTGTTGCTAGAGAAATGACCGTGGTTAGCCCTTTAGGACAATTCATAGTAGTAAACAAGCTATTTAGGGATGTGCCTGTAACATCCTTAAAGTGGGCCTACGCATTTATATGATAGTCTAATATGTTAAATTGAGATTGTAAAGGTTGGGGCTGACTTTTTGATTAAATATTTGGATTAGGGTTAAAGTTAGTGCTCGGATAATTTAAAGTGAAATATTGGGCTTTAAAATTTGGGTTAGGTGGCTAATAAATGGTGTCACTATAATTTAAGAAGATGGTTAATTAAGTGACAAGTCGGGCTTGTGGCCCAAAGAATTAAAGTGCATTAAGTGGGCATAAGGTAGCGCCATAAGGGGGGAGGAATTTGGGCCCTTGTGTGGCTGATTGGGCCTTAGAAGATGGGTCAAATTCGGCACTTAAATGGAAAGGTGGTGGATGGCATTAGGCTACTAATTAAGGAGCTTTATTTCTTTTATTTAAGTGATAAAAGATGATAAACAAGGAGGGGGAGTTGGCTTTAGTGAGGGCTCTTCAAAAAGGTAAGATAAGGATTGAGGTTATCAGGTGAGATGAAGGCTATCAAGAGGGAAAGAGTTGGGAGAAACTCCATCTCTGTGTATGGGTATGATATGTTGAAATTGGGAGGCCAGATATCATCTTTTTTTTCATTTGGTTTTTCTCACTTTCTCATCTATTCTCCTCAACCGAAAATTCTTTCTCTTTTGTACCTTTATTTCTTGTCAAAATTGAAAACTCTCTAGCTCTTCTCTTTTCTCCTCAAAAACCCTTCTGAAAGCTAAATGCTCTTAGTGCCTATCTTCTTCCTCTATAGGCGAATCTACAAGGGAGATCTCTATTTTTTTGAAGGTGCACTGTAAGCCGTATACTCCTTAGTAATCCGGTGAGTTTCAGGATTTTTCCTTTTATGTGATTCCTTTATTTTTATCAAATTCCTAATCTAAATCATTATTTCCAAGGCCTTGTCGATTATACTCTTTACCCTTGAAGCTGAAACTATCCCATTAAAGCCGATTTGGTGGAAAAATCGAAGGTAAGAAGTGGTAAGTGTGGCCGAATGGCCTTCCATGATTTTCTGTGCTTTGGCCGAATACTATGTCAGGTTAGGTTGAATGTGTGTAACGATTGGTTTGATATTTGGTTGATGGTCGAATGTAAGAAGGTTGGTGGTGATAATTTCTAAAGGATATTCAGGATTCGGCTAACTAGGTAAGTGTTCGTTTTAAAGGTTACATTTAACTAATGAGTTAGATCTCATCGTTATTTGGTTTAGTGATTAAGGGATTGTTATGGACTCAACTAACAGTCAAGCAGAGAAGGTTGGATCTGTAAAACCGTCGCCCAAATTCAAGATGCAATCTGTTTCGGTAGTACGAGATTGGCCAACAGGGTGTGGGCCAAAATCAAAGTCAGATCGTGGGCTAATATTAGTTGTTTCAAGTGATAGTAGCGTAGACATAGCAAAAGCCTTAGTACTCAAATCAGGTGTGTAACACTTCCCCACCGTCTAGATCTGATTAATAATAAATGTATATATATGTATATGTGTTCACAAGATTTATATGTTACATTAAAAGCCGAAATCTCAGATTTAAACGACGGACCCTCAGGTTAGTAAATAATATGGCTATATGTTACAAGTAAACTGTTGTACATGTTTTAAATTATTGTGCATGTTGCATGGGTTGGGTGATGAAAGGAGGAAGTTATATGTACATGTATATAAGTAATGGTTTTTACCGTGAATTACTGTAGCGGCTAATGCCGTGAATCATTATCTGAGCTTCGCCATTATATGTTATAAGGGCTTCAGCCAATATATGTTGATGAGCAGCATGACTGCCATCTTGGAGAGTAGCAGTGTGGGTTGATTGTAGAAATCCCCAATGGTGTGTTGGTTGGTATGGGGGCATGTAGCGGATGGAAACCTAGGCAATTGGGTTGGGCTTTGCATATTACTTGTTGTCCATGTAAATGAAATTGTTGCTATGTTGTATGAGGCCCAAATCTAGTGGTGCATGAGGGTTGCACACTGAGTCTCGCGACTCACCCCCTTTAAACTAACCTTTCAGGTGACCATTAGTGCATCGGATAGAGCCGGAGTGAAGTGCAAGGTGGCCATGCAAAAGAAGGTGGATCCGACGACATGTTCCCCACATTAGTTTTTTTTTAAAGTATTTTATATGATAGATTTAAACTACATTGGAATAAGGCCATGGGCCATTAGATTACATTTTAGTTTTATTATGGGCCTTTATCTTTTATTCTTGTCTTAATTTTTTTTTTCAAGGACATGTAATCTAGTTTTGGGCTTTTAATTATTAAGGAACAATTTATGTAATTCCTATTTGGGCTTTTTGTCGATGCGTTTGGTTTTTTCCCTAAAATTTTTCTTAGTGACATACCAGATCTGGTAGTAGTGTTTGGGCTAGGTTTGGGGTGTTACAAATTGGTATCAGAGCCTAGTTCAAAACTCGACTTTGGGATTTTGGGCCCAAAAGATTTTCTAAAAATGGGTTTTAAAAAATGGATTTTTATTAGCAAAGGTTTATTAGTTCAGCATGGCACTTGCGTCTCCGGCCAAGTTCGCCAGGTAAGTATACTAAACTCCTGATTGTGATATAAATGTGGGCTTAATAGGCTTATGGGACGTAGACTATTTAGGTTAGAACTTGATGGACTCTACGCTTAGACAAACAAACTCTTAAAATCCATAAGACTTAACTTCATTTAAAAAAACCTGTAAACAAGACACAAGACTAAAGTGTGGTAACAAGCATATGCATGTCTAGGAGTAGATCCGGAAGAGCTTGGTATTTAAGCAGTCCGAGTGACTCACCTCCTCTTCGCAGGAATCTCACCTGGTGCATAGTGATTGTTCACTTTAGCCATGACAGGGTGTGGCAATAGGCATAAGCATGTCTAGGAGTGGATTCAGGGAAAGCTTGGTACTTAAGCAATCCAGTGGACTCACCTCCTTTCCAATCGAATCCTACCCAGTGCGTGGTGACTATTCACCCTAGTTACGAGTACGTGTTGACAGGCCAAAACTACAATTAAAACCCGAAAGGGACCAGCCACATATTTTTCTCACAAAAATTTTTAGAATATCCTTACTTTGAAAAAAAATTACCTATGATTTGCCAATATACCCCGATTTACAAAGTCAACAGAATCTTTCCATAGAAAACAAAAACAACAACAACAACAACAACATCAAAATATCCTTGAATTGTAATATTACCAAATTACCCCTGAGCTGTAGATGACCAAAATACCCCTGATTGGAAAAATTATCGAAATACCTCTAGATTTTCAAAATCTCTAAAATAACCCCAGATTTGCAAAATTACCAAAATACCCTCGAGTTAGAAAATTACCAAAATACCCTTATTTTGCCAAATCACTTGAAACCTTATTTTGGAAAAATTACGAAAAAACCCCTGTAGGATAAAATTACGAAAATACCCCTGGGTAGCGAAATGACGAAAATACCCTTAGGTAATGAATGTTACTTGTATGAACGTTGTGTGTGCATAATTCCTAGAATAGGAAGACTGAAAACTATAGATAGGTTCGAATTTAAAAGAATCACTTTTAAACTATGTTTCATAAGACTGTTCGGGGATAATTAGTGGAAACAATTAATGACTCATAAAATTTTTAAATTAGATAAACGCGAACTAGAAGAATGAGTACAAGAGGTCGAGGACGTCCGCCACGTGGACGCGATAGAGGTAGGATGACCGTGTTGGAACCCGTAGGATCGGGTCATGGGTCCTGAAGTGAGATACCAGCCCACCAATTCTGGGTGGAATTTCAAGACCGAGACGGAGGAGAGGACGTGGTGTCTCGTGTAGCATCGAGGGTTTTGGAAAGAGTGGCTCAGTGGTATGGGCAGAGGAGCCCGAAAATCTGTGCCTAAGAGATTGAGGAACAATGGGGCCAAAGTATTTAGGGGAGCCTATGATGATCCCCAAGTTCCGCTGAATATTGGTTGGAGGCAGTGGAACGTATAATAGATGACCTAGACTTCACGGTAGAGGAGAAGCTGAAGGGGGTCGTGTCTCTTCTTCGAGACGAGGCCTACCAATGGTGGCCCACGGTGAAAGAGGGTACGGTCGCAGACCTGATTGACTGGGATTTCTTTAAGGAGTCATTCTAGGGAAAGTACGTTGGGGATAGTTATATGGATGCTCAAAGGAAAGCATTCCTGAATTTGGTGCAGGAGAGTAAGTCTGTGGCTGAGTATGAGGTTGAGTTTCTACGCCTGAGTCGTTACGCTCAAGGAATGGTAGCAACGGAGTATGAACGATGCGTTCGGTTTGAGGATGGGCTAAGAAATGAGCTAAAGGTTTTGATCACGCCACAATGAGAGAGAATTTTTGCTGTTCTAGTAGATAAAGTTAAAATAGCAGAGGAAGTGAAATGGGTGGAGAAACAAGAGAAGAATAAGGATCGGGGCAGGAGTAAGAGGAGTTTTGGACCCTCCAGAGCAACTGGAAATTTTCAAAAGAGGCCTAGGACTGATGGGGCAGCTCGTAGTCCATCGGTCCAGAGTCAAGCATGTTCTATATGTGGGAGAACCCATTATGGGGAGTGTAGAGTGAAAACCGGTGGATGCTTTAGGTGTGGATCCACAGAACATTTGATGAGGGACTGTCCTTAGGTGGATCGTGGGCGATAACGGTCGAGGTTCCGATCGGACTAGGAGGGTGATCACCGACCAAGGGGTAGAGGTACATGCTAGAGGAAGAAATGGACCCGGTCGGGTCGTGGAGCACCGACAGAGGTAGTGTAATACTGGATGCAAGGCAACAGTTTTAGTTTATAATCAGACGCTTTTATCGTTGATAACCCTTTTCTTGCTTTAATTGATATTGGATCAACCCATTCCTATGTTGCATTCTCGGTATCTGAGACTCTAAGTATAGATTATGAGATAACCACTAGGAAAATGACCGTGGTTAGTCCCCTAGGACAATCTAGGGTAGTGGACAAAATCGCTTAGGGAAGTACTTTAGAGACTCAAGGGTAGTGTTCCTGCAGACTTGATGGAATTGCCATTTAGAGAGTTTGACCTCATCTTGGGAATGGATTGGTTAACTAAGCATCATGCCAAATTGAACCGTGAGAACAAGCGTATGATGTTGGGTACCCTGTATATGGGAAGTGGTTGTGTTAGGAGAAAGGAGGAATTACTTGTCCGACGTGATATCCTCCTTAAAAGCAATTAAGATGATTCAAAGGGATGTAGTGCATATCTGGCTTTTATTAGTGCGTTGGATGCTAAGGAGATGACTATTAATGAGGTCCGAACAGTCAAGGAGTTCGCGGATGTTTTTTCAGAGGAATTACCAAGATTACCCCCAGATCGCGAGGTGGAATTTGGAATAGACCTACTTCCAGGTACAGCTCCAGTATCTATTGCTCCTTATAGAATGGCGCCAAAGGAATTGGTGGAGCTCAAGGCTCAGATTCAGGAACTATTGGATCGTGGGTTCATTCGACCTAGTGTGTCTCCATAGGGAGTGCCGATCTTGTTTGTGAATAAGAAGGACGGATCCATGCGTATGTGCATGGACTATCGTCAATTGAACAAGTTGATGATCAAAAATAAGTACCTATTACCGAGGATCGATGACCTGTTCGATCAGCTCAAAGGAGCATCGGTCTTTTCTAAGATTAACTTAAGGTCTGGATACCATCAATTAAAAGTTAAAGAAGGGGACATTCATAAGACGGCATTTCAGACTCGGTACGGGCATTATGAGTTCTTGGTAATGCCGTTCGGGTTGACGAACGCACCAGTAGCCTTTATGGATATGATGAACCGGGTGTTTCAGCCATATCTTGATCGGTTCGTGGTGGTGTTCATCGACGATATCCTGGTTTACTCTAAGTCGGAGGAGGACCATGACGAACATCTTCACATGGTGTTGCAAACTCTAAGGGAGAAGCAATGCTTACAAAGTTCAAGAAGTGTGAGTTCGGGTCAAGGAAGTGACTTTCTTAGGACATGTGGTTTTGGCCGAGGGAATCGTGGTGGACCTCAAGGATAGAGGTCAGATTGGATTGGAAACCACCAAATTCGTGGCGGAGGTTCGAGTTTCTTAGGTTTGGTATGGTATTATCAAGGTTCATTGAAGGGTTTTCTAATAGCGCTCCTCTAACTAAGTTGTTGAGGAAGGGAGTATTATTCGTATGGACCGATAAATGCAAGAGCTTTGAGAAGCTAAAGAGAATCTGACTAAGCACCAAGATTAAATTCACCAGAGGCGTGAAAGGAATTTATCGCTCATCGTGACGCGCTGCACACGGGTTTAGGATGTGTCTTGATGCAAGAAGGAAAGGTGGTGGCGTGCTCGTCTCGACAATTGAGACAAGATGAGTTGAACTACCCTACGACGCCTTGGAGTTGGCAATGTAGTGTTTGCCTTAAAGATTTAGAGGCACTACTTATACAGGGAGAAGTTGGTAATTTACACTGACCATAAAAGTCTAAAGTACCTCCTTACCCAGAAGGAGCTGAATTTGAGACAACGTAGGTGGATCGAGCTCCTGAAGGATTATGATTGTTCGATCGAATATCACCCTGGTAAGGCAAATGTGGTAGCAGATGCGTTAAGCCACAAGGTAGTATCGGAGTTAAGAGCCATGTTTGCTCATTTGAGTTTATTCGATGATGGGAGTTTGTTGGCTGAGTTGCAAGTAAAGCCAACATGGGTAAGTCAGGTTAAGGATAAGCAGTTAGGAGATAAAGACTTGAGTGCTCGACTATTGCGAGTAAGGGATGGTGAAATGGAGGACTATAGTCTGAATAAGGATGGAGTTCTGTGTTATCGTGGGAATATTTGCATGCCTAAGGATGATGAGCTAAGACAGAGGATACTTCGGGAATTGCATAGTAGCCCCTATGCTATGCATCCTGGAGGAGTCAAGATGTATCGTGATTTGCGAGAGTAATATTGGTGGCCAGGTCTGAAAAAAGAGGTAACAGAAGTCGTAGGAAAATGTTTGACGTGTCAGCAGGTCAAAGCTGAACACCAAGTGCCATCGGGATTGTTACAAATGGTGAAGATTCCCCAATGGAAATGGGAGATAATCACGATGGATTTTGTTAGTGGGTTACCCTTACACCCACTAAGAAGGATTCAATTTGGGTGATTGTTGACCGATCGACAAAGTCTGCTCACTTCATACCAGATTGTGGACTTTTCTTTACAAAAGCTGGCTAAATTGTATGTGGCTGAAGTTGTAAGATTGCATGGTGTGCCAGTGTCGATCATATCAGATAGGGACCCTAGGTTCACGTCACGATTTTGGAAGGCCCTTCATCA
Source organism: Gossypium rotundifolium (assembly GCA_025506655.1). NCBI lineage: Eukaryota > Viridiplantae > Streptophyta > Magnoliopsida > Malvales > Malvaceae > Gossypium > Gossypium rotundifolium. The sequence goes on from CP106734.1 coordinate 147,512,849, forward strand.
AGCAATGGGAACAAGGTTAGACTTTAGTATCACTTTTCACCCACAGACTGATGGTCAGTCCGAGAGGGTAATTCAAATCTTGGAAGATATGCTAAGGGGTTGCATCATCGACTTTCGGGGTAGTTGGGAAGAGTATTTACCCTTGGCAGAATTTGCGTATAATAATAGTTATCAAGCTAGCATTCAGATGGCGCCTTATGAAGCGTTATATAGAAGGAGATGTCATACTCCAACATGTTGGACGGAGTTGGGTGAACGTAAGGTGTTAGGTCTAGAGTTAGTTTC